>JARHVA010004968.1:912500-1082500 GCA_037957365.1 Torreya grandis
TTAGTAAATATATAGTTATATTTATAGAGCTATGTTTGATTCATTTTTTTATATAAGCATGGATCCTTCATCAAAATTATCTGGATTGGTTTTCTCATGAACTTGTATTAAAATTCATAGATTTTAATAATGCCTAACAAAATCAAATATTAGATTGAATATGATTTAAGAGTGGATTATATGGAAAAAATCTAGGTGAAATATACGTCATTAATAGAAACTAGGCTTCCACTTATAGTAAATTTATCCCAACTCAACCCTCATAAACTATACATATGTGTCCTAGTAGTAGGCATTAAACCATTGATAAGCTTTAAATTCTAAAATAAGTTGACTATGTTGTAACATCATGCCCATAGTGGTCATCTCTTTTGGGGTAAACAATCAAAGATTCAACCACCATGGTGGAGGTGAAGATCAATTCTGCCAACAATAATCCTAACATCCACTATGATAATGAAAATAATCCTTTCATTTTTAATTGTAGACACCTAAAACTGGCCACCGATAACCTACAACCAGGCTTTTGACCAATTTCCACCAAAAATGCATAATTTGGCCTAAAAAAAACTAAAACATGATAAATGATGTTAAAATTGACATATTCAAGTGCCAATTTTGGCCAAGGTATCACTAAATATGGTAATGAAATTTATGGGCCAGCTAACTTTCATCAGATCATTTTGAGTCAAAATGCCAATTTTGTACGTAGGTGCTCTGGATTACTATTTCCTATCAAATCTCTTATAAAAGACATGTACCTTTGTTATTTTATATTGGTAACATCATAAATGGGAATACGGTTCCAATGCATCTGAAATTAACTTCTAATTCCAATCTAGTCAAATTTTGGACCAATAACAAGACATTCTAATCAATTTGAGTAATTTATGCATAAAGTGATTAAACATGTTTAAGAGCTAATTAATCCAAATCAAGGCCTAATTAATAACAATGGAAACTTGTTGAAATATTGTTTTAAGAAATGAATATTGAATATTTGCATCATCAAATGATCTCATTTCTTGGGAAGACATCCCTAGGCCATAAATGCCACAAATATCAGGATTCATGCCTCCCACGCCTCTTAATTGCTCCTCTATCTCAAATATTAATGAGCCTATTTATCAATTTTAATTCTAAATTGAATTAATCCTTATCAACACATCTTAATCCTGAGATGGACAGTTTAGGTTGATTCTGATCAATCTAAAAAATCTATAAATAGAGAGGCAATGAACATAATTTGTAAGACATGACTATGCAAAGTTATAATGCAGAATTGATTACAAAGATTCAAGAAATTAGTGTTAGCATGCAAAATTGATTCCAAACCAAGCCAAGCCATAAATACACAATGTTCCAAGGATTAAAGGAGATATCCAAGCCTCCTTTGATGAAGACTTCATGAGCACAAGCCAAGCAAGCCACTACAACAAGCATTTTGGAGCATCCAAGGATGGTAAAAGAGGGTTTCTTTTGAATTTTAGTTGTGTTTTTTATTCATGTTTTTTACTAAGATATCCATAGTGTCTAGGCCTAGAGATGTTATGCTATTTAGTGTGTTTCTTTCATTTTGCTTTTATTTTGAAACTAATAGGATACTAACCATCCTCTCTTCAGTTAAATTCCTAGTTCACATATGGCACACCCGATGGGACTAGACACATCTGACACATGAAGAAGATTATTTTATAGCTTTAAAATCTTAATTTGGATCATTAAAAGTATTGAAAATTTATTTTCTAACTTTGTTTTTCCATTTTTATTTGCCATGGGTTTTACACAGTAATCGACGTCGATTAGTTAAACTGGCATCGATTGGATAGCCATTATCGGTCAAATTAGTATAACCAATGTCGGTTAGATAAACATCATCAGTTAGCAAATGTAACCATCATCAGTTATATAACTGATCTTGGTCACTATGTTTTTCATAAAACATAGACCCAAGAGCTCTTTTTCTAAAGTTCATTGTTTCAAACCCAAAAGAGCTTCAAGGCTAAAGGACATGCCAACATTTTTGTTGCAAGACCAAGCTTGACATTTGCTAAAAACATGTTTTAGATCACCTTTTTCATGCTTAAAAATCAATTAGGAACCTTTTTTTGGTGTTTAACAAAAAATTTAGATGTTTATGGTGAATGTTTTCAAAGTTACAACTAAGACCAAGGGGTCAAATCAACACCACCAAATTTTTGATTTGAGCTTAAAATTGAATTCACTTGTCATTTTTATCTTGAATAGTTATTTTATCTAATTTTGTTTAGTAAAGAGAGGGGTGTTTCATGTATGCTCTTACATTTTTCCCCTTTAGGAAACCTTTAGAATCAAAAGCACCATTCCTATTGAAAAAAGCCTAGTCCAAGGCTTAGAAAGAAAGTCATCTAAAACATTCCCCAAAAACTTGTCAAATTTTGGGTGATCTTGAAAATGACCCTAAAGTATTTATATTTCATGCTTTCTTTAGGGAAGTTTTCACCTGGTGTTTCATCTCTTGACATTGACTTCAATTACTCCTTCTGAGTTGCACATGGGATGTATCTGTATTTGGACATCACACTACACTAAGCAAACAACATGATGTAGTAGTTATAAAAAAGGACTAGACCTTTTTAAAAATAGATAATTTTATGATCACCTAATTTATGTATTTATATTTTACATAATTTTATGTGAAAAACATTGTGTAATTGATTCCCTTAGAGACATTTGAAACTTGATAGTTAGTCAGACCCACATTGCCATACCCTTGCTAGGATTTAGCTGATTATACTTAGTGTATTTTGGTCATTTTTGCTTGGTATATTTTGAGACTGAAACTTGTTTATTTTTTCATAATCCATGTCAAAATAAATTTGTTTATACATCACTCTTTTGTCTAAAGAGGTGTTATGCTGGCTAGTTTTACACCACACTTGTGCCTTCAATTTTTTTCTAAGCTTATTTGTGTGTGTGCCATTTGAGTTGCAAAGGGTAGCGTTATGCTGACCAAATCATGTCAAACCATTTTTCATTTTGAGTATTTGAAACATAAAATAGATCAAATCATTCAAGCATGCTTATGCTATTAGTCTTTTCAATTTATTTTAAGATTTTTTTTCACCTTCTATAAAAAACTATTTGTTTCAAACCATTTTATGTATATGATTTAGACCTTTGTCTTGTGTCGTCATGTTGTCCAATCTTGTATACCTTATTTAGTCAAACCATAGTTTTAAAATGTTGATTTTTAAATTATCCTTGATAATTTTGGATTCAAACATTCATTGATTTCTATTTAGGCCTTGATTCATGGGCCTGATACATAGATCTTTCTATTTTGGGTTGCATAACTTCGATTAATCAATTACCCAAATTTGAAAACTATTGATGGTTTGTTTGTTCAGTACGTATCCTTTCATTATTTGTGATTTTATTTGGGAACACATAATATTTCTTCAAAGAGCCTTTTGTCTTATGCCTTATGCCAATTGATCATGTTTATGTTTGATTCTATGTGTCAGGTCTATGTCAAAGTTGTTCCAAACTTGTTAGATTAAATCAAATCACATCAGCCTTTATTTCAAGTCTATATTTTGATGCCAGTTTTGGCTAAAATTCCTAGCATATGCCTATTTGTTTTATCCTAGATTTTGACTTTATGTTTGGACAAAAGACCTAGTCACTCAACTTTTCCATTTTCTAGTTTAGACCTTGTTTGGAACACTTTGACCTAGACCTTTGACATTTTAGTTTTTATCTAGATACTTGACCTTTTATGTGTATGAAATTTGACATTAGACATTTTATTTTAGGCTATTTTATGCCAAGTCTTAGCACAAACCATTTTAGAGATACAACTCTACTTTTAAACCACATTAGAGATACAATTCTACCCCTTCAACCAAGTTGGACCAAGTTTGAACCATTTGTCCCTTGGATCATTTTTTAGAGTTTGTAGAACTCTAAGCCTTTTTTTGAGAGAGAGATTTCATAATTTATGTAGATATATCTAACTAAACTTATGGTAGAGTCATGTACAATCCAACTTATGATAGAATGGCCTCACAAAATCCCACTAGGAACCCCTATAGAGAAATATTTTCTAAGGAGTTTTATTATTCTCCCTACAATACTCCATATGGGGAACATAGTCAAAATCCACAAAATATAAATCAAGACCTTGATTAGCATGAAGAGTCTTTTGAGGAATACTTTCAAGACCCAACTATAGATAATGTTATTTTGGATATGAATCCATACCCTCTTTTCAATAATAAGTACATGTAACACAATCAAGAACAAGCTTATGAGCCAACTCACAATTGGGATGATATGGTTTATAAGGAAGAATTGGATGCTTTGGATTATGATAATAATTAGGCTCCACCACATTGTACTATTTCTATTCTAAGACCACAATGTTTCACCATTCCATACCAAGACCTCATCCTTTAGCTTGTGTGAGCAACCAAGCTCCACAATGCCCAACTATTTCTATACCAAGATCTCATCCTTTGGCTTGTGAGAGAAATAAAGCTCCACAATGACCCTTAATCATTTTAAGACTTATTCATTTGGCTTATGTGGGAAATCAAGCCCCATAACACCCTATCATTACCATTTTAGGACTTCGTCCTTTGGCTCATGTGAGAAATTATGCACCCGAAGGCCCCACTATTATCCAACCATATGTCATTCCTCATCCAATACCAATCCCAACCAAACATCAACCGTTCCAATAATTTGAAGACCAAGCTATGTTCAAAATTGGTATTTTATAACTCATTAGAAACCAAGGCCAAAATAACCAACCATTTGTGATAAGTCATCCTATGATAAATTTCCTATTGATCCTATCCCAGTTGTTGAGGAGTCTGACACTGATGAGGCAATCTTTGCTAAGTCACTTCTTAATGATTATAACCACCTTTGGGAAGATCATTACCTTAACCATCTGTCTATTTTTCAAGAGCCTCTTATTGACAAGCCAGTCTCTAAGGAGTCATCTCTTGACCTTTTTTCCCATCCTAGAGGAGTCCCACTCTGACAAACTAGTTTTTATGGAGCTCATTATGTCATCACAGGTAGTTACTTTTCTAAAACCAAATATTTAACAAGACATCATTGTAACAAAGTACCCATTAGATGAAAAATTAGAGTTAGAATTAGGTTGTATTCTTGAATTGACATTGGATTTAGCATAAGAATCTAAATCAACATCAGTCTCAACATCAAATTCAGAGTCCCTTAAGTTAGAATTAGATTCAGAAGAGGAATATGTTCATGGTTGTTACATCATTGGTTATGCATTCCTTGCAAATCAATTTGAATACATTTGTGATCCTTATATGGTTTTTGAGGATGATTACTTCAACTTCAACACAAGTTATCCTAGTATCTTCTATGAGGATTGTGTAGGTTCTCCCCATTCCATTACCATTCCATAGGCCATTACCATTAACCAAAATAGCCATATCATTGACATTCCATCTCCCAAAAGTGTCAATTGGGATCAATAGAATCACACTTTATTAAACTGCATCCATGGTGACATAGCAGTTGAATAAAATCAAGGAGGCCAATACCACATTCATATAGTAGAAGAACACTCTCCTAGTGAAATGTTTTTAGAGGCACTAGGGGACAATTAAAGTTAAAACTCAACATCGTCTAGTGAAACTTTTTTGAAAGTGTTAGAATACAATCAAATTCAAAAGTCAACATTCCTTAGTGAAACCTTTTTGGAGGCACTATGGGACAATCAAGATAACTTTATTGGTGAAAACCTCTTTGAGGCATCAATAGCTGAGCACAAAATTTCTTCACTACTTGATGAAGACAAAATCAAAGATAAAATCAAAATAGATTCCAATCTATAGCCTAATCAAATGGTAGCTACTCTCAAGATCAAAAAACATAAAAATATATTGATCCTATCAAGATAACAAGTGTTCAGCCCTATCACAACAAGACTTATTTCGAATCTAGTATTAATAACATTACGTGTGACTAAAAGTCCCGATCTTCATTTATTTCTCCACCATTATACATTTCATTATCATCAACCATTATATGTCACAATCAAGCCTACCGTCGATTATTTTTCCCTATTTACCATCCATGGTTACACTTTCCTTTGTAGAGGCTACAAAGATACCTTGTCTCTATGTTTGAAGGAATCAAAATCAACAACCAATGAAGATCATAAAATCATTCTTAACAACCAAATTTATAGGTAGTTCTTGGCAAAGAAACTATTTAAATGAGGTGTGGGGTATCAATTAACATGATTGAGTATTCTATTTGTATCATTTTTTGATTGGGATGTGCATCTAAATCTCAATAGGAAAAATAGAATCATATGCCATTTATGACACCTAGGACAAAAACATGTACTATACCATTTCACATTGCCATGCCATTGCCATTGTTACATATCTATTTGACATTAGCGAAGATCCTAGCCATTTACCCCATCACTTGGGGGAAAACCCTCTTACCATTTTATCCAATCCATCTAACCAAACATTATTTTCAAGTAATGTCATTTTATACCATTCTAATAATTACATTCCTATCTAGGCCAAAGCCTATTTTTATTCATCCTACCCAATATTGTTTTGATCTTAGTTCATTTGGTTCTTCCCACACCTTTTATGGGGGGATTCTAATCAAGTTTCAACAATCAATCCAATCTATGTTTATAGTGAGAGTCTATGAAAGTAGTGTGATAGTTGATCTGGCAAGATATCTTTCATCTTATATCCACATTTGTTTATGTGAGCTTGATTATAACTACCTATGGGCAAATTAGTATCTCAATAGTCTTTCTACTAATTATAACTACCTATGGGAAAATTATTATCATTGACCTATGCCATTGTATCCTATTTATAACTACCTATGGGAAAACTAGGGGCAACACTTGTTTATCATGCATTGCTACATCACCTTGCCATTACTATTTTCATTTGAGTAGACATTTGTTGGATTTGAGAACTTGTTGGGACCTAGTTGGTTTTTCCCCACCTTTTGTGTGGATAGAATTACTATGACTTGAGGTAATTTTAGGACTATGTGGGTCATGCTTAATTCATGTTGAGGTCACCTCAGTCCCCCATTCCATATGCTCTCACTATTTTGTGAGCAACCTAAGCCAAACACTCTCACCATTTTGCGAGTAGGTATCTTGTCATTCTCAAATAAGTTAAAATACCTCAAAATGCAAAAATAATTCATAACATTTCAAAAATATAAAAACATTTGTCATGTCTAAGCCTAGTTAGTTATCCTCGATCCACCTTATTGGAGCATTGTCATTATTAGGATGATTTTTTTTAATTTTATTTTCAGGCTTTCTATTTGTTTATTTATTTCAGGTTGTTTTTTTATTTATTTTTTTGTTTATTTGTTTGCTTACCTATTTTTTTGCTTTCAGCACTATTTCCTCAACTCAATCTATATATGTTCATTAGGTGATTCTTCAAGCACATTATTCTTGAGTCCATCCATATTTATCCATTAACACTGTCATCATGTTTTTTTATCATTGGTGCATTATTTTTGAGTTTTTATTGGATCAGGAGTTAATCCTTATGCATTTTTTGGGCAAGTCTTCATGGTGTTCTATCATGATGCCTATCGTCACATGCTATAGCAAAAATCAGCTTCAAGAAGGTCTATAATCAATAGAGCTATAGAAGTTTCTCCTTGACACCTTAGCAAATCCTTCCATCCCACCCTTGATCAAATCAATACATTAACCATTATAGTTGTATCATTGCTAATAAGGATGAGCATCTCCTCATTGGCAGGTATAATTGAATCTTTTTTATTGATCAATCTTATTCTTCTATTCATCTCTTTCATCATTTTGTGCCTGCTCATCTTTAATCTATATTCCATGTTATATCCTTGAGTTATGATTTCTAATCAGCCCTAACTGGGCCACAATCATCTTTAGCCAATCTAGGTCCTCTTAATGATTATAGCCACCTATGTGAAAATCATTATTTTGTCTTTTATTCTTGATTATAACCACCTTTGGGCAAATCAACATCCTTTTTACATCAATGCATGCAAGAATTTTCTTATTTGGATTAATCTCAACCATGGGTTAATTCCACCTTTCTTCTTGTTTCATTTTGAGGGACCACCCATCAACAAATGTGATGGCCACTCCCTTAAGGGGGCATCATCTTAGGCTTCCCAAAACCATTTGGAGCTTTGTTCTTCAGTCATCATCTTATTTCTAGCATGAAAGCTATCTTTCATTATTTGAGAAGACATTGCTTTGCCTATGGTTTGTAGCATCTTCCCAAATAGGGGCAAACTATAGACACCTAAAACTAGCCACCAATAATGTCCAACCATGATTTTGACTAATTTCCACCCAAAATGCATAATTTGGCCTAAAAACACTAAAAAATGCTAAATGATGTTGAAATTGACATATTCAAGTGCCAATTTTGGCTAGGGTATCACTAAATAGGGCAATGCAATTTATGGGTCAGCTAACTTTGATTAGATCATTTTGAGTCAAAATGCTAATTTTGCACCTCGGTGCTTTGGATTGATCTTTCCTATCAAATCTCTTACACAAGATGCATGATTTTATTATTTTCTATTGGTAACATCTTAAATAGGAATATAGTTCCAACACATCTGACATTGCCTTCCAATTCTAATCCAATCAAATTTTAAACCAATAACAAGGCATTTTGATCAATTTGAGTAACGTGTGCACAAATTGCTTAAACATGATTAAGAGATAATTCATCCAAATAAAGGCCTAATTAATAATTCTATGGAAAATTGTGGAAAATTTATTTTTAAAAATTAATATTGAATATTTGTATCATCAGATGACCTCATTTCTTGGGAAGACATCCCTAGGCCATAAATGCCATAAATATCAGGATTCATGCCTCCCATGCCTCATCAAAAGCCCTCCATGCCTCTTAATTGATCCTATATCCCAAATATTTATGAGCCTATTTATCAATTTTAATTGTAAAATTATATTAATCCTTAGCCACACATCTCAATCCTGAGATGGACGGTTCAGGTTGATTTTAATCAATCTCAAAAATCTATAAATAGAGAGGCCATGAACATCATTTCTAAGACATGATTATGCAAAGTTAAAATGCATAATTGATTACAAATTTTTAATCAATTAGTTTTACCATGCCAAATTTATTCCAAGCCAAGCCATAAAGACACAAGGTGCTAAGGAGAAGAAGAGATATCTAAGCCTCCTTTGATGAAGACTTCATGAGCACAAGCTGAGTAAGCCACTATAACAAGTATTTTGGAGCATCCAAGGAATGTAAAAGAGGGTTTATTTTGCATTTTAGTTGTGGGATTTATTCATGTTTTTTAACTAAGCTCTCCCTAGTGTCTAGGCATAGAGATGCTATGCTAGTTAGTGTGTTTCTTTCATTTTATTTTCATTTTGAAACTAACACGATACTAACCATCCTCTCTTGAGTTAAATTCCTAGTTCACATTTACCACCTGTTAATTTCATGTTACATGTTTTAGACCTCCTTCAAGTTGTGCATATTTATTCTAAGTGTCCCCAAACTTGTGTCTTAATATTTTTACTTTTACACTTAAGATTTAACATGCACTACCTCCCTCAATTACTGGCTCAATTCATTTAAAAAAATTAAATTATAACATATAATATATACATAATAATATAATTTATAATATACATATATAATATAAAATATATTAATATATTACATACTTTAAAATTTATTTTGTATCATATATAATATATTCTCTCACACATAGACACACCCATACACACACACCCACACACACACACCCCCACACACACATACTCTCTCTTAGTTTTATCATATGTAATTATGTGAGTAGGGACTAAATCACACCGCTCCCTATGTAAATTTCACATTTGGGGCAACTGTTATTTATACTATAGTTTAATTTAAGTAGTATTTCATCTATCAACATTAAAATGATGCAAAAATAAATTAATAATATTTTTTATTCAAGAGGGAAATCAAAACATTGACTTGCTTGGGCATATTTGGCTCCAATGTGCATAGAGAGAAAGAGCAATGGTATTGGTCTAGTATACAAAAAATAGGATTATGTGTATTCATAACATAAATCTAAATAAATCTAGGTGGTTTTAGTATGATCATTTTTACTACGATCTTAACTTTAACATTGGGTCTATAAATGATGACGAGTATTCACTATGTGCATTTCCTACCACATTTTCTTGTCTTGATAATAATCCTAGAAAAATAAAATACATATTAAATTAACCTTGTGTGAAATAATAAAGATTGTTCAATAATATGTAGATACCATCAACAAGTTTCAATGAGTAGAAAAACCACTAAAGTCCTATTTTCTTGAACATTAATAATAACAACATTATATTATTTATATGTTACCACTATGGGAAGTATGGCCACCTAAATGAGGGTTTGGATTTGAGGCTTCTAAAACATATAGACTATGGATTCAATAATTTATGTTTTGATGCACTATTTTTTTGGTTCATCCATTATTATTATGTTATTTTTATTAACACTTATATAACATATACTAAAGACATATCATGATATTTTTAGTATAACCATTAATTATATTTCTTAATAAAACTAAAAATCTCCTATTTAAATATTTGAACATTGAAATATATAATAAGAGAAGAGTTGTGAAGGTGTGCACCCATATTATTTTTAAAATAATGATATTTTTTATGTTTATGAAAATGACTTCTTTTTTTTAGATGTTTTCTCCATCAATTATGTACCACATCATATCCCACATGATTTATCATCACATCTCACATGATTTATCATCACATCTTTGCCAGAGGAACTCTTCTTCCCTTGAAATTTGGAAGGCCATGTATCTTGGCCAATGGTGATGAGAATATTTAAATATGTGCTAACAAAAATAATCCCAATTGTTTTACATATTGATATCCAAGCACACAATATTTTAACAAATTAAAATCAGTATGTGGGAGACACAAACAATTAAAAAAAACATTGATTATCTAATTATATATTAAAAATTTTGGACTCTTAAAATACTTATAAGAATGTACATACATCTCATGCAATCATTTACATAAGATTATTGATATCAAAATCATGCTTATGAATATGTCTCACACATTATCATATCGTGAAATAAGAAGTATTTTATATAATAGTTTTTTTCAACCTATCAAATAAAAAATGATGCTTAACCTCTATCCATATTTCAACTTGTTTTCTAGATAATTTTGAAATATGAGATCAAAATTTTATAGGCAATAGGGTTAGATATGTGTTTATTACCCTTATATTTAGTGGTCCAAAAATATCAAGGTAAAATAACATCCATGGCTAAGGATAATTATGATAATCCTACTCTTTATGATAAGAATGAGGTGAAAAAAATATAGTAAACATGGCATCACAACCACTCGATAAGATTTTACTTCATCCTTATAAGTGTACATAATTTACATAGTTATCCAAGTCACCTCATAAAGTCCTTAAAATTTTTATTAATGGTAATATGATTTATTACCCCCTTTGCTAAGTTGGACACATATCATTATGTACATAAATGTTATGGTGTGAATGTATATTGTGACTATTATAGAATTTATGGACATGATAAAAAATATATATATTTATATTGAGTTACAAGATTCATCTTGTTGAAAGAAATGTTATTTGTGTGGATATAAATGTTAGTATATTTAATGAATTAGTTACTTCACTGAAACAAAATTTGAAAAATTTAACCAATCCACTTCCAAATTGGATGATGGAAAAAATAAATATAATATTCACATGGAGGCAAATACACAACAACAAATGGTTTCTAACACTCATATTATATATTATTTCATAGGTTTTTTTACAAATGATGTTCCTTGTAGTAAATTTAAATGATTAGATATTCCAATAGATAATTCTGTAAAATGGTATTATTTGCAAAATATTTCACTGATTAGAATTATGAGGTTAAAAATGACATTATTGTAAATATTAATGGTTCAATCTTAAACATATTTACATTGTATTTTATTTCTAATAATAAATACAATTAACATGATTTTTGGATAGAACCATGGTTCTTAGAAGTTATGACAATGTTACATGAAAGATTATTGGGAGTATCAAATTGCGTATAATTATAGGTTTCATTATATTTATAATATGGTTTCAAATGTTGTAAGATAACAAGAGATATGATTTATTAATTTAATACAACATTTTGATAGATTATCATTGAGTTTATTATCTAACCATAAGGTGCCTTATTGTTTCCATGTTAATTTTATCTTCATTTAAATAAGAAATTTAGGTTAAATTCATTTTAAGTCACCTTTACATTGTATAACACTAGGGTGACATTAAAAATTTAAGCTAAATGATCCTTAATGCCACATGACTTAAGGAGCTTTAAGTCTGACATCAAGAAAGAGAATCAAATGTGCCTTAATAGTGTATTTAATTAGGTTACTTAATGGTTCCTTAATGGATATGTTATCTTGAATTTGTTTATTTTACGTTGGGAAAACTGAAGTAAAGTTACATGTTAATTCATATGCAATATTTATTTTTTTATATTAGGGTAAGAACTCTCAATTGAGAAATTAGGGAATCATTGATAACAATACATTTTGATTTATCTAAAAGGATCTAAATAAGTTTTAATTATAAAAAACACACCCACACACACATGCCCCCCTCACACACACATTATATATTATATATTTAGGGTCTTAAGAATTATTAAAATTAATAGGTATATATAAATATGAAGGTTTATTTGAGAATTTTCATTTTGATGTAAATTATTCAAATTATATTAATTTTTTATTGTAATAAAATGTGTTAAATTATATTTCAATTGTATCAGCTTATTTAGATGGGGAAAATGGTTTTACATTAACAATTATATACATTTAACATTAAATATTATGAAATTTAGATTTGTGAAATAAGACATTGTTTTATTAGTCCATTAATTTATCTATACATTTTTGTATAATTGATGTTATCTAGCCACAATATAGGTTCACCAATATTTTAGGTTTAAATAAATATTTTCTACAAAAAGTTTCAACACCCCACTATATAACCAATATATTGTGACTTTTCAAACAAAAATGGAGCCTACTAAGCCAAAATCATCCAATTTAAAAAACCTAATATGGATTTTTGACACCTAAATCTGGCCACCAATAACCTCCAACTAGTGTTTTCACCAATTTCCATCAAAGTGCTCAATTTGGCCTAAAAACACTAAAGCACATTAAATGAGTTGAAATTGATATATTCAAGTACCAATTTTGGCTAGAGTATCATTAAATGGGGCAATGTAATATATGGGCCAGCTAACTTTGATTAAATCATTTCGAGTCAAAATTCTAATTTTCCATCTAGGTGCTCTAGATTGCTCTTTTATATTAAATTTTTTGTATGGGACATGTGCCTTTTTTATCTTATGTTGACAATGTTGTCCCCAAAAATGTCAGCTCATTTTTGGGACAACATATGAACTATTCTGGTTCAACAAACCAAAATCCTCTCTTCCCTTTTCAAAAATTGTTCTGAGCATTCAAATTCTTCATTTTTCAAGCTTTTTCAAAAAACTACGGACTCTGCAGGATTGAAACTATGGACTCCACAGGCTCATTTCTACAAACTTCACAGGTTAGTTTCTACGGACTTTGCAGGAGAGAAACATGTTCAACACTTAGCCATTTTTTCTATTGGGAAGTTCAGAAAATGAACCGTCTTTCAAGATCCCAAAGAGAAAGTTCCCTCTGGGAAAGATCAAACCTCAAAGAGCAGCGAGAGCTGCCAAGTGTCATCTGCTAGGACACAATTTCTAGTAAAGTTTCAAAGTAGTGAAATGTGCCACGTGTCTCATTATAACTCAGCAGAGCATGACAAGTGTCTGCATCCACATTTTAGGTTTCCAATTAGTTTCAAAGCTTATTTAAATAGGCTTCTCTTAAAGTCTAGTGGAAGCTACCAAGTGTCATCTGCTGAGACACATTATGATTTGCTTCTCAAAGCAGTGAAACTTGCCATGTGTCCCTTGTAAGATAAATGGAATGCACCAAGTGTCAACATTTGCATGAATCCAAGTGAGTCCCAAGTGTTTCTACAATGTTTCTAAAGCTCAAAAGAAGCTGCCACGTGTCATCTTCCATGAGACTCTCAAAGGGCATCCAAAACTTCTATAAGTTATGTGGATGATGCCATGTGTCCTCACCTATTTTACAGTAGAACATTCCATGTGTCACCTATTGAGATCAGTGGAAAGCGGATAGAGCAAGTGGGAAAGACATGAAGGAATTCACCCAGGAAGAAATTTCAAAAGTAAGAACCGGGTAGAAAATAGACTAAGGCAAAGCAAAGGAAGATTTCCTTCAGACTAATTGTCTGAAGGAATTCCTTCAAATTTTTTGTCTGAAGGAAAAGAGCAGTAAAAGCCCGCTGAGAAAATTAAAACCTGAAGGCCACCCGAAAGATCCTGAAGGATAGGTACCTTTGTGGGGGATACTTGACACTCAGAAAATGAACCGTCTTTCAAGATCTCGAAGGGCAAGTTCCCTCTGGGAAAGATCAAATCTAAAAAATATAGCGGACGTTGCCAAGTGTCATCCACTGAGACCCATTATAATTTATTTCTAAGTCGAGTGAAAGTTGCCATGTGTCCTTGGTAAAACTCAGTAGAAGCTGCCAAGTGTCTGCATCCACATTTAGAGCTTCTTATAAGTTTCAAAGCTTCTCTCAGAGTTCCACAGAGGGTGCCAAGTGGTAACTACAAAATATTTTAATATGGTTTTCTAAATGTAGCGGAACATGCCACATGTCCCTTATAAAGCTCAGTGCAATCCACCAAGTGTCATCTTCTGCATGACTCTCAAAAGGTATTTAAAGCTTCTATAAGTTAACCAGAACATGCCACATATCCCATTTTAACTCAGTGGAGTGTGACAAGTGTCTGCATCCGTGTTCCCCTTTTGAAGCTGATCAGGTAAGAAGTATTGTGGGCCCCATTTTCTATAAGTTGATAAAGTTTTAAAGCAGCAGACTGTGACAAATGTCAAAGGTAGAGCATTCCCAATACAAAGACATCCTTAAGCAAAGAAAGAAGCAGCGATGGATGATTCCAAAGGTAGGTTCAAAGAAGTGATTAAATAGGGAAGCGATGAAAGTTCACAAGTTCAATATGGTTCAAACAAAGTAGTGACCAATGACATCCCTTCAGATGTCAAATTTAAGGTGATGGGATATCTGTTAAAATTCAAATATGGCATAGACCCTGTGAACAAATTTAGCAACTGGCCAAAGAGATAACCCGAGAGCTCAGATCGCATAGAAAAGGATGAAATACAACAAGGAAAGGGGTAATGATGGAGAAAGATAAAAAATATCCGTGCATGGGATATGTTTCTAAAAGGTGAAGTAGTCCACTAGGTGGACATTAGAGAGTGCAAATATTCAATAACACAGCCTATTTTTCTGCATTGAGTAAAGTGAATGAATAGCTGTGCACACATAAGGAAACACATCAGGTGGCCCATATTTAAGACTGATGCTCGATTCTAGCATACCCCATGGATATAATTTAAAATGCATTAAAGGAATTGAATGCATTGTAAGCCATTTTTTTGAAACAAAGCACCCAAGTCTTTCTTAGAGCACTATATATTGGACTCTCTCTTATTGTTTTAGAGAGATCTCTCTCTATTATTAGAAACAAAAACTCTGCCCAAATTGAAAGACATTACTGATACTTTGATCTTAGATTATTGATCATATTTTGTTATTTGAATAAGAAAACAAATGAGTTTTCAAACTTTGTGCCGGTATAGCTTGGTTGTTGGGGAAATTGTTCTTATGTCTGTTTCCTTAATACATTTTTTTTCCATTTAATTGAATAAGCAAAATTAGTGAAAATAATTAGAAAGGTGTCCTGAAGCCAACTGTGGAGAGACTTTGTGCCCCCACAATTGCCTTCAGTGTGTTTTCTTTCTATTCTTATTTAAAGGATCTTGGGATGACGTTGTGCCCTCTTTATCCTTCGTATTTTATTTCTCTGTAAAGGACCTTGGGATGACTTTGTGCCCTCATTGTCCTTTGTATCTCAATCTTGGGTAGTTGAGGTGGAGACTTTGTGTTACATCTTAGTTTGTTGGTTACTATGCCTTTGATTACCAATTACTTGTCACTACTTGAAATAACTCTTGTTGTTTCTTTCAAGATCACTTCGAAAAGAAGAGAAGTGCCTTCAGAATTTTCACCAAGATTTTCTCATGTGTTTGTTAACATCATCTCTAAAAAAAGAGAGATGGATGGTTTATCCTACCCCTGAGTGTTATTTTTTTCTTATATATATAATATATAGCTCTTGCATATTTACAAGGAACCTCCCCTTGATGAGAGGAGAGATTTGTCTCCTTTCGATGTAGTAAACCTACACATCTGGTCGACCAATCTCCCTATGTTGTGGTTGAAGAGACCTATTTTGCTCATCAATTAGCTGGTGACAAAATATTCACCCAACA
Source organism: Torreya grandis (assembly GCA_037957365.1). Classification (NCBI taxonomy): domain Eukaryota; kingdom Viridiplantae; phylum Streptophyta; class Pinopsida; order Cupressales; family Taxaceae; genus Torreya; species Torreya grandis. The sequence goes on from JARHVA010004968.1 coordinate 929,071, forward strand.
ATTTTTGGTGACTCCGCTAGGGATAGTAATTTTGTGATATTTGGAGCCTCAAGATTCAGATTGAACATCACCTGTGTCTTACCCATTATCATTATATCCTTATCCATTTATCCCACTAGGGAAGAATGCATAGTTTTAAGCCTCAAGCTTCAAGCTAAAGTAGTGTTAGTTCTTTTTTATATTTATTTTTACACTCTGGTAGATCCATGGTATATGAAAAGCCAAAGGGCTAAAGGTATTGTTGACCCTGTATTCAAGTTGGTACAACAAAGTAATTTTGATCTGTTTCCTTCACCATCTCACCTCCAATAAACTAGGAGCTTTCCTCCTACTAAAGTCAAGTCTCCATTACTAGGCAAAGCCTCCATTTCTGCTATTAATAAAGCTTTGTCAATACTTACCCCTCTGAGATTTGTTATTCCACCTTTCCATAGTCATACAATGGTAGTTCAAGGTCCTTGAGGTAACTCTTTTGGCCCACTCAATTTAAATCCACCTCTACATGAGCTACCACACAGTTCAAGGAAAAATTTCTCCAAGTTCTATGGTGATGGGAAAGTTCATCCTGATGAACATATTGTAGCCTTTAGCATAGCCTGTGGTGTAATAGGTGTGGAATATGAGGATGTAGCAGTCAGGCTGTTTGTAGAAACTTTACAAGGTGCTGCTATAGACTAGTTTTATCATCTGTAGGCCCAGACTGTGACTGACTAGAACACTCTCAAAGCCAAATTTGAAGCCAGATTCAAGCCTGTAGAAGATGCACATGCCCTGTTGGCTCAACTCACACAAATGAAGAAGGAACTTCATGAACTAATGAGGGATTTCATAGCCAAGTTTGATAAGCTGAGGAATAAGATTCTTGTAATTACTCAGCCAACACCTGAAAACCTCAAATATTTCTTCATCAACTCTCAGCTACCTAAAGTGAGTTTTTTGATGAGACGTGATGGCCAAATAGACCTTGTTGCAACTTAGGATTTTGCCACTGAGGTGGAAGATGACCTTATCTTGGTAGGAAAGATAAGGAGAGATCGTAACAGAGGTAAATCTTCTTCAGCTTCTGAATATCTATCTATATGTACTACTAATCCAATGGTGCAGAAGTTGGAAAATGAGTTGATAGCTCTCAGGAAGAAAATGGCACAAGGGATATCTTCAGCTCCTTCGTACAGAGATATTCCAAGAAGGACATTCCCCAATCAGTCATACCAAGGCAATGCTACCATAAATCAAGGACATCCAAATCATCTTCCTCCCCCATAGGGGAAACTTGCCATTAAAGCACCCCCAACCAATTCAGTAGTTGGATATCTTGAAACAAAATTTGATTTCTCTTTCCAACCTAAATCGAACCAATAAAATGATGTTGATCTCCTTGTAGAAGGCCAAGAAGAATTAGATGGTGACTCCAACACTGCTTTCTTGAATTATCAAGATGAACCTAGAGGTAAAGGTGAAGCAGTTGATGGATCATATGTTGTATTCACTCAGTCCCATAACTAGTCAGCCCAACAAGTTGATAAAGGAAAAATAGAGGAAATTTATCAGCCTGCAATCTCAATTGCCAAATGAGGAACTTCTCTGCCTTTCCAACCAAAGGACCCTGTGAGTAATAAAAAGGTAAGTACATAAATCATTCCTCCATCTTCAACTTAAATTCCATAGACCAGTACCACCCCTCCTAAAAAATAGAAAGATGAAATCCCTTCCTCTGTTCCTAATCCATTTCAGTCATTTGACATAATCAACCATGTCAAGAAGACCAAAATTCAAATGTTTGAATTTGAATTCCTACAAGCCAACCTTGAGAAATTAGATAGGTTAGTTCAGTGTGTGAAGAATAAAGCCATTCCTGCAGGACAAGATGTTAAAAAGATAACTCATGATCCCCTAAGGAACATGTCCATCCTAAAAAATCTTTTCATTACTCCTCCAGCTACCCTTGGGAAAATAGAGTCTTTTTATGTTTCTCTATTGAAAAATGGTGACAAACTGAGCAATTGCATCATAGAATCAGGTGCATCTGACAACGTCATGCCTGCCAAGGTGGCAGAATCTCTTGGACTCATGCTGACCAAAACCTTTGGGAGATGTTTCTCCATGGAGAACAAATAAGTACCTCTGCTAGGACAAATCAAGGACTCCCAATTTGCATTTGTAGCATTCACAGACAAAATAATCAAGATGAAAATCCTGGTGGCTGATGTTCTAGCCTCATATGACATTCTTTTGAGGCAAAATTTTTGCAAGGATGTTCATGGAGAATTGAGCATGGACTTGTCTGAAGTGAGGATCCCTATCAAAGGCATCATGAAGAGGTTTCTTTCTAAAAAGGAATCAAAATATGTTGTCACTCAGACATCAGCCCCTGAAGCTCAAATTATGTTTGAATCTTCAGGCATGGGTAATTACTTCTTAACCATAGAAGATATTCATGTTTCAGTAGATAAAAGTCCTAAAGGTGACGATCCAAGAATTAACTCAGATGAGACATCAGAAGAATTGGTAGTGTGCAATATAGATGAAAAAGGATCTTCCCTCTCTAATGAAGGAAAATCTAATAGAAGATCAATTTATGATGATGTTTGGATCCTAGAATTTGATGGCAACAATTCTTCTACCGACTCAGGGGCTAGGATTGTGTTGATATCTCCTCAAAGAGATATTTTTGCTTCTTCATACAAGTTGTAGTTCAGCAACATCAACAACATAGCTGAGTACAAATCTCTATTGCTTGGATTGAAGGTTACAAGAGATAAATAAATCAAAATCCTTCATGCCAAAAAAGATGCTAAACTAGTGGTTTATCAGGTAAGGAACTTGTATCAAACCAAAAATTAGAGATTATGCCACTACCGCAATCTAGTCTGGGATCAAATTGAAAGCTTTGATGCTTTCAGGATCTCTGTCATACCTAGGGAATTCAATGACTAAGCTGATGCACTGGTTGTTTTAGCAAATCTCTTAGTTCCTCACCTAAACTTCAAAGGAAATAGGTACACTATCAAATTGGTCTTTAGACCAAGTGTGCCTGATAATGCCAATCATTGGAAAGTGTTCAATGGTGACAACCAAATCATCTCCTTTTTGGAACAAAAATATAGCTTCAAACATCTTCACTTCAAAGGAAGTAAGCTCCAAAAATTTGAATCAGTGCCTAAAATGAATTTAGATGTAGGTGATGAATTCCTGCAGCTAAAAGGGAATAAAATTCCTAAAGGACCGGTTTCTCTTGAGAAACTATTTGACAAGCATGACAGGTTCATCAAATAGCAAAAAATGGATTCAAGCTCCTCCCAAGGGTTTGATCAGATAAATTTGGGTACTAAAGAAAATCCCAAAATGGTGAACATTGAGAAGTGCTATGCTCCAGAGGAGAAACTCAAATTTACTGACCTTCTTCACCATTATATGGATGTTTTGGCATACTCTTATGATGATCTGAAGTCACTCAGGCCTGAGGAAATTCACCATGAAATTCCTCTCAAAGATGGTTTAGTTCCTTACAAGCAAAAATCCTGGCAGTATAATCCAAACATATTAGGTACTATTCTGTCTGAGATACAAAAAATGTTGAATGCTAGGATAATTTTCCTAATCCATCATTCCACATGGATTGTCAACATAGTCCCTGTGAGGAAGAAGAATGGAAAAATTTGCATCTGTGTGGATTTTAAGAATATGAATCAATCATCTTTAAAGGATAACTATCCTTTGCTTATCATGAATCAAGTGCTTCAGATAGTGACCAGCTCAGAGATGTTGTCAATGCTAGATGACTTCTCAAGATACAATCAAGTTGAAGTTGGTGAAGTAAACCAGCACAAGACTGTCTTTACCACACTTTGGGGCACCTTTGCTTATCAAAGAATGCCATTTAGCCTAATAAATGTTGGCACCACTTTCTAGAGATAAATGGACCTTGCTTTCAAAGATGAAATGGGTAAGTTCATTGTGGTATACCTTGATGACTTGACCATCTTTTCCAAGCATCGCTCTGAACATGTACGCCATTTGCAACAAGTGCTAGAACGCTGCCACCAAAATGGCATTTATCTAAACCCCAAGAAGTCTATTTTTAGAGTGACAAAAGGGAAGCTTCTCAGACACATTGTATTTTGAGAAGGCATAAAGATTAACTCAGAGAGAGTCAAATCCATTCAGGACCTTACTCTACCCACAAGTAAGATTACAGTTCATTCTTTCTTCAAAAAGGTGAATTTTTTACAAAGATTCATTCCTGAGTTTGCTGAGAAGACTCGTCATATTGTGGATATGATGAAAGGAAAGACCACTTTCAGCTGGACTGAAGAAGGCAAATTGATATTCTGGGATATCAAGATAGCCATTGCCCATGCCTCAATTCTGGTTTGTCTAGATTATACTAAGGATTTTATGATGTAAAGTTATGCTTTCGAGCACACACTTTCAATGATTCTAGTTCAATAGAATGAAGAAGGTGTGGAATCTCCCATATCCTTCATAAGTTGTCCTCTTAAAGCTCATGAGCTAAAGTATTCAAACATGGAGAAGCATGCCTATGCGTTGGTCAAAGCAGTGACACATTTTCAATTTTACATTCTAATTTCCCACACTACCATCTTGGTTCCTAATACCATAGTTAAATCCATATTAACTCAGCAAGAGTTTGGAACCAAAAGGTGGAATTAGATTGCAAAAATCTAGGAGTTTGATCTAGTCATCAAAACAACAAAGCTGGTGCATGGAAAATGCCTATGCCAATTGATTGCTGATAATAAGCTAGAATAACTATAGCATGAAGAATATGAAGAAGAAGACATGCCAACAGTCCTCTTTGTCTCCACCACGAATGAGTGGTATTCAGGTATTGCTCATTTCCTTACTTATGGTGAGTGTCCTACTCACCTATCTTATAAATAAAGGAGGACTATTAAACTGAAAGCTGCCAATTTTGTCCTCTAAGACAATGGCCTATACAAGTGGAGACTTGATGGAGTGTTCCTTCACTGCGTGGACAAGGAACAATAAAACCAACTTTTGAATTCCTTCCATAGTTTGGCCTATGGAGGACATTTTTTTGCTCCTATAACTGCCCACAAGATTCTTCGAGCCATGTATTATTGGTCTACTCTTTTTAAAGATGCACATAAGTGGGTAAGGAAATGTTAACTATACCAGCAGTTTGTTGGAAGACCTAAGTTGGTTTCCCTACCTCTCAAGCCAGTGGTGATAGAAGAGCCATTTCAGCAATGGGCAATTGTTTTCATTGGTGCTGTAAACCCATCTTCAAGTGCTGGACATGATTATGTCCTCATATCCATAGACTACTTCACCAAGTGGGTGGAAGCTATCCCAATCAAGCATGCTACTTCAGAAGTAGTGTGCAATTTCTTTAAGGAGAATATCATTTCCAAGTTTGGAGTCCCAACCAAGATTGTCACAGACAATGTAACTTGTTTCACTTCTCAGGAGATTACTCAGTTCTATTTTTACTATGGGATCACCCTCTCTCACTCTTTTGATTACTTTCCACAAGGGAACATACAAGCTGAATCAAGTAACAAGACCCTGATGACTATCATCAAGAAGTTGGTGGATGACAACCAAAGGACATGACATAAAACATTAGTTGATGATTTGTGAGAAGATATAATTACACCAAAAAGGGCAATTGGTATGTCTCCTTTCCAACTTCTTTATGGGCTCAATGTTGAGATACCAATCACCCTGAAATTGCCAGCATTAAATATGGCTAAGGCAATTAAAGATTAGACATATGAAAGTTCCATTGATAAGAGGATCATGTACCTGATTGAGCTGGATGAGCAGAGAACTATGGTGGTGGACCGAATTGCTGCCCATCAAAGTTTGGTGAAGAAGCTCTTTAACCAGAAGGCAAAAAACTATGATTTCCAGGTTGGAGATCAAGTCCTATTGTGGGACTAAAGGAGAGAACCAAAGGGGATGCATGGGAAGTTTGACTCCCTTTTGAGGGGCCCATTTATTATCCATCAGCTCAATGGTGAAAACAACTTTCTACTGAAGTATCAAGATGTCATACTCTTTTCTCTGCCTCACAATGGATAGCATCTGAAGCACTTCAATTCTTGAAGTATCAGATAAGTTCACATGTACATATGTATATTTGTATAGTCTTTAGTTCTATTTTGTGTTGTTCATTTTCATTTTTTGGACCCTTTCTTTTTGGGTAACATGACTCCATATCCTAATGGCATAATTCAAGGCATTGGAGATTCTAGTTTCTACTCCCCTTAGCTGTTCCAACTGAAGGAATTTCCTCAATTGGAGCCAATTGTTGTCTTTGAAAATGTCAGCTCATTTTTGGGACAACATATGAACTATTCTAGTTCAACAGACCAAAATCCTCTCTTCCCTTTTCAAAGATTGTTCTGAGCATTCAAATTCTTCATTTTTCAAGATTTTTTAAAAAAATACGGACTCTATAGGCTTGAAATTATGGACTCTACAGGCTCATTTCTATAGACTTCGCAAGTTAGTTTCTACAGACTCTGTAGGAGAGAAACAGGTTCAACACTTAGCCATTTTTTCTATTGAGAAGTTTAAAAAATGAACCATCTTCAAGATACCGAAGAACAAGTTCCCTCTGGGAAAGATCAAACCTCAAGGAGCAGCGGGAGCTACCAAGTGTCATCTACCATGACACAATTTTTAGTAAATTTTGAAAGCAGTGGAATGTGCCGTGTGTCTCGTTATAACTCAACAGAGCACGATAAGTGTATGCATCCATGTTTCAAGTTTCCAATAAGTTTCAAATCTTATGTCAATAAGCTTCTCTCAAAGTCCAGTAGAAGCTACTAAGTTTCATCTACCGAGACACATTATGATTTACTTCTCAAAGCAGTGGAACTTTCCACATGTCCCTTGTAAGATAAACAAAGTGTGCCAAGTGTCAACATCCACATGAATCCAAGTGAGTCCCAAGTGTTTCTATAGTTTTTCTAAAGCTCAGTGGAAGCTGCCACATGTCATCTTCCGTGGGACTCTCAAAAGGCATCCAAAACCTATATATGTTAAGCAGATGCTGCCATGTGTCCTCTCCTATTTCAAAACAAAACATGCCATGTGTCACCTATTGAGATCAGTGGAAAGCAGCCTGAGCAAGTGGGAAAGACACAAAGGAATTCACCCAGGAAGAAAGCTCGAAAGCAAGAACCTAGCATAAAATTGACTAAGGCAAAGCAAAGGAAGATTTCCTTCAGACTAATTGTCTGAAGGAATTCCTTCAGAATTTTTGTCCAAAGGAAAAGAGCAACAAAAGCCCATCGAGAAAATTAAAACCTGAAGGCCACCCAGAAGATCCTGAAGGGTAGGTACCTTTGCGGGGGATACTCAACACTTATAAAATGAACCATCTTTCAAGATCTTGAATGGCAAGTATCCTCAAGGAAAGATCAAATCTAAAAAATTTAGTGGATGCTGCCAAGTGTCATCCACCAAAACCCATTATAATTTGTTTCTAAGTTGAGCAAAAGTTGCCACGTGTCCCTGGTAAAACTTGGCAGAAGATGCTAATTGTCTGCATCCATGTTTCGAGCTTCTTATAAGTTTCAAAGATTCTCTCAGAGTTCTGTGGAGGGTGCCAAGTGGCAACTATGAAATATTTTAATATGTTTTTCTAAATGCAGTAGAATGTGCCACGTGTCCCTTGTAAAGCTCAGTGCAATCCGCCACGTGGCATCTTTTGCATGACTCTCAAAAGGTATCTAAAGCTTCTATAAGTTAAGCAAAACATGACACATGTCTCGTTTTAACTCAGCAGAGCATGACAAGTGTCTGCATTTGTGTTCCCCTTTTGAAGATGCTCAGGTAAGAAGTATTGTGGGTCCCATTTTTTGTAAGTTGAAAAAGTTTTAAAGCAGCGGACTGTGACAGATGTCAAAGGTAGAGCATTCCCAATACAAATACATCCTTAAGCAAAGAAAGAAGCAGTGATGGATGATTCCAAAGGTAGGTTTAAAGAAGTGATTAAATAGGGAAGAGATGAATGTTCACAAGTTCAATATGGTTCAAACAAAGTAGTGACCAATGACATCCCCGTGAATGTCAAATTTAAGGTGATGGGATATCTGTTAAAATTAAAATATGGCACAGACCCTGTGAACAAATTTAGCGACAGGCCAAAGAGATAACCCGAGAGCTCAGATCGCACAGAAAAGGATGAAATACAACAAGGAAAGCGGTAATGATGGAGAAAGATCAGAAATATCCATGCATGAGATATGTTTCTTGAAGGTGAAGTAGTCCACCAGGTGGACATCAAAGAGCACAAATATTCAATGGCACAGCCTATTTTTTTGCATTGAGTAAAGCAAATGAACAGCTGCACACACATCAGGTGGCCCATATTTAAGATCGATGCTCGATTCCAACATACTTAATGGATAGAATTTAAAATGCATTAAAGGCAGTAAATGCATCATAAGCCATTTTTGTGAAACAAAGCGCCTAAGTCTTTCTTAGAGCACTATATATTGGACTCTCTCTTATTGTTTTAGAGAGATCTCTCTCTGTTATCAAAAATAAAAACTCTGCCCAAATTGAAAGACATTACTGAGACTTTGGGCTTAGATTGTTGATCATATTTTGTTATTTGAATAAGAAAACAAATGAATTTTTAGACTTTGTGCTGGAATAGCTTGGTTATTGGGGAAATTGTTCTTATGTCTATTTTCTTAATACATTTTTTGTCTATTTACTTGAATAAGCAAAATTAGTGAAAATAATTAGAAAGGTGTCCTGAAACAAAATATGGAGAGACTTTGTGCCCCCACAATTGCCTTCAGTGTGTTTTCTTTCTATTCCTGTGTAAAGGATCTTGGGACAACTTTGTGCCCTCATTATCCTTCATATTTTGTTTCTATGTAAAGGACCTTGGGATGACTTTGTGCCCTCATTGTCCTTCGTATCTCACTCTTGGGAAGTTGAGGTGGAGACTTTGTGCTACATCTTAGTCTGTTGGTTACTACGCCTTTGATTACCAATTACTTATCACTACTTGAAATAACTCCTATTGTTTCCTGCAAGATCACTTCTGAAAGAAGAGAAGTGCCTTCAGCATTTTCATCAGGATTTTATCCTCTATTTGTTAATATCATCTCTAAAAAAAGAGAGATGGATGGTTTATCCTACCCCTGAGTGTTATTTTTTGCTTATATATATAGTATATAGGTCTTGCATATTTACAGGGAACCTCCCCTTGATGAGAGGAGAGATTTGTCCCCTTTCGATGTAGTAAACCTACACATCTGGCCGACCAATCCCCCTATGTTGTGGTTGAAGAGACCTATTTTGATTATCAGTTAAATGGTGACAAAATATTCACCCAACAGACAACATCCTAAATGGGATAGCGGATCCAATGCATCTGACATTGACTTTCAATTCCAATCCAATCAAAAATTTGACCAATAACAAAGCATTCTGATCATTTTGAGTAATTTGTGTACAAAGTGCCTAATCATGCTTAAGAGATACTTAATCCAAATCAAGGCATAATTAATAATTAAATGTAAACTTGTTAAAAACTTATTTTTAGAAATGAATATTGAATATTTGCATCATCAGGTGACTTTATTTCTTGGGAAGACATCCCTAGGCCATAAATACCACACATATAAGGATTATGGGTCTCCCATGCCTCTTTATTAGCTCCCATTCCTCATTAATTTCCCTTATTACAAATTCATGATGAGGATAATTATGGATTTTAATTACATAATTCAAATAATCCATGACCACACATCTCAATCTTGAGATGGACGGTCATGGTTGATTCTGGTCATTCTTAAAAATATATAAATAGAGAGGCCATGAAAATCATTTTTAATCTTAATTTTTGCAAAGTTAACATGTCAAATTGATTCCAAGATCTCTCACATTCCAAATTTATGATGCTAAAATATTGAGCCAAGCCAAGCCAAAGCCACAAGGTGCCAAGGAAAAGAGGAGATAGCCAAGCCTCCTTTGATGAAGACTTCATGAGCATAAGTCGAGAAAGCCACTAATAAAATATAATTTTGAGCATTTAATTGAGGTGAAATATTTATTCTCTTTCATGTTTTAGTTATGTTTCCATTCTAGTATTGTTAATAATCTCAACCAAGTAACTAGGCCTAGAGATGTATGTTAGCTAGTGTGTTAGTTTTTTAATTTGATTTCATTTTGTCACTAACAAGATACTAACACCTCTATTGAGTCAAATTACTAGTTCACATATTTTCACTCCCGGTGGGACAATCTTCATGAGAGTGCAATCCACAAACTTTTTTTGTGTTTCATAGTTTTGATTCTCTTTTTTTGTTGTTTTTGCTTTGAGTAAAAATGGACAATAAAGAAGTCATAAATTTTTATTTACTTAATATTTTTTTTCTAATTTTTTTTATAAATATATCAAAATATGTAATTGATATTATATATTAATTTTACAAAAATATTATTTATATTTTAAAAGTTATATCTATTTTAGTAACTGTCACTTTCTATTTTTTATTTTTATGGTAAAAATGGTTAAAATAGAGTTCATAACATTTTAATTGACTTTTATGACTTAAAATTTCTCAAATATGTGTGACCTATAGTTATTGACAACCTCTCAAAATTTTGTGGTAAAAAAATTTCTATTTTAAAAGTTATGTTAAAAATACTAACTATAGGTTTTTATATTTTATGAGCAGGCTTTTATGTGTTATGAGTTATATTTTATTTTTAGCCTTCTAATTTTTTGTTTGTAGGTGTTCTTATATTTAATATTATTTTTTAAAATATTTTATTTATATTCCTGTTAAGATTTTATAATCTAACACATTCGCTTTTGGGGTGATGCCTTAAGGGTAGATAGGTAACCAATAGACTTGGAATTTGTTAAAACATGCTATTAAGACATCTTTGGCATGCTTTTAAAATGAACTAGGAACATTATTTTGGTGCTTAATGTAACATTTAGGTGCTTAAGTAATTTATTTTTTAAGTATTAGTTTCAAATTTCACAATCTTAAGACCACGGGGTCAAATGAACACCACCAAATCTTTCATTTGAGCTTAAAATTGAACACACTCATCAATTTTGTTTTCATTGTTTCAATCAGCACTTTGTTTTAAAAAAATACAAGGATGTTTCATGTATTAAATTCCATTTTTCCCCTTTAGGAAACCGTTAGAATCAAAATCACTTTATTTATTTAGAAATTGCCTAGTCTAAGGCATAAAAAGAATGTCATCTAAAACACTCCCCAAAAACTCACAAAAGTATTGGGTGACCTTGAAAATGACCCTAAAGTCTTTCTATTTTATGATTTTTTTATTTCATGTAAACTTGGATTGAGATGGGATGTCATTACCTCCCATATGTTCTTTAGCGAAGCTATGACTCAGGGTTTCACCTCTTAACATTGACTTTATTTGGCTCTATATTAGAGTTGTACATGGGACGTAGTGGCACTTTGGACATCATACTACACTGAGCAAATAATAGGATGTAGTGGTTTCAAAAAGGACTAGACCTTTTTACAATAAGCCAAGTGATACGGACCCAAAATCTATGCTTTTCTTTTGCATTATTTGACATGAAAATCATTATGTAATTGATTCCCCTAGAATGTTCAAAAAATTATAGATCTTAGACAAATACCCACTTGTCACGAAAGTATTATTGGTGCAAGGTGCACATCAAGGTCCATGTCACAGTACTGTCATTTGAGAGAAGGGGGTGTAAAATTCCTACTATATAATGCATAATTGTTTTTGGATGAACATTTTAAATCCTCTCAAATGATGTATATTAATGGCTTATAACAATACCAATCAACCTTATCAATTTAGGATATAAGAGAAATTAATTAGTTGGTTTTGTCCTAGATTAAAGTCTTGTTTGGAGTCAAAAATTGGTGTGAAAAAATGATGCAAACCAAACACATGGTCCTCATTTTCCTTTTAACAAGGATACATTATGTTGCCCACGTGAAATCATCAATTTGTCTTATTCAAAGTTCATCAAAACTTGGAGTCATATCATCCACTTTGGCACAATTATGCTACCCAATTGAGTCTAGAACTTTGCCAAATTTGTTTAAGTCCTTAATTTATAATCTAAATTTGAAATTGCACATTTATAAGTTCATAGGGTTGATGTGTTAAGTGGGTTTGCCATTTGCACTAAACTTGAGGGAACTTATGTTCAATTTCCAATTTGAGTTGAAGGCCATTTAAGACTCATGATCGTTATCACCACTTGATAGAATTAAGTTATTTTGTGCTAAATTTTTTCACTTTGAGTCTATGGACCACAACATTTTGATTTAATAAAGGAAGTGTTATGCTGTCAAATTTGTGAGAAATTATATTTGCCTTAAAGAGTTTTTAAAATAAGCATTTTATCACATATTTTGGGTAGTCTAGCACTATTACACTACCCAAAACATTTTCAAATATTGTTTCATAGGCCATCTTGCATAGAGTTAAATTTTTTTCCTACATTTCAAACCAATCTGAGTATACTTTTATGAAACTTTGTCTAGCATAGTTACACCATTCACTTTTATCTAGATTATTTGTCAAAAGAACTAAGTTTTATACCATTATTTATGAGAAAATAAACTATCTCTAAAGTGCCTTTTGTTTCATACCTTATACCTATTTGATCGAGTCCATGTCCAAGATTCAAATTCCTAATGTTTTTTAGAAGTGTGTCAAATCTATTAGATTAAAAATTTCATCTATTTTCAAAGTCTAGCTTTTGATGTCATTTGGCTAAGAGTCCTATGGCATGCTTTGTTTGAGCCTAGCTTTTGATGCCATGTTTGGCCAAAAGACCTAGAAACTTTTAATTTCATAGATTATACTGATTTGAAACACTTTGACCTTAGTGTTTGGCATTTAAATTTTTGGACTTAATCTTTTTGTGTAAGATGTGTAACTTTAGACACTTACATTAGCTTGTGTTATCACAAATCTTTGCATAACATTTTTAATCCTTTTGACAAATCTAGACCAAGTTTGAACATCATCTTTTTATATATTGTCCTTTTAGAGTTTGTATAACTCTCTTCCCTTTCTATCACAAAGCATTGAATATGGATCCCAACATGTATTCTTACACTTGTAATGGACTCATGTATAATCTGAGGATTAGTAATGTGGTTGCACAAGAAGAAATATTGCAAGACCTCTACACAGATAATATTGATTATGAGATGGATCTTTATCCCTCTTATAATAATCAATTAGGGGCACAAATCCAAGATCCATTGGCTAAATATTTGGTTAATACACCACCTTATTCAGAGCAAGACCAAGAATAAATCACACAATACCTAGCTACAATACTCATAACTGACGAACTAGTTCCTTAACAGTCATGCTCTACAATATACCTTACATGTATGATTCATTTTTATTTGAGCATCATTTTTTGGAGAAAAAATATGAGATTTTTGTTTGAGCCGTAGAGGTAGGGGCCAAGTTTCCAATAGACTTCCCTCATGAGAATTTACCAAGCCTAGTAAGAATTCCCCACAACATAATTTATGATCAACAGGTTTTTATATAAATCCTTTGGATCTAGTCCAAACAACTTATCATGACACTAATATGACTAATAAAGGAAAAAACCTCATGGAAGACCTTTTAAACCAAATATGGATGACATATCAAACCTACTGGAATCTAGCAAGAAATTTCAATTAGATGACCATGGTGAACAAACCTCTTATTGACTTAGTTCCTTCCATAGGAGTTTTGATAGAGTTAACTGGTCAAACAAATTAGAGTTCAGACCCATTCATGAAAAACACTTTAGTAGACAACTTGCTTCATATGCCCATTATCAAAGAAGTGTCTTCTATTATACATAGAATAATGAGTAAAATATAGTGGGTAATATGCAAGCAACATCCAATCCAAATCAAAGTGGTACTAATGCATAAACAACAAGTTAACAACATGTGCCTATAGTTAATACCATGAGTGAACCATCATACCAGGGAGTAGAATTTTTTGCATCCCAACCTCAACCAGCTACTTCATCAAGTGTGTAACTAATAGGATTAGGTAGTTAACCAACAACCAATATCATGCCTTAACAACTGAATGTGATGAATGCTACTCCTTCTCAATAAGCGATGAGTAGTATTCCACAATAGCAGGTAAAATCTAGTGTACCAATGCAACAGAGGATGAATATATTACCACCTCAACAAGGGACAACTAATTTTCCACCTCATCAGGCAATGGAAAATATATCTCTTCAGTCACATACCAGTGTACCAATTAAAAACCAAATGTTGACTAGCCAACAACATGTAAGTATTAGTCAATGATAGATGTTAAATATTCAACATGATTTATTTTCCCAATAAGGATTTATGTAATAAGGAGGCTCCCATGTTTCTCAAGTACCTACTAGACAACAATCGGTTCAAAATGTTCCACAAGTTCAAAGACATGGTCTTGGTCTATAAGTTCCCACTCAACAGCAAGGTTTGATTAGTCAGTAGCATGTCCCTTTTCAAACACAAAAGGGACAATATAGTTATATCCCTCCATCCCAACCATAAAATCCTCTAAGTCAAACCTTCATAGCTAACCCAAACCAAAATATCATACAACTAAATGTGTAATTTCAAGTATATCCTAATCCACGTATGCATATTCATAGTCCATTTCCCAACCAAACCAATATACCCCAATAGATATCTCCTTCATACCCTGGTCAAAGTGTCTTACTTGTGACCTCCCAACCATCTACCCAAACTAGTATTCTCCGTCAAACTAATGTTCCTTCCATTTTTATATCCCAAGAATTATAATAGATGAAGGATGTAATTGCTTCCATTTAAGCTACGAAACAAAATGAAAAGTTTAATTTGGATGACATGTGTTCTTATCCATTCAACATGGAATACTTGTAGATGCCATTTCATCCATGGTGCAAACCAAAAAAATTTGACAAATACAAAGGGAAAGGTGACCCTAAGGCCCATTTAACTGAGTTCTTTGTCGCATGCTAGCTAGTGGCATATAGTGATATATACCTTTTATTATTATTTTCAAGGAGCTTGGTTGGACAAGCATTGGAGTGGTTCTTAAATTTTCCCAAGAATTTAGTAATAGATTTTGATGGTCTTTCTGATAAATTTGTACAACATTTTTCCTATAATCTTGAACATGATATTTCATTGGTTGACTTAACACAAATAAAACAAAAGACTGGTGAGAGTTTTGTAATTAATCTATAGTGATCGAGAGCCCTTACAAGCTGATTCACCCATAATTTACTAGATAAATAATTAGTTGTTGTGTTTATTAAAAGTTTGCATAGTGAGATAAATTATCATCTAGAACTAAAATTTGCACATACTTTCAAGGAGATCATTGACAAAGGCTTGTTTATTGAGTGAGCCCTTATTAATAAAGGGATCATCAAGCTTATGTCAACGAATCAAAATCAAGGTACCAATCATAGAAGTGGCTAAAACTAACATCTAATCCAAGCATAAGCATCTCACAACCAACATAGGCCAATAATCAAGATACACCAAAGCAATTCAACGGTAATAGGAATGTTGTGGGTAATGAAATAACCGATTCACATCATGTCCAAATAGTGTAAACATCATCTACACCACCTTTTTAGATTACTCCTACCTAACAACTTCTCCAACCAACACCGCAAGCATAAAAACCAAGACCCATGAAATAAATGCAACAATATTTACCACTACAAACCCCTCCTCCAAGGAGAATTGTGCCTACACACCATGTCTTTAGTGACCTAAGAGAGCCTATTGAGTATGTATTTCACAAACTTGTCACTTCTAATCTAATTAGTTGGCCTATACCAAAAAATTATCTACAAAGCATTCCTTATCCTGATTGATACCATGCAAATGAATTCTATGAATATCATCAGGTCAATGGGCATAATCTATGAAGATGTGTGAAAATCAAGCATTTGATTGAGAATATGTTAGATAATGGGGAGATAACATTGGATAATGGTGCTTCCACTTCCAATCAAACTCTTGGGATTTATCAAAACCCTTTTCCCCAACATAATACACAACATCAACATAACAGTCAACAACAACCATAACAACACTAACCAATGCAACAATAAAATCAATAGTATCAAAATCAAATGCCAAACTAGAAAAATCAACAAAATCAATAAAAAAACCTTCAACATTAGAACAATGAACAAAACTAAGGTTGGAATGGTAATAACCAACAAATCTACCATGCAGTTACACATGACTACAATAAGGTTGTAGGTCATATTATAGGGGGTAGCGTTAATATCATCTCTGTTAATTCTAGACAAAACATTAGTTAATATAGACCATTGATAAATAATACCACTCAACCAAATTACATGGATAATCCTTCTTTGATCTAAGACTGCACACTGGGAAACCAACAAATCAAAATCCCCACTTTTAGACCATATACTGATAACTCACCCTTGCCACATGACCACATACAAGTGCATTTGTAACTGAGACTTGTCCTATCTAGTCCCACACCATTCCTAATATTTGTTATCAATTATGGTCTATAATCTAATCCTAATCATATAATCACAACTTGGAGATCAAAGATTACTATCTTAGGTCGACAACCATCTACCACTTTGACTGTTATCCAATCAATTGTTGAGCCTTAGAATAAACCATTCACCATTGACCAGGACAAGAATTTTTATATTGTGGAACAATTATAGAACACACAAGCGCAAATTTATATTTTATATTTTCTATGAATGTCAGAATATTTTAAATGAGTTTTTAACTCAATCCATTGTTGCTAGTGACATATCTTCTAATAAATTTCCAGCTTTGGTTGGACACCTAGCTCCATCCCAACAAGTCATATTCAACCAAAGTGATATGTCTTCCCTTGGTCTATTCCATAATAATCCATTGTGCATAAAAGTTTATATAAAGTGGCATAAAGTGAAATGTGTCCTTATAGACAATAGATCAGGCCTCAACATAGTGTCTCTAAAGCTCATCAAGATTCTTGGGTACACAATGGTAGATCTCTAGGCAGAAATGATAAATATCAAAGCCTATGATTATCAAGAAAGAGAGTCACAAGGCACCATTAGCTTACCATTTATTATTGGGCCTTTGACCCATGATACACTTTTCCATGTGCTTGATCTTGAGTTGTCATATAATATGCTTCCAGGTAGGCCTTGGTTACATGAGATTCATGTAGTCCCGTCAATGCTACACCAATGTATCACGTTCTCCCACTCAGGGATGGAAGTGAATATTCTAGGAGATTTACACCCATATGAACACTGAAAACATCTTGAGGCCAAGTTTCAAAGCTACAATTACCAATATGGTATGAATCCAAGTTCCAAGCAGGATAAAGGAAAGGCCATACTTATTGATCCTTCAAAACATAATTGCATAGATCCTAATACCTTAGATTTTGTTTCCCACATGCCACCTCCTAAAGCTTCTAATCATTTTAGCATTTCAGATAATATCCCCAGGGAGTATGTGACCCATGATACCTTCCATATTTCTAATCTTCCTTAGAATCCAAAGACCTTTGGGTGACCTACAAATACCATGCACATGCATTGGAAACAAAAGAACAAAGATAAGGGACCTGTCATGTTTGTAACAACATCTGGCCTAGAACTAGACCCTCTTTAAGGGGATGAATCATGGTTGTACATTGACAACCAAGTTTATTGTTATAAAAGTGCAAAGTATCTTACTCCCAATAGGATCATGGAGCATCAAGATTATGAAGGAAGAGTTCTCGAACTGAATCAACAAGGATCCATTGAGCCAATTTCTATGACTAAATACAAAAGACCCTATGGAATTAGATTTAAACTACCTGAGGGTGACCCCACATATCTTATTCAAGTTCCATCACTAGTGGTTAGTGATGATGATGATGTTGATAGCAAAGTAGAGTCCCATCACAGCCTCACATTTGATGAACTAGCTGAGACTAACCTATTCGATAACAATGCCATATTTACTCTTTCCCAATCATTTGTCATAACCCATTGCTATTATACTATCCCCAATTGATATATTGGGACCAACAAAAATCCAATTTATCAATTGATGAGTTTCAAAATGATGAGGTATTCTGTGACTTTTTAGGTCTTAGAGACAACATTCCATTGGGAGATCATAAATCAGGATTTTCAATTACATTGGATCCTGAAGCCTATTTTGGAGAGCAGGTGAACACCCTTAGCCAAAAACAAATAATAAAATATTGAGTTATCCAAGTGAAAACCTCTTTGAAGCACTTTATGATTAGGGAAAAATTAAAGATAAAGGCAAGTCTAGTGGTGAGAAACTATTTCAAGTACTGTTAGATGGGGGTGTTCATTCTTCTTCAAATTTAGACCAGGAGACCACCAACGATGAACTTACCTATGGATCTGTGTTTAGTTTTGTGAAAAAACAAGTATTTGATCAAATTCTTCAAGAATTTTTTAATATTTTTTTCACATGGCCAGATCTCCCATTGGGGGACTCAAATTCATCATGCCTAGGAGATGTTGAAGAGCAAGTCCTAATAGAGGACCTTGATATAATCCAAAATTTCAAGTCTTTGTCTACTATCCTAGAATATGGTTTGACCCTTGTAGTTTAAGATATAATAAAGGTAAACATTAGGCTCCATCAAACCTAAAATGGATAAAATCAAGTGCATCCCTCACTGAGGAGGAACACGAAGTCTTTACAACTCTGTTGAGAGAATTTATAGATATCTTTGCATGGACTTATTTTGACATGCCAAGTTTGGACCCCACCTCGGTTCTACACCACCTTGTGGTCAATTATGATGCCAAACTAGTGAAACAAAAGCTACGTAAGATGCATCTTCACATTGATGTCTTGGTAAAAAAGTTGGAAAAAATATTAGAAGCAAGATGTATCTGGTCCACTGACTACTCATAATGGATATTTAATTTTATACCTATTAGAAAAAAGCCTAAAGGGATCAGAATCTATACTAATTTTTGAGACACAAACAAAGCTTATCCTAGGAATGACTTTCCATTGCCTAATATTGACATGATCATTAACTCCATAGTAGGTTATGAAATGCTTTCACTCATGGACATCGTTTCAGAATACAATATGATCAAAATAAAACTAAAAGACAAACATAAAATAGCATTCACCACTCCATGGGGAATATTTTATTATTAAGTAATGCCATTTGGTTTTAAGAATGTTGGAGATACATATCAAATGGCCAAAAATATCATATTCCATGATATGATGCATGATATTATTAAAGACTATGTCAATGACATATTGGAAAAAGTTAAAACTAGGGATGACCATCAAATATTGCTATGTAGGATATTTAAAAGATTGTGGGAGTATAAAGTCAGACTCAATCCAAATAAATGTGTGTTTGGATTAACCCGAGGAAATTTACTTGGCTTCATTATGTCTCGTAGGGGAATTGAAGTTGATCTGGGTATAGTCCATGCTATAATCGAGATGCCACCACCAACTAATTTGAAGCAACTCTGTAGTTTAAAAGGTAAGATCAGTCAATCTGATGCTTCATCTCTCAATTAGTAAATGAATGTCATCCATTTACACATTTTTTGAGTAAGGGATTTGTATTTCACTAGGATGACCATTGCCAAACAACTTTTCTATAAGTCAAGGACTATCTAGTTAATCCACCTATTTTGTTACCTCCTATGCCAGGGAGGCTATTCTTGTTGTATCTATTAGCTACCAATAATGCCTTGGGGTAAATTTTGGCTCAACATGATAATAATGGAAAAGAGCATGCAGTATACTACTTAAGTTGTGCCTTGGTCACATATAAACACAACTATGCACCTATTAAAAAAGCTTGTCTAGCCATGATCTTCACAGCTCAAAAAATATGCCATTACATGTTGAACAATAAGACCATGGCTATTTCAAAAGTAGATCCACTCAAGTATCTACTATTTAAAATAGCTTTACAAGGTAGAATGGCCAAATAGATCATGCTTCTTAGTGAATTTTACATAAAGTATGTCAATCAAAAGGTAATCAAAGGATAGGTCCTTACAGATCAACTTGTTGAAGCACCCCTTGTCGACACAAATCCACTCACATTTCATTTCTCTAATGAATCCATAATGACCGCCATTGACACACATCTTGGGGACCAACACTAGAATCTATTTTTTGATGGTTCATTTACTACACATGGATTGGGGGTAGGTCTCTTATTTATTACACCATAGGGGGATCTAATCCCTAAATCATTTAAAATCAATTCTCCTTATACAAACAATATGGATGAGTATGAAGCACTTATCTTAGGACTTTTATAGGTAGTAAAATGGAATATATCTCATCTAAAATTTCATGGTGATTCTCAATTAATTTTCAATTAGGTCATAGACCATTTTCAGACTAAAGATGACAAGTTGGTTCCATATAAGGCTATGGTCAATACCCTAAATAAATAAATTGCAAATATCTAATTTGAGAATATACCTAGGGCTATTAATAGAACTATAGACACCATGGATACTATGGGCTCTCTGATTTGACAAATAGACAAAGCTAGAGAATATCAGTTATTTGTTAAGAATTTTTTTGCACCAACTCATGAACCTTCAACCATTGCAATGATTCGTAATATTTTTGGTCCTAATTCTATCTAGTACTCAAACCTTTACAACTACCTTCATGACCAAGTTTTACCATCTAACCAATCTCAAAAACAAACAAAAGATTTTATTCATCATTTCACTCATTATACTCTACTTGGATCTACCCTTTACGACTTTAGTTTTGATGGAACTTTGATTCATTGTTTAAGTTTGATAGAGTCTACACTAGCATTAAGAGAAGTTCACAAAGGATTATGTGGAGCTCATTCTATCGGGGTAGTCCTATCCAAAAAAATTTACGTACTAGTTATTATTAGCCTACGATGGATACAAATGCAATTACATATGTAAAGAAGTGTGACAAATGTCAATGACATGTTAATCTTATTCATACCCTAGCACAAACTCTAAAATTTATGTTGACACCATGGCCATTTGCTACATGGGGACTTAAAATCATTTGAAATATCAACTCCAATTCATCTGACGACCATAAACATATCCTTACTGCCACTGAGTATTTCACTAAGTGGGTTTTAGCTATACCCCTCACATGATTGGAAATAAAATTTCCAAATTTATCATTAACCATCTCATTTGCCGCTATGGTATCCCCTCCAACATTATATCTGATAAGATAGGATCATTCAAGAACAAGGATGTAGACCAACTATATACCAAATATAACATCACATAACATTTTTTTATAGTATATTACCCTCAAGGTAATGACTAAGCTAAAGCATCAAATAAAACCATTGTCAATATTCTTAAAAAGATTATCAATGATGTTGATTGTGATTAACACCTATAGATATTCCCTATCCTTTGAGAATACCATACCAATAATCATACTCCTATATAATCCACTCCATACTCACTTATTTATGGTATTAAATCCATCCTTCCCATTGAAGTCAAATTTCCTTCACTACGCATATCTTTCAAACATGTCCTAGATGATCACGATTATCAAGTAGCTCACATGCAAGAACTAGACCTACTTGATGAGAAATGCATAGCTGTGCTCAACAATCTTCAGACATATCAGAACCGACTCAAAGGCCACTACAATCATCATGTCAAATATAGAAAATTTGAACTTGGTGATCTTATTCTTAAAGAAAACAAAAAGGATACCACAACTAAGAAGAAACATAAAGGTAAATTCAAACTGAATTAAATAGGGCCTTTTATTATTACTACATATTATGGATCAGGATCATATAGGCTTACCACACCAGATGGAGATGAACTTATTGAGCCAATGAATATTATTCATCTCAAGTGGTACTATGCTTGAGTGCTAAGGTGTATTATCTGTAAGGACCATTTTAGTGGTGCCATTTTATCACTATTCTTCTTTGTACAAATATCATTCTTATCCATCCTTTTAGCTTTATCCATTTTACCATTTTGTTCTATCAACCAGATGTGTTCTAAAGCTTGGTCTATTTGACCTTGGTTTTTTCCATTCGTTACTCATTTATAGCATGGAAGAATTTGATCAGTTTCATCAATTGTTTCAAGTACTTTAGATAAAGATCATATTTTAGAGTAGTATGATAGAAGTTTTGGCAGTTACATCTTTCGTTTGTTATTTCCTTTTTATTACCTGTCTCACTATTAATTATAACCACCTTTAGGTAAATTAGTACCGTTGATCTATGATATTGTGTCTTAGTTATAACTACCTATAGGAAAACTAGGAGCAATATTTGTTTATTAATTCTTGATGTACCAACTTGCCACTTTCTATGCCATACTATGCTTTTTTACCACATATGCTTATTTTATTTGAATTGACTTCTACACTAGTTGAATTCCTCCATTCTAGAGTGGAACTATAGTGACTTGAGGTCCTACTCTGGGACTATGTAGGCAACACTTGATACTTGTTGAGGTCAGCTCAATCACCCTTTCCACCACACTCTCACCATTTTATGAGCAACCTAAGTTTGAACACTCTCACTATTTTACAAACAACCTAATTTTGAATGCTTTCACCATTTTGTGAACTTGAATCATTTAGTGTCTCATAATTCTTGATAGAGTTTAGATACTTCCAAAATTCCAAAATAACTTATACAATCGCTAGAAAAAACCAAAACCATTTGACTACTTCTTTATCTTAAGAATTATGGGAACCATTACTAAGTTGCAAGCAAACCACTTGTCACTTAGTTTCCCTATACTTTTTGTCCTTTTTTCTCATGCACTTGACATTTTGAAAGACCATTCCTCTTATTCTATCACATCTATTCTATTTATTTTCATGAATTATCAAATTCTTTCCATTCCTTAGGAGAACTACATTTGGCCTAAAGTTTTTTATTAGATATTACATCCATAGAATTATGTAGGCAACATCCACTTGCATAGTGCATATGGAGACATCTCGGCTACCCCCTTCCTTTTTTTTTCTATTCCTCCATTTTATTTGTTTTTAAAATTATCGCCTATTTTCTAGGGGCAATGTTCATATGGTTTCTATTGCATTGTTTATTTGTTTGTTTCTACTTTTTTTGTTTATTTGTTTGCCTATTTATTTGCTTTCAACACTATTGCCTTGATTCAATTTATGTGTGTTCATTGGGTGATTCCTTTCCCACACTTATACTTGAATCCATCCATATTCATATATTTACATTGTCATCATGGTTTCTATCATTGGTGCATTATCTTCCATTAAGTATTGGATTACGGGAGTCAGTTCTTATGTAAATTTCAGCCAAGTCCTCATGATGTTATACTATGATGCCTATCAACACGTGATACAACAAACCTCAGCTTCAAGAAATCTATTTAGAAATGCTGACATCTCTTCAGCAATGATATCTTGATTCAATCCCAATCATATCCCAAACAGAGTAATTAACCATAAAAGAATTTCAACCTTTATTAGTTTTGACGAGCATATCCCTACTAGTAGGTTGTTCCAATTCATCATTACCCTCTATGTTATGTTACCATCATCACTATCCAATAAATCATGTTTCCCATAATCAGGGTCCAATGATTATAATTGTCTTTGGGAAAGTCATTGCACACTATTCCAACTATATTTCTCAATAATTATAACTGCCTTTGGGCAAATCATTGTGTTGTCACCCATTTATTTTTTCTGCCCATACAAGGTCATGTTATTATCTTGTTTTTCTATCCTAACTAAGATATCTCCATCTTCTCAATGATTATAATCACCTTTGGACAAATCATTGTGTTATCATACCATGTTGCCACTATTGAGATACAATGCTTATAACCACCTTTGGACAAACCATTTTACACCATCCCACTTTTTATTCTCAATGATTTTGATTACTTTTTCAAAATTATTGTATTTTTGCCCTATCATCTTTCCTTTCTTTGGTCCTCTCATTTCACTTTTTATCAAGGGACCGTTTACCTACCTACTTGTGCCAACCGTTCACTTGAGGGGGAAAACCATCATATAGTTAGTTTATCATCATTTTAGTTGTAGGCATACATGACCTTTTCATTATTTAAGAAGATGTTACTGTTTTTATAGCTTGTAACACCTTCCTAAATAGGGGAAAATTGTAGACACCTAAATTTGGCCATCGATAACCTCCAACCAAGCTTTTGACCAATTTCCACCAAAGTGCACAATTTGGCCTAAAAACATTAAAGAATATTAAATGACTTGAAATTGATATATTTGATTGCCAATTTTGGCCAGAGTATCATTAAATGGGGCAATGCAATTTATAGGCTATCTAAATTTGATCAAATCATTTTAAATCAAAATGCCAATTTTGCACTTGGGTGCTCTAGATTGCTCTTTTCTATCAAATTTATTGCACGGGATATGTGATTTTTCTTATCTTGTGTTAACATCATAAATGGGATAGTGGATCTAATGCATCTGATATTGACTTCAAATTCTAATCTATTCAAATTTTGGACCAATAACAAGGCATTTTGATCAATTTGAGTAATTTGTGCACAGAGTGCTTAATCATGCTTAAGAGCTAAACAATCCAAATCAAGGACTAATTAATAATTCCATGGAATATTGTTGAAAAATTGTTTTTAGAAATGAATATTGAATATTTGCATCATCAGGTGACCTCATTTCTTAGAAAGACATCCCTAGGCCATAAATGCCACAAATATCAGGATTATGGGTCTCACATGCCTCTTTATTACCTCCCATGCCTAATTAATGTTCCTTGTTCCAAATAAATGATGAGGATAATTATGAATTTTAATTACATAATTTAATTAATTCATGACCACACATCTCAATCTTGTGATGGATGGTCATGGTTGATTTTGATCATTCTTGAAAATCTATAAATAAAGAGGCCATGAACATCATTTTTAAGTTTAATTTATGAGAATTTACCATGTCAAATTGATATCAAGATCTCTCACATGACAAAGTTATGATGCCAAAATATTGAACCAATATAAGCCAAAGCCACAAGGTGCCAAGGAGAAGAGGAGATAGCCAAGCCTCCTTTGATGAATATTTCATGAGCATAAATTGAGCAAGCCACTACTAAAAGATAATTTGAAGCATTCAAGGGAGGTAAAATATTTGTTCTCTTTCATATTTTGTTTATGTTTATATTCTAGTATTGTTAACTAAGCTCAACTAAGTAACTAGGCCTAGAGATGTCTGTTAGCTAGTGTGTTGGTTTTCCAATTTGATTTCATTTTATCACTAACAAGATACTAACACCTCTCTTGAATCAAATTCTTAGTTCACATAGATTTGGAATCAATTTCCCATGTTTTAAAATTACATTAATTCAATCAAGTAGTTATGTTAATTTGTTGCATAAACTAGGCCTATAAAGATCAAATCCATTGAATTTAAAATTTTAATTTGGAATAGCGATTGATTGGCTAGATTTTCACACCACATTGAGTCGATTGAGTGATTCATTTTTATTAAATTATTAAAAGGGGCCAATCAATTCCAATACAACTAATTATCTACAAATGGGAATATTAAAATATGGATTAGGTATTTATTGGACATGCTTGAATTTAACATTAAATTAATTAAGTGTTTAGATCATATGGTGTGCAAATGGGGCTAATCTATATGATACCACCAAATGTGAATATATAAATTGGATTACATTTGGATTGGTCCTATTTGAATAACATGATGAACCTAATGAATGATTGGTTTAATGTGGCATATAAACATATCCAATTGAGCCCAAAACCACCAAATGCAATAATATAATTTGGATTAGGGTTTATTTTATCATGTTTGTTTATCACATTTAATTAATCAATTTATTGGTTCAATATAGTGTGAAAATAGGGCTAATAAATTCAAAACAACCAAATGTGACAATATAATGTGGATTAGGGTTGTATTGGTCTAATTTGCATACCACATTGAACCAATCAAGTGATTGTTTCAATGTATTTATCAAATGGGGACAATAAAGAAAAAATATACATTATGTGAGAATATAATGTGGATTAAGGATTGATTAACCATTTTTACACAACATATTGAACAAATTGAGTGGTTTTTCAATGTGGTATAGAGACATGATAAATTCAACTAAAACAACTAGACATAGTAATCTAATGTGAATTAAGGTTTGATTTTCCCATATGGATAACAAATCAATATTTTCGAATTATTGATTAAATGTGGTGTGAAAATGAAGCCAAAAAACCAAATGTAATAATCTAATTGGATTAGGGATAAATTAGATATAGCTATTCACAACATTGAATCAATCTAGTAATTGGTTCATAGTGGTATGAAAATGGTGCCAATTAATCCAAAATAAACCAAATGTGAAAATATTAAGTTGATTGGGGTTCAATTAGCCCCATTTTCATACCACATTGAATATTGTCAGATTGGCCACAATCTTGGATCCTTACATAGAAGATTGAGAAAATCTATGTATTAAGCAAAGAAATCATAGATAAATTGCAAAGGAGGAAAAATCTTGTCTTCACATGATAATATTACAAAATATCGCTGCTTGCATAAAATTGTATTAACCTGTCTAACCTTCAAAAAAAAAATGGGGTACATATAGGGAAAATTAGGGCAACATGAGGAAGCCTATAATTTTTCTAATTAGATAATTATATTAAAAATATAATTAGTGTATGTGACCCTTTTATAACTAACATAAGGAGGCTTAATTAACAAAGAATAGCCATAAGATTGTGTAGGTAAAACCCAATGGGAAAAAACATTATACTAACACCCCCCTTAAATGTAGCTTAGGTGAGATGAGAATTGGGTCTCGAAATTGAAACCCTGATGAGGTAGCCAATTACATAGTGAATAACTTCCATAGGAATAAGGAGAAGGTGGAGTATCCCTAACCCTAATGAAATCTCACAGATGAACAAATTTACTCTCTATGAAGGGCTTTGTCAGAATATCTACATTTTTCTCTGATGTTGTATAGTAATAAAGATCAATGACTTGGTCATTGATAAGCTACCTAATGAAGTGCATGTGAATCTCTATGTGCTTGGTCCTTTGATGGAGAATCGAATTCCTACAAATCTAGATAGTGATTTGGTTATCACAGTAGATAATTATTGGCTTATGAAAATAGATACCAAACTCAGTAAGAATCCTCTGAAGCCAGATTACCTCAATGGCGGCATTAACAACCCCTTTGTATTATACCTCTGTAGATGATAAAGAAATTGCATGTTACTTCTTGCTTGACTAGCTTATTAGACTTGAACCAAGTGAGAAACTATAGCCTGCAGTGGATTCTTGACTCTGAATATCTCTATCCCAATCTGAATCTATGTATCTAATCAAATCAACTTTTATTCTTGATCTGTAGTATATCTCATAGTTGTGTGAACCCTGAATGTAGTGCAGAATCCACTTAGCTAATTTCTAATGCAATTAATGTGGCTCATGCATAAAATAAGAGACCATGTCAAATACATAGGATATGTCAGGTCTATTGTGTGTTAGATAGATCAGACTGCCCACAAGTTATTGATATAGAGTTGCATCAAATAATAGTGTAGGACAATCAGTCTCAAGCTTCACACCAGACAAGAAGGGAGTAGGAGTGGACTTATAATTAACCATATTAAACCTCACACACAAATCAAGAGAATATTTAGATTATGATAAAGTTATCTTGGAGTTTGATTGAATGATTTCAATCCTGAGAAAGTAATGTGATAATTTCATGTCTATCATTGAAAATCTATCTAAAAGTTCAATTTTTACTGCTAAGATAGATGATCATGAGCTCTTTATAATCAACAAATCATCCACATAGAGAACTAGGATCAACAGAGAATCATCCTATCATAACATGTAAACATTCAGATATGAGTGTCATCTAGTGAACCTAACTGTGAGGAGAAAGGAGTCCATCTTGGTATATCATTCTCGAGGAACTTGTTTGAGTTTGTAGATAGATTTCCTAAGTCTACAGACTAAGGAAGAATCTTCCACAAAGCTTTGTGGTTGCTCCATATAGATCTCTTATTTGAGTTCACCATGTAGAAAATCACTCTTGACGTCTATTTGGTGAATAACCCATCAATGTGCGGCTGTGATGGATAGAGTGAGTCTAATAGATGTCATCTTGGCTACATGAGCAAATGTCTCAGTGTAGTCTATGTCAGGCACCTAAAAAAAACCCTTTGCAACTAGATGAGATTTGTACTTATCAACATACCTATTTTCACCATACTTAGTCTAATAAACCTATTTGTAATGGAAATTTTTTCTTCTTTTAAGAAGAGGAACCAAGTCCCATGCTTTGTTCCTGATTAGGGAACTATACTCTTCCTACATAGTAAAATCTTAGTTTGGAATGCCAGATGCCTCTGAAAGGTTTATAGATCTGAGGCAATGGTTAAGTAGGCATGTGAAGTCCCCTAAAACTATGAACGTGTTTGCCTTATATCTAATGGATTTCCAACCTATTTCCTAACACATTGAAGTGTCTATCTGGCCCAAGTGAGACTAAAATTGTATGATATTGGAGAAAGGAGGTGAGTCATCATCATCTGAAGTGTGAGTGTGAGATGGAGGAGGAGAATCCTCATCATTTCTCTCATCACTTGAACTTGAAGAAGAAGAAGAGTCATCTTGATCATCAGGAGGATTTTGAGGTGGATCTAAGTCACTGTCTGAGGTGGAATCAATTTCTAATGAGACTTTTGAAGAGTTTAGAGTGCCAATAGTGAGTTTAAGTGGGCCCTCATGAAACATGACACTCATTTAAATATCAACTCATGAGTTTTAGGATGAAGAATCCTGTATCCCTTAGTACCCTCTACATATCCCACAAAGATACAAGACTGAATCTGAAGGTCTATTTCCTTACATTTATTCTTGGGAATATGGGTCATTGATGGTGATCCAAACACTTGACAATGATCTACTATGGTCTTTTGACCATCCCAAGATTCAAAAGGAGTGATTCCTTTCAAAGCTTTATGTGGAACATGGTTCTGAATATAGCATGTACAGTTGATTGCTTCAACCCAAAACTAAGGAGCATGAGACTTTGATTGAAGCTTGTAGTTGGCCATTTCTTTCAAGGTACAGTTCTTACATTTGTCTACATGATTCTGCTGAAGATTATGTGTTTCATCTAAATAATGAATATAGCATGAATTCACCAAGGAATCCCACCAAACCATTCTTTTTGCTGGAATAACTAATGTAGCAAGTTTTCACCATAAAGATTGTTGCACTACAGGCAAAAATGACTTTGATACCATGTCAGATTGACCATGATCTTGAATCCTTGCATAGAAGATTGAGAAAATATATGTATTAAGTAAATAAATAATAGATAAATTGCAAACGAGGAAGAATCTTTTCTTTACACGGTAATATTACAAAATATAGCTACTTGCATAAAATTGTATTAACCTGTCTAACCTTCTAAAAAGGAAAAATGTTGTGCATATAGAAAAAATAAAGGCAACATGAGGAAGCCTCTAGTTTTTCTAATTAAATAATTACATTAAAAATATAATTAGCCTATATAACCCTTTTATAACTAACTTAAGAAAGCGTAATTGACAAAGAATAACCATAAAACCGTGCAGGCAAAACTCAATAGGAAAAAGCATTACACTAACAAATAAATCATATGTTTAGTTTAATGCAATGCATAAATAGGTCTAATAAAGATAAAATCTGGTTGATACTATAATCCATTATGGATGAAGGATCAATTGGAACAATTTTTTACCATGTTTAAATGGTTGATTGATTGGTATAATGTGGTTTGAAAATGGTGCCAATCGATCCCAAATACGCCAAATGAAAAAATATAACATAGATTAAGGATTGTTTTGATTCGTTTAAATACCAAATTGAATCGATAAAATTATTAGTTTAATTTGATGTGAAATAGGATTCCATCAATCTAAAAATAACAAAATCTAGCAATCTGATGTGGGTCTACTCATTATGAATTGTTTTGATCTAAATATTATCCAAAATAGCTCACACGATTTATCACCATTTCTTCTCCAGACATACTCTTCTTCCCATGAAATTTGGAAGGCCATATATCTTATCCAATGGTGATGAGGATCTTTCAATATGTGCTGATAAAAATAATCCCAATTTGTTTACATATTGATATCCAGGTACATGATATTTTAGCACATAAAAATAAGTATATGGGAGCCACAAACAGTAAAAACAAAAACTTTGAGTATCTAATTATATATTAAAAAGTTTGGATTCTCAAAATACTTATAAAAATATACACATATACATTTCATGCAATCATTTATATGAGCTCATTGATATCAGAATCATGCTTATGAAAATGTATTTTATATAATTGTTTTCCTTAACCTATCAAATAAAAATGAGTACTTAACCTCCATCCATATTTTGTTTTGTTTTTACACACAATTTTGAAATATGAGATCAAACGTTTATAGGCTAACATGGTTAGATATGTGTTTATTACCCTTATATTTAATGGTCCAAAAATATCAAGGTAAAATAAAGTTCATGGATAAGGCTAATGATGATAATCGTAAGGTGAAATATATATATTGAGCATGGCATCACAATCACCCGATATGATTTTCCTTCATCCTCATGAGTGTAGATAATTTACGTAGTTATCCAAGTCTCCTCAGCAAATGCTTAAATATTTTTCTTGATTGCAATATGATTTCTTACCCCTTTTGCTAAGTTGGACACATATCAGTATTTAACTAAATATTATGATGTGAATTTATGTTGTGAATATCATAGAATTTATGGACATGGTAGCAATACATTTTCTATTTAGTTATAAGATTTATCTCAGTGAAAGAAATGTTATTTGTGTGGATCAAAATGATAATACATTGAATGAATTAGTTGCTTCACTCAAACAAAATTTGAAAATCTTAACCAATCCATTTCCAAATTAAATGATGGAAAAAATAAATATAATGTTCACATAGAAACACCTACACAAAAATAAATAGCTTCCAACATTGACGTTATAGAATATTTCACAGGTTTTGTTACAAGTGATGTCCCTTGTAGTAAATCTAATGACTATAGATTCCATTAAATAATTATAAAAAGGGTACATTAATTGTAAAATATTTCATTGTTAAAAATTAAGAGGTAATGAATGGAATTATGTTCAACATTAATGGTCTAATCTTAAACTTATTTACAACTTATTTTCTTGATAGTAACGATTTCAATGAACAAGATTTTTGGCTACAATCATGGTTCTTAGATGTTATGATAGCGTTACGTGGAAACCTATTCACAGCATCAAATTATATGTAATTGTAGGTTCCATTATATTTAAAGTATGGTTTTACATGTAATATAACAAGATATATGATCTATTAATTTAGTAAAACATTTTTGACAGATTATCATTGATTTTATTATCTGCCCACAAGGTGACTTATTATTGGCATGTTATTTTTATCTTCATCTAAATATGAAATGTAGGTTGAATTCATTTTTAAAGCACCTTAACATTGTAGAAAACTTGGTTGACAGCTTAAGCTAAACGACCCTTAATACCAAATGACTTAAAATAGCTTTAAGTCTGACATCAATAAATAGACTTAAATGTGCCTTAATAATGCCTTTAATTAGTTGACTTAAATGTTCTTTTATGGAAATGTTATCCTATCTTTAATTATTTTACTTTGGTAAAAGTGAAGTAAAGTTACATGTTAAATCATAGGGAGTATTTATTTTTTATAATAGGGTAAACACTCTTATTTGTGAATTTATGGAAAACAATCCATTTTGATTGATAAAAAGGGATCTGAATAAATTATAATTGTTATATATATAGTTAGTTTTAAGAACGATCAAAATTAATAGCTATATTTAAATATAAAAGGTTGTTTGAGAATTTTTCTTTTGATGTGAATCGTTTATTAATATTAATTTTTTTATTATAATAAAATGTGTTCAATCATATTTCAATTGTATTAGTTTATTTCGATAGGGAAAACAGTTTTATATTAACAATTATATACATTTGATATTAAAGTTAGATTTTCCAAATACCACATTGTTTTATTAGTCCATTAAATTTTTTGTATATTTTTGTATAACTAATGTTATATGGCCATAATATAAAATTTCCACTATTTTGGTTTGAATAAATGTTTTCTAAAAATAGGTCTACGCATCCTACTATATAACCAATATATTATAATTTTTTGATTGATTTTTCTAAAAAAGAAGAAGAAAATTCTAAGTGATGGTCAAATGGACATCAAATTTAAAATTTGGAATCAATTATTAACATCTTATGAACATTATAATTCTACACCAACACCCCCATATGCCATTAAATAATTCCTATTAGCATAATAACTTAGGCCCTATAACTAATATAAATATATTAATTTTATCTATCTATAAAATATTAATGGATATCTATCTCGAGATACGTATTTTGAATTTTTCATATGGTTTCACCCATTGAAGGTTATAAAATGATAAATAAATCCATAAACTCATCTTAATATTTTGATGATTGGTTGTACATGGTGTTTATCTAGGTGTACTAATCCAACGAGCTTAAAGACATATGTAAATGAAAATTAAAAAGTCTCCAAAGTACATTGTATGTCTTAGATTTTATTAAATTTTTATCACATACTCGAAGTAAAAAGAAACACAACCCTATGGAATTTCAATGGTTGTCAAATTTATTATCTTCTATTGTTACTGACATTTCACACTATTACACTCCACTATACCTTAAGATATATATTACATTTATTAGTGCGATTAAGCATACATTTTGTTTAAATATTTGTGTAGAATCTAATATCAAATAATTCATATAATATGATATAATAGAAACTAACCTCAATTGGCCTTATGCCCATACCACATTCAATAATTTGTGTAATTGGTTCAATGTGGAAAGAAATGGAGCCTACCAAGCCAAAATCATCCAAATTAAAAAAAAAAAAACCAAATGTAGATTAGTGATTGATTTACCATGTTTTAAAATTAAATTGATTCGATCGAGTAGTTAAGTTAGTCTGGTGCATAAATTAGGCATATCAAGATCAAATCCATTGAATTTCTTTTAGTGTGAATTAGGGATTTATTGGCCCCATTTTCACACCACATTGAATTGATTAAGTGATTGGTTGGATTTTATGATCAAATGGAGTGAATCGAGTCCATCACAACTAATTTTATATAAATGGGGAATATTATAATGTGGATTAGGGAATGATTTTACATGCTTGAATGCCACATTAAACTAATCAAGTGTTTGGATTGCATGGTTTGAAAATGGGACTAATATAAATATAATATCCACCAAATGTGAATATCTAAATTAGATTAGAGTTGGAATGGCCCTGTTCAAATATAATGATGAACCCAATAAGTGATTGGTTTAATTTGGCATGTAAACATGTACAATTGAGCCTGAAACCACCAAATGCAAAATTATAATTTGAATTTAGGTTTATTCTACCCTATTTTTTCATCACATTTAATTGATCATTTTTTGTTCAATGCGGTCTAAAAATAATGAAAATAAAGTAAAAAATAACTACATGTGACAATATAATTTGGATTAGGGTTGTATTGGTCCAATTTTCACACCACATTGAAGTAATCAATTGATTATTTCAATGTGTTTCTAAAATAGGGAGAATAAAGAAAAATATGCATAATGTGAAAATATAATGTGGAGTACTGATTGAATGACCATGTTTTCATAGCAGATTGAAAAAATTTAGTGGTTGGTTCATGTGGTACACAATCATGATAAATTCATCACAAAACAACCAGACATAATAATTTAAAATGAATTAGGGTTTTGATTTACCCATATGTATAACACATTGATATAGTGGAGTTATTGATTAAATGTGGTGTGCAAACAAGGTCAAAACAACCAAATGCAATAATCTAATTAGACTAGGGATCAATTGGATCCATGTGTGCACAACATTGAACTAATCTAGTAATTGGTTCAAAGTGATATGAAAATGGTGCTAGTTAATCCAAAATAAACCAAATGTGATAATATTATGTTGATTAGGGCTCAATCATCCCCATTCTCACACCACATTAAATAGATCATGTATTTAGTTTAATGTAGTACATAAATAGGGCCAACAAAGTTTAAATCTAGTTGATAATATAATTCATTATGGATGAGGGATCTATTGGAACCATTTTTCACCATGTTGAACTGATGGATTTATTGGTTTAATGTGGTGTGAAAATGGGGCCAATTGATCCCAAATATACCAAATGAAAAATTATAACATGGATTAGGGATTAATTTGCCTCATTTACATACCAAATTGATATCGATAAATTTATTAGTTTAATGTGGTGAAAAATAGAATTCCATCAATCTAAAACAACCAAATCTAGAAATCTCATGTGGGTCTACTAAATATGATTTGTTTTGATCTAAATATTATCCAATCAAGCAATAAACCTAATAGAGTAAACCTAGTATGAGAATGGGCATGAAATCGTAGGGAAAAGGGGATAAATAATAATATTTCCATCTATGAAGATGGAAACATATACAGATCATATATGATATTTAAACCCTAAGTTTAAAATTTCATAGTCTATGAGAATGAGAACCTAATGGACACCCATGGTTTGACATGATTTGATTAACATATGGATTCACCAATATTACCATAATATTGTTTTTGAAATGCTAATATGACAAAAACTAATATATAATTTCAAATTGATAAATATGGCATTCAACCATACATCTAAACATAAAATAATAAAAATGATTATAATGAAATCTTGAAAAGTGGCATATGCTAAATAAAGTAAGTGCAAAAATGGATGAGAACTTAAATTTTATATTTAACTTGATGATTTTGACTATATTTTATAAGTGAAAACATACTAAAGTAGTTATGTGGCTCATCTAATTTAGAAACTGTGCTTTTATTTACATAAGGTTGGTTCTATTAGATCTAGGTCACTATCGACTGTCAATACTAACAAGAAAAGGTTGGTAGTGACATTACTTAAAAGAGGGTTTTAACCATATAGTCACCTTAACTGATCTTTCAAATATTTATATTTGTGATTTTAAACCTTAATGATGTATGCAACTCCATAAATCATACTCCTTCACCTTCGAATCCTATATTTGCTTGTGAGGGGTTAGAAACCTAAAAATATTCAAATATTGTGATGGGTTAAGCTAGACTCAATCACACATGTTTTATGACTAACTATCGCCTATGTATTGGATACTATGAGGGAAGTAAAGCCACAAGTAATTCCCTCTACCTATTATGATTATGCAATCATTATTGTTTGATATATATTTATGGCTAATGATTTGGATTTTAAATTTTACACTACTTATTTTAACTTAGATTTGGTATGATTTAGACTTGCCTTGTGACTAATCCTAGTGATTGATTCACAATTTGGCAAGAATAGGATATATTTTCACAATGTACAATAATGTATAGCTGTGTCCCATATAAGTTCAAAGTCCCATGTCATGTTAGACCTTGATTTGTATATATATGAGTATAAATGGAAAATTTATCACACCACTAACATGCTAAAAAAATTGGAATACCCTAAATAGATGTAATTATAAAATGTAGCTTTTATTGTGAGGAGTTGACACTGTCAAGGTCATGTCAATATTTATTGGTGGCATTAACTCAGTCCAACATTACCGACCCATATATGGATATACTAAATACAAGGCCTAAAGATGTCCATGGAGGACAATAAGAAGGTTTGAAATAGTTAATGAGGTTTGTGTAGGTGTATAACATTATAAATAAAGAATCAAGCTCATATATCAGCATGTAGGCTTGAGATAATAGTGGGTTAGGACCAAATTTGAGTGCATAAATCATGTGTGGTAAATGTATATTAATATTTTTATTTTCATTAAATTCTAATATATTAGTTCTTGACACTCTAAATCATTATATGGATAATATTATTAGGATTAATTTGATCTAAAAGTTGGACTTCTTCTATATATAGTAAGGTCAGGCTCTACCTCAAATGAGGCTGATGTAATTTTTTAAGTAAACAAACATTACGTATAGCTTCAAGAATAGGAAAAAAACCATCTTACTTCATACATCTTAGATACACTTTAAAATCATCCTTTGTCAAATAATAAATATGAAAATTTGAAGAATAAATCAACTGACCTTTTTCTACAAAAGATGATCCAGTGCTACAAAGCTTATAAACTTTATTATGTAATCTTGATATTTTGTTGTGGATCCTATAATTTTTTCTCTAAAATCATAATACATTATTTGAGAACATGCAATTTTTTTTGTATAAGATGATTTATTTATTGCATAATTTGAGTCCTTCATTACAAAACTTGTAACCTTTGTTTCAAAATCTAGATGATTTTCAATTAAAAAAGAGGCAACATATAGGCAGCCCAAAATTTAGGAAATCCTCATCCATCTTAAAGATAGGGGTCATTTCAGACACCAAAATGAAGGGAAGAGAATAAGGGCATTAAAACCTAGAAACTACCTTATCACGAAATGTTTTCATACCCACCAAATCCATATTCATTTTTTAAAATATAAGGTTGTCATCATTCTGTACAAAAATATAACACCATTGTCCATGGTCTAGGTAAACCACATATTTTTTTATAATTAGAAAGGAATTCCTTCCACCCTAATTTAGTCTTAACTCTAAGGATTTTAGGACCAAACACATCTTTTTGCAATGGAATAAGAGGAAAAGTAGAAGAGGAGTAGGTTGAAGAAGAAGCAAAGTGCATCATAGTAGGATCATATTTTTTGGTGTCAAGAGAAACAACTAAAGTCTAGGCTGAAGCAGACCCACATAAAATTTTGTGAGCACCAAAAAAAACAAAAAAATAATTTAGATGATCCTTCCAATATTGATCATAATTAGTGAAAGAGTAAATCAATCTGCATATATGTGTGATGCAAACATTGACATTATATCTTTGGAAGGAATTCAATCCAGGGATTCCGTCATAGAAGTCACTTTTTAAGACTAGATGGCAATCAAGCATGGGCATTTATAAATGCTGGCAATGTCTCTAGAAGAATTAGAGAAACAATGGAAGTGCGAAGGGCATAGAAGGTAGAAGCAATTGAAACAACATGATTTTCATGAGCATAAAAAACATAAGGATTATTATAAATGTATATGCATCTTCATGTTTGAAGAGAGAAAGTCATTCATATGGATCAATTATTATGACATAGTCAAATAGATTAGAAATATTAGTAAACATAAATAAAAATAAAATATCAATAAAAAAATAAACATGCATAAAGTTAAATATATAAAATATAATGATAGATGTTTTTCCATCTTCATATATACCACTTCAATGTAATTAAATCGAAAAAATAAACTAAAAATAAGAATAATTTTTTTTTTCGATTTAAGCTATGTTGATTTGATTAATTCATCGATGTTTTAAATTACAACTTTCAATTCATTATCAAGATGTTACATTAATTTTATTAACCCATCAATATATCAGGAGACAATACGCAATACATCATCCAAATGTTCTATGATATGATTAATCGATCAAAATTACAGATTATAATATACAATCCATCATCAAGATATTATAGTTTACAACATCCTCATGATGGATCACATGTTGTAATACAAAATTATCATATCAACCTAGTTTTCCCCAAAAATCCTTCTTATTTTTATTGAATACGAAACTCTTAATTATTTAATTATTTAGAACCAAAAAAATACTATGAATGACAAAGTATCCAATACTTCAATAATTACTTCTAAAATTAAATCTCTAATAATTATGTGACCGCCTATCAATTATTATAGTGAATATAAAATGCATAAAACTCTTCACGTGGTTCAAAGCATTATTGTAGATCATTCCATTATTTCCTTTTTTTTTTTCTTTGGCGGTGTTGAAATTTCTACATCTGCTACTCAGCTGCCCCTGGTGGTCCCTCAATAATGTTTGTTGAATGTATATGGTCTGTCACGTCGGACGATATGTGGAAATATCAAGATCGTATGTAAGAGACGATTTGATTTCCAAAAGCAAAAAATCGGTGGAGATTTGGAACCACAGAAGCAGGTAAATTGACAAAGATGGGTGCATTTGAGCGTTTTGAGAAAAAATCATTACGGTACATGATAACGATGTTTGTGATGTTTGGAAGCTTTTGTCTAAATACCCTATCTCAAATATATGCCATGTTGGTTTTATGTTCCTACGAAATGACTGTTAATTCGAATTAGCCTAACGGTGATGCAAATGGTATCAAGAGAATATTTGCGTCAGATACCCGAAAACATTCATCGGGAAATATCTCTAATTTTGAGGTTAAACCTTCAAAATCTTCTAGTTGATATAAAATAAAAAAAAATCTATACTTGGGTTCTTGAGCGTTTGGAAAATGGGAGACAGAAAACCCTAGCAGGTGAGCAGATCCCGGCGGCGGCTGGGATCTGCAGCAGGTCTGGAGTGAGATTGTTAGTCATTTTTCCTCTGACCGGTAGTATGGTGTCTAGTTTTTTTCCAATTGGTGGCTGTATGAAACATAACTTTGGATATTCTTTAAAAGATGCGGCTCGCCTTAAAGGTCTTTCAACTTCTCCTTCAGTTTCTCTCAGTCTGTACATTGTGGAGATGTTGGATGAAGTGCTTACAGTGGATATCCCTTTCCTAGAATAATTGGGCTGATTTCTAAATTTAAAGATTATGCAGTGATTTGCAGGTTTAATAAATTCTGGCTTCGGTCAAAAGATTTGTACCAATAGATTTATGCTACCTGAATAAATGAATTTGTGATTCATTTATGTTCTAAAAGATTTTTCATAGTTTATTATTTTGAACCTAAAGATTATAGAAAGTTATGAATGAGGAACCTTGATTTTGGGGAAGAGTTAGGCTCTTTATTACCCTCTAGTTCTTCCACTTTAATCATTCAACAACAGTAGTTTTCACTGATTTAGGTTCTGATCTTAAACCTCCCTCTTCTCTTTTAACACCTCTCAATATGTAAAACGATTGATACCTTACTAGAAAAAATCATCTATATAAAAATAGATAACATACACACACGTATATGTAAACAAAACAATACAAAAATAATATAAATACATAAAACTCTTTAAGTGGTGGGTTAAATAAACTTCAATCTAATAATATTAAGAGATTGTCTCATTTGATCAAGTTAAGATGAATACAATGTTAATCTTCTCCTAATATTTCTAGACATCGTCTAATTGATTCCTACGCTCTCCAACACTGTTGCAACCCCACATACACTGAATTCTTCTTGAACTCAGACATTTATTATCTATATTAATTTGAAAAAGAAAATCTCTATATTGTCTACTAATTGTTTCATTTTATCAGGATACTATTTTCCATTTTTTTTTAATTTAATAAAATTTGTTAAAGATTGAAAGTAAAAAGGCTCGAAATTCTGTACCAATAAACGATTAGAAGTGTTAAAAATCCTCTCACTGGCTTAACATTTCTACTTGCCTCTTACATTTTGTATGTCCACCAATTAAATTACAACCAACATAAATGCATAAAACTCTTCAAATGAAAAGTCCCTTCAATCACTTAAACCTAAATCTTATAATTTATTTTAATTTGGCGAATGGAACTGAAAAAGATATTTACATGAATCCAAATATATTAAAGGATTGCCTAATACATCTCCAAATGATAGTCACCTAATTCGAAATCTTGCGAAATTTTAACATGTTAACCATTTATGATCTATAACCATTACCCACCTGCAAGTGCCAGCAATTTAAGGACAAGTGGACAACCTCAAGGCAGGAAGGGCCAGAAGGTCAACGTTTCTGGGCATGGTGGCTCCAAACATTTCGATCATATCCAACTCTCCAGCGACTCTCCATTCAAAGCAGTGCATGAGCTGAGCCAACACAAGCTCGATCGTCACAAGGGCCATGCTACTTCCCGGGCATCCCCTCCTCCCTGCTCCGAACGGTACCATATCGAAGTAGTCCTTTCCTTTATCAATATCAACATTTCCGCCCAAAAATCTTTCCGGCTTGAATGCCAATGGATCTTCCCACACATTTGGATCTCTTCCAATTGCCCAAGCGTTCACGATAATTCTCGTTTGGCAAGGGATAAAATATTCTTTAACAGTGCAAGCTTGAGTTGATTCGTGGGGTAAGAGCAAAGGCACGGCCGGATACAATCTCATCGTTTCTTTTACTACACATTTCAAATACTCCATGCTTGCCAGATCACTCTCTTTTACCGACCTCTCTCTGCCTACTACGGATTCTATTTCTTGCTGCACTTTCTTCGCCACGCCAGGGTTGTGGAGCACCGCACTCAGCACCCACTCTAACGTAGTAGACGTTGTTTCGGTTCCAGCGGCGAACAAATCCTGCAAAATTTATTTCCCCAAATCAAATTAAACAATTAACAGGTGTGTCATGGAAAAATGGTGAAGAGGCAACTTAGAGACGTACAGAAACAATGGCTTTAATGTTTTCTGTTGCGATTG
The DNA here is from genome assembly GCA_037957365.1 of Torreya grandis. Taxonomy (NCBI): domain Eukaryota; kingdom Viridiplantae; phylum Streptophyta; class Pinopsida; order Cupressales; family Taxaceae; genus Torreya; species Torreya grandis. The sequence continues at coordinate 969,734 of JARHVA010004968.1, forward strand.
TGAGGGCATCATTACTGTCCTCTATCTCCAGCAGCACGTCAATGATGTCCTTAGCAGCACTATTCTGTTGGTCCTCTACTTTCGACCTCCCCATCCGCCTGCGCTGCTGGTGTTCGTCTATTATTTCTCTAATAATTCGGTCGAAAGATTTGTGCACCTTCTTCATTCGCCGCTTTATGCCTTGCAAGTCAAGCCAGTCTATATAGGGAATGAAGTCCCCCATGTTGAAAGCTCCCAATGTCTTTGACATCTCTGATATCATTTCTTTGATTTCTTTGCCTTTGTCGTTATCTCTGCCAACCAGATGGTCTTCGTCAGGATGATATTTGGTGCCGGACAGAATTCGCCACATGAGTGCCTGTGTTAGGGAGCCGAGGATCTTGGTGATATTAACAGGAATTGTGCCCCGCTCAGACATCTCCCATACTGAACGAATGGCCACAGACACCTCTTCCTCTCTCACAGATCTGAAAGAATTGATTCTCTGGGCATTAAGCAACTCAACCACGCATACTTTTCGCATTTCTCTCCAATGAGGCCCATAAGGACCCAATATCACACTCTTGTAATTATATCCTAGGTATTTCCCGGCAGCACTTGCAGGTCGACTGGCAAAAACCAGATCGTGAGTTTTTAAAAACTCTTTTGCCATCGCAGAAGAAGAAACTACAACGGCAAGAGCAGAACCCAATTGGAAAGACATAATGGGGCCGTATCTCCTAGAAAGCTCATGAAGATCGCGGTGCGGGAGAGCTTTTAGCAGGTGTAGATTTCCTATAATAGGCCATGAAAGTGGTCCAGGGGGCAATCTTGATAGAGTTTTTCTCTGCACACTAAATCTGTACAAAACCCATAACAAGAATAAAATTGTAAATGTCGTTAACAATGGTGGAGCGTGATTTCCGCCACATACCAGTTTCGCGGCAGCTAAAGATCTGAGCGACTGAGCGAAAGCCATATTGAAGAAGCAAACGACCATATCGCATCGACGGTCCTTTATCTCAAATTTATGCCGTCTTTGCAGGGGCAAGGATTGGAAAATAGATTAATTTTGACGTCAACAGCTACGTAAAAAAAGGAATTTTTTAGACATTATATACTAGATAATAGGTTGTCTACGGTGTGTGGGCCTACGCACATGTATCAACTCTCGGCACTTTTGTAGCGTGCTATCGCCCAAAACTATGGTTTGACGTTATACAATCAACGGCAACGACTGCTCATGACATCAGCATGCCAGTGCCGCTAACTTTTTTAATTAAAGCAGCGACAAATAAAACATGTTATGTTTTTTAATATAAAGAAATCAGACCCAGATGGCGTTCTTACAGAGCGCGTAAAATATTTTACACTACAGCGATTAAATATTACAGCGTGACAGTACATTTCTGAAAATCAATGCAATTAAGAAAGTACGGCAAACAAAAAACCCCAGGCCAGACCCTAGACGGGTCAAGTTTGCAACAAACCTCGAAGGAGATCGCATACGAGTGCGGCTATCCGTATCATCATGATGGTCCAAAGCAATTATGATAGTACGGTAAATAGAAAATCGCAGATAGGCCTGGTTTGCAGTAAAGCTTGAAGGAGAGCATGTATGGGTGGGGCTATTCATATCATCGTGACAATTCAGAGTGCGTGGTCCAAAGCAATTATGACTACGGTAAACAAAGAACTTTAGATGGCCTTGGTCTCCAGTAAAGTTTGTGGGAGAGCATGTACGAGTGGGGCTAGATATATCATCATGACGGCCCAAAGCGCACTCTGGGACATTATGTGTGCACCCTATGTGTAAATGTAAGCATTGTATAGTGATGGGGTAACCAACGCAGAAGGAAGTGCACCACTTTTTTTCTTTTTTTCCCCACAAAATATCGTTTGTTCCAAATTTGTCAAATGAAAAATTATAGAGGTTTAAATTGCAACCTGAAGGAGAGGACCCAATAGTTAAACGGGGTCCAATCATTGAGAAAGTACTTGAGGGTATGGGCTCAACTCTAGAACATATTTTGTTTTAAAAGTAGATGAATTTTTAATTAGTTACAAGCACATTTACACCCAATACTTGAATATTGGTATTCTACAAGAATTCATTAAGTTTCTTGACACTGTACACAAGATATTGTGCTATTATTAGTAGACAATAGCTTAAATGTTAATAACTTTATTTAGTACTTGCATGGATAAATAAAAGTATTGAGTTCATTAATATAAAGTTTATATTACTTTTGAAATACAATATGTCATTTTACTTCGTATCATGTGAAAACAACATGTACAAACTTGTAAAACTTATTGACAATTTTCACAACATCTAATGCCCAACTATACATCCAATATCTTCTACTATTTGTTTCTCCTTGGTTGTTCATTCCCAGTCCAGTCCAAGTCAAGTCCCTGCATAGTTTAAGAAAAACATGTAAAACTCACCACAAAATTAAATTCATATTCAAAACTTTTGAATAATAATTGAATACAAAACTATTTTCTACAATCTTTTATTTAAATGTGAATTTTATTTAAATAATTAGTCCTTGGATTTTGTTTAGCATCGTTACTCATAGGTGACAATTTTTATAACTCACTAAGGATATGAATTTGTAGTCATTGTAGGTTTAATTACTATCTATGAGTCATTCAAAATACATAGTTGTGGCTTACAAAAATTACTGACCATTTAAGGGTAATTTGTGTATAAATGAAAGTCATGATTAATATTGTAACAACAATCACATACATGAATGAAAGTCATACAAAAAAAGTATATGATTTACATGTATGCATTACATTCATACAAATAGCAAGATTATGCCAATGTGAACCATACAAAAATGTTTATTCCAATTTTATGACAATACTCAATAAAACTATCCTCTCAACTACTCTGTCAAGTATTGAACCCCTGTTTTCACTATTGTTTTTCAATACAATTAGGCCTTATATTTTGTTTAGCCATCTGTAGTCACTAGTTTAATTCAGTGTAGTTAATCTACGAATCATTTGGATTAAGTAATTATATATTCCAATTGAATAGCAATACTCAATAAAACTAAGGGAGAATATCCAATAGTCATGTGATCTAACTTAGTGCATATGTGGATCCTAAATCGTGCCATGCCAACACGTAAAATTAACGTCTATTGATAAATTAACGAGTCTACCTCTTCATTCTACATTTTTAGCTTGATTCTAGATTTTCATCTCATGACATGTCCATATAAACTCAATATTTTGATCCCCTTGAAAAAGGTCCTTATGGAGTTATTTTGGAGGTTCAACTGACCCCAAGGCATGCCATGGCCAAAAAAATCAATTGGGGACCAATAGGAGGAGAATACACTCCAAAAAAAAAATCAAATGGTTGTGCCAAAAATGGGGAGTTTAAACTCCATTTAATAGTGAAATGTGATTTGTTTTAGCATTATAGATTATTCTTTCAAAACCTTTAACTCTTGTATTTTATATGTCCCTCACTACTTACAAGAGAGATTTTTTTTTGGAAGAGTGGGTATTTATTTTAGTATTCTGGGTTATTTTCTTTTGAATTTTGTTGAAATGTTGAACTGGGTTTTGGTCTTGGGATTTGAGTGTTTGTTATAAAAAATAACTCTTTCTATATTTGAATCAATATGTGAGTTCTTAAACTATGAAGACTTTAGTTTAATTGAGTATTATAGATGTAAGGTATACACTCATAAAAAGTCAAATGACCACACAAAAAGTAGAGAGTTTAAAGTCCATTTAATAGAGCACATCAGGTACACTGTAAACGCTTGTATTGAGGTGGCAAATCCTTTATGTTTGGTTATCCTACATTTATGACCCATTACCTCACATTCATATAAACAACCCAAATGAATGTCAAAGATCAACATTAAAAATCTAAGGATTAACCATGCTAGAATATAACAGTGCAAATTTGAATAGTAAGGCCAAATGTCAAGGGTCATGAAATAGAGAAAAGAATTTCATGCATATTATCTTTCACCAGTACTTTTTCCATATTTTTATCTCCATATCTCATTGTTTGGCATCCTTAAATTCACCAATATTTATATTCTTTCACAATAATTTCAAATTTGTTAATTCAACATTTAATAGTTCCAAGTTCCAAACAAATCTCCTAAAATTTATATCCTTAAATAATATTTGAATACATTTAACTCCATACTATGTTGTTTCATGCACATTACACAAAAGTTTACTAAAAGTTGGGCTACATTATTTATGGTCATTTCAAATTAAAATACCTACTTTGTTTGGTAAAAATATTCCATGATAAAATTTACATGTGGCAAAAATATTTCATGATAACATTTACATGTGCCATATGCCTAAAAATGAGTTTGTGTAAATATGTTTTCGGGTATTTTTATTATTACCCTAATAACATTATAGTATCTATTAATAATTTGGCAAATAGTAATGGTTTTACTATGTATGATTTTTCTCTTGCATTAATGCTATCCTACCACATTTGCATTAAGAGGTAGGGTTCAATTGGTTGAAGCTGCATTTTTAATGAAGAACCACATATAACTATAACATATAGGTAATACCTCCATTTCTTCCTTGATCTTCTACCAATTTTTTTATTTTGTCTCATTTCTACATGAATAATGTGAGGAATGGCAATCCTGAGAGAAACAATATCATAAGCAATTATACCAGAGATAAGATTACACCTCCTAAATGTAGATGGAAGATGGCTTCACTTGAGACTTTAAACAACATGAAGGTTATGATGAAACAAGCATTTTTGGCAAATCAGGAAAATAATTTCTTCTCTTTTTTCTCATTCATTTAAAGCATCCAATCTTCGATTTGTTATTGAATAGTTAATTTGGTAGTAATTATGGAAAATCCATTATTCATTAAATTTATTATAAGTATGTGTTTTGAGATTTGCTCTAGAAATTTTTAATATTTTCTATTTCTTGTTTGTGTTAATGCATTAAATAATACTAGCAAGGTTATAGGCTATCTATTTATAAATAATAATTTTACAACTCATGGACCCAATGACAAATTCAATTTTCCAAATTTCAATCCGTCTAGGTCTTCACTCTCCCGTCATAAGATTCAACTCACTACAGCTAAATATGCACTTGGCCAAATGCCCTCAAACACTAATAATAACAAAAGTGTCTTGATGAAAAATCCCAAATCACCATCAACATCCTCCTTTTGGTCAGAAATGGATGTCCCAAGTGACAATCAATCAATCTCTAAGGAGTTGGAGTTTGTGTTATGGGAACAAACTCATTGACTGACTTGACATGAATAGTTGGCTATGAAAATTGCCAATGAAAATCATTTAGCAAATTGGAAATGTTTACCACTTCATGCACAGATTTCAAAAAAGTGGCAGTGTTTAGTTGGATTAAAATTGAATATCCATTTTTTTGTCTCGTGTGAGATAAATCTAAAGGGTTGTCGCCCCAATAGAAATGCCTCTGACATAAATATATAAAACTCTTCAATTGATTAAATCCAAATTAATATAACTACACAAAGAGATGAACATGTTTGAGCATGCTAAGATGCATGTAACATTTATCTACTGTAAATGTTTTTGGACCTTGTTCAATAATTTATGCATTATCCAAAACCCCTATAACCTCCAGTGTACTGAATTTATTTTGAACTCGCATATTTATTATCTATAATTATTTGAAGAAGAGAATTTGTATATTTATTGGTCATGTTATTTCAGTTTAACTTAATAGTATTTTTTAATATAAAATTTTACCCATTAAAAGTCTAATAATTTTTTTTGAAAAAGCTTAAAAAAAACTTTATATCAGAAAAAATTATAAATGAATAATACTAGCATGCTAAGGATTTTCTATGTGTAATTTTTCCTTCAAAAAATGTAACTTATAGACTTAGACATTCATTTATTTCATACAATACCTATATGGATTTTTTCATGGTAACCATACTATCCATAAGGTTTTCACAAGCACACGTCCTAGGATTTGGTTTTTCATTTGCATACAAAGACTATTAAAAGGGTGTGTGGGAGGTGGACGGGGATGAGGAGGAACATTATGAGGACCTTACATTTTTAATATAAGATGGGTCACCCTACATCCTGAAATAGTGACATAAAAAACCTCAAGGGATGGTAGCTATACAAATCTTGGGATAGGAATAAATAAGGCACATATGAAAGTAATTGAGACTCTACATTCATATAATATGTATTATTAATTAAGTTTAAAAATCAACCATCACTAATATTAGTGTTAAATATATTGTACATGATTGTTACCCATTTCATTCCCTGATTATGATATATATAGCATATTTAGGCTAATGTGTAATAATTTATAGATGTGTCCCATATAAGTTCAAAGTCCTTGGTAAGGTTAGGCCATAATTTGTATATATGAGTCTAATTAGATGATTTATCACACCACCAACATGCTAAGTAGATGGGTTGAACCTAAAGAGAGATGTAATAATAAAATGTATACATTGTTGTTAGGGGTTGACACCATCAAGATCATTTGAATATTAACTCTAGTGATATTGACCCAATCTAACATTATCGACCCATGTATAGGTAGGCTAAATAAAAGGCCTAGAGGTGTCTATAGAGGGTATTAAGAAGGTTTTAAATAGATAGTGGGTTTAAACATGTGTATAATAGTAGAATGAAAGGATCATAATCATACCATGTAGGTTTGAGACAATGGTGGGTTAGGACCAAATTTGAGTGCGTAATTCATTTGTGGTAAATGTATGTCAATATTGTTATTTTAAAAAACTTAATATAATATTTTAGTATATATAAGTACCAAGTTGTGATTGAAGCCAAAAAAGGTGGAAATAATTAGTCCTGGAAAAATTGTGCACATCTAGGGCTTCTCTCGAGTAAATGGTGTTGAGTCATCTCCTCCCCTTAGATATGCACATAGAAAGATTGGTGTGTTAGGGAATAATAATTGTCTTCTTAGTTTTTTATGTTGAGAATCCATTCCATAAATTGTACATTTATATCAACAAAAAAACCTTAAAAGAAATTTGAATTTCTCCCCTCAAATTATTCTAAGGTGGCCTTCTCTAGGTTTTGGGTTGGATTTAGTTAAAATTAGTGAGGTTAATATTTGCACTGGATCTAGTGGAGAGGTCACAATAGATGCACTTGGGGAAGAAAATTGATTGGGGACTACTCCATTTCTTATATATGGGGAGTACGATTTGAGGCAATTTTTTTTTGAGATAACACTCTTCAAGTGGAAAAATAGGTGGTGGAGATGTGCCTCCTTGAGTATTATTTGGTTTATATTATGACATAAATGGAGAGTTTCTCTCTTGTAGGCATATTTCTATGTAATAGGCTAAGATTACTAGAAGTTTCCAATCAGATAGAAAGCTTTTAGGATGGAATTGATTACCTTATTTTGTATAAGAATATTTCTTTGTAATAGGCCAAGATTACTAGAAGTCTCTAATCAGATGGAAATATCTTTGAATGGAATAGATTACCTTATTTTTTATATGATTCAAAATGTACTTTTCCTTTTAATGTTCCATTCTAGTAAATCTCTAAATTATATTTGGATTAATAGATCATGGTTTCATGATAGATTCAAGGTTGATATGTTGCATTTAGAAGCCAATTTTTGAACCTTATGAATAAATTCTGTTTAGGGTCACCATTTGTATTTTGATTGATCATATTCATTTTACTATGAGAAACCCTTATTCTATCAAATTGGTATAAAAACACTAGTATTTTTTCTTATCATAATTGACCTAATACCAAATATATATTAGTCAAGTATTGGGAGAATATGTATCATTTCAAATACTTCACATAATGTTTTTAATTCTATTCATATTTATTTTGATGATTTTAGGGCTAGAGTTCCGAAGATTGGATACATCAAATAATAAAATAAACAACAATATACATATAAAACATTTAGAATAGATATAATACACAAGTGAAATTTCGTTAAGATAAATATAACTTTTATTATAAATTGACAAGATTCATTTCTCAATTAAAACACAAAAAATACTTGTGGAGTGATTTTTATTAAGCTTCACTACTCCAATTATTCTTTGAAAAATACTATATATGTGACCTAGATTTATACTACTTTATAAAACTCTCCAGAGATGTATGCTTATTTGAGAGTATCAATCGGTTATATTAAATAAATTAATTGAGTGAATATAATTAATTAGGATTATGAAAGTGGATGCTAAGATTTTTGGAACAATAAAATGCATAGGTTTGTAATAAGCATACATCAAACATGTAGACAACAGAATAACTTTAAGGAAATGAAATCATATACACAAGAATATTACATAAATAAGACAAAATCAAAATATATCTTCCATTTAATAATATATCACCATGTGAGATGTACATATAGGAGTGCATGAGTAACTCCTCCCAAGAAAGGCAGTCATATCACCAATAATAGAAGAGTTATTCTCATACTATAAATAACTGGTAAAGGGAGTTACTTCCTATTCATTTAGTCAAAATGTAAATACAACTACATCTAGTCAATATTATCCATAAAAGTAGGAAAACTCTAAATAAGGGTAAAAATCCCATAATAAATAAATATGGGGAAAAATAAAAACCCTACTCTAACACTCTCCCATAAGCACAACTAAGGTGTGTAGCGTAAAAAATAAAATGAATCCTAGCAACTAGGACTAATCAGCTAGCCAATACAAATCAATCTCCCATAAAGTAAATAAAATGAGAAAACCAGTATGAAAAACTCCTCGCCCCAAAAGAGAGACATAGAAGTGAAGATTCTAGAAGGCCTACCCTGAAGATGATGTTACAGCTGATGTAGAACACACCCAAGAAGAGATCATAGATGAATTTAATTACTCTTAGTGAAGGGTTCAATAAAGATATCTACAACTTGATATGAAGATTGTTAAAATCTTTAGTCGATGACCTAAACATGAATAAGCTTCTAAATAAAATGCATGTGAATCTCAATCTATTTGGTCCACTAGTGTTGAACCAGATTTTTGCATATCTGTATGGTACTTTGGTTGTCACAATAGATGATTGTGGGCTACATGAAAGGAATGTCAAACTCAGATAGAATCCTCTAAAGCCAAATAGTCTCAGTAGCTACGTTAATATCTCCCATATACTTTGCCTCTATGGATGATATAACAATATCATTTTGCTTATTAATGGACCAAATACTAGGAGCAAAACCCAAAGAAAAGTCATAACCTGAAGTGGATTTGTGATTCTGAGTATTACCAACCCAATCTAAATCTATAAAATAATCAAGTCAACTTCTATGAAAAATTTGTATTGAATCCCAAATCTATAAGAGCCCTAAATGTAGTGTAATATCCTCGTAGTTGCTTTCGAGTGTAACTCATGGGGTTCTTATATGAATATGGAAACAAGTCTAAATGCATATGAAATATTAGGCCTTGTATGAGTCAGATAAATAAGGCTACTAACAAGCTTTTGATTTGATTTGTATCAACCAAAGGTGTAGAATAGTCAACCTTAGGTTTGAATCCTAATAAAAAGGAAGTCAGAGATGGTTTACTGTAATATCCCTTCGAATATCAAAACAAAAGCTCCAAATTGCTTATCTAAATTTCTGCAAAATATCTTCAAATAGATAAATAAATCACAGTATAATTTCTTATTTATTGGCTCATAAGCTTACAATAGAGATCCTCTGTCAAGTATACAAAAAATATTGAAAGTTTGGCCTTATAGCCTGAATATTTCACAAACTGGGCTAAAACTGGCACGTCTCGGCCTGCTGTGTAAAAAACACAGTCGCCGACGTCGGTTATACTGCCCTCGTCGGTCGACATGTAGTCGTCCACTTGCCGACGTCGGTGATAAGTTGACTGATGCCGGTCTCTGTAGATCTCTATTCGCCGATGCCGGTACCTAAACTCTCTGTAGATGCGTATGGATTTTCACAGATCTGTACGAAAGTCATACGGCCGCTGATATTGCTCAACCTGTATGCTTGATCTTGATCTGTAGAATTATGGGCTAATACAAAAGATCTATATCTGGATAATTCTGGAATCAAAACCCAAATAATGAAAATACCTGTAAACCCTTGTGATAGCTTCCGTGTGAAGTTATCTCTCAAACTTGTAAATACCTGTGATAGCTTCTGGATGAAGTTATCTCTCAATTCGGCAATAGATCGGCTGATCTTTCACAACCTCTGAATCACACACAATGAAGAGTTGACATTCTTCAATGCAGTTTGGCAATAGATCAGATGATCTTTCACAACCTCTGAATCGCACACAATGAAGAGTTGACGTTCTCCACTGCAGATGGAATCCTAGAACCCTTGGCTCAATCTTCACAAAAGAATTTCTTAACAAGAATCAATATCAATAATAATCATGAATACAAACTCTCTCACATGAGAGATTCTTATACACCCCCAAAGGTGTGCTTGCTAAAATTAGACTCCCTTAAATTAGACTCCCTTAAATTAGACTTAGGGCTTCCTTAAATTAGAACTAGGGTCTTAAAATTAGACCAAGTCTTAAATTAGGATTAGGATCCTAAAATTAGACCCAATCATTAATAACTAATAATTAATTAATAATTAATAATTAATTAATAATTAATTAAAATTAGATCAAATAATTAATATTTGATTAAATCAATCAAATATTAATATCTCCCTTAATTCATGCCCGAAAGAGCCCGAACGAATTCCAATCCATCTCTATCAAGACCCTCTATCCATCCCATCAGCCTACGAGGGTCGCATAATAGGCTAATCATCCGCTCGAAAAGATGTCACTTAGAAGGGGACATGACAGTCCGCCCCTCCTGAAATTGCTTGCCCTCAAGCAATCTCAACTCTGGATGCTGTAGAATATCTTCGCTTTCCCATGTCGCATCCTCAACTGGTAAATCTTTCCACTTTACCAAATATTCCCTGATAGTCCTCCGACGCAACTATCTCTCTTTAGATTCCAAGATGGACTCAGGTACTAAAATCAATTTTCCCTCATCATCTAAGGGAGGTAAAACTGTAGAAGGTATCACACGGTGTCCTAATGCCTTTTTTGAGGCGTGATACATGAAAGACATTGTGTACCTTACTCTCTGTAGGAAGCTCTAGCTCATAAGACATCTCTCCAACGTGTCTCAGGATCCTGAAAGGACCATAGTAACGTGGCTTGAGCTTCTCTGCCCCACTCTTCCTAAGAGTAGACTGTCGGTAAGGCTGCAGCATAAGATAGACCATGTCACCTACCTCAAAAGATCTCTCGATCCTCCGCTGATCTGCATACTGCTTCTGCTAATTCTGTGCCTTAGCAATATTCTCCTTTAGATTCCTCATAGTATCTTGACTCTCCTGCAATAAGTCTCCAGCACTCGCCACTCTACTGTCGCTCAGTAGCAAATCTAGAAAACTCGGTGCCTCATACCCATACAATGCCATAAAAGGAGACATCTGAATGGTCATGTGGAAAGTCATGTTATAGCAATATTCGAACAAATGAATCCACTTGACCCAAGATTTTTGCTACCCTGCAATGTAGTTCCTGAGGTAGCCCTCCACCCATTTGTTCACTATCTCCGTCTGTCCATCAGTCTGTGGGTGGTAGCTGGTACTAGGTGTAAGCTCGGTCCCACAGAGTCGGAATACCTCCTGCCAGAAGTGACTCAGGAACCGACTATCCCTATCGCTCACTATGCTCCGAGGTAATCCATGCAGTCGAAATACCTCTCGGAAGAAAACCTCTGCTACCTGTGTAGTTGTATGTGTGGTAGTAATCGGGAAGAAGTGGGCATACTTCGTTAACCGATCCACAACTACATATATGCAATCTCGTCCTTGGGCTTTAGGTAAGCTCGTAATGAAATCCATCGACAAACACTCCCACTTCATGTCAGGAATTGGAAGTGGCCACAACAATCCTGTTGGGTACGTGTTCTCCTGCTTGTTCTACTGGCAAACAGGGCACTCATGTACATACTGAAGAACATCTACTTTAAGGCCTTTCCATGTAAATCTATCCCTAACCTATCTATAAGTCTTAAAATATCTGGGATGTCCTGCAGTAGGTATATCATGAAAAGCTCGCATGATAATGTTCTTCATCAATGATCCTGGGAACAAATAAACCCTATTCTTGTAAATGATCAAGTCATTCACAAGAGTATATCTGGTGTCAACAGTTGATCCCTCAACAATGCTAGATGCCCATGTATCCTTGGCATACTCTGCCACAATCATATGTTTCCAATCCTCGGTAATGTGGACCATGGTACTCAAATACGGCCTGCGTGAAAGAGCATCGGCCACAACATTCTGGGTGCCCTTGATGAAAGAGATGTCAAAGTCATATGCCTGTATTTTACTCACCCACTTCTGCTAACGATCATTGAGGTCTCGCTGCCCCAAGAAATGTCTCAAACTATTGTGGTCCATTTTGATACAAAATTTGCTACCCACGAGATATTGCCTAAAATTTGCTAAGGCATGCATGATAGCGAGCATCTCCTTATCATATATGTTGTACAGTCTCTCTGGTCCTCTGAGCTTATGGCTCTCATATACTATGGGGTGCTTGTCCTGCATAAGCACAGCTCCAATGCCCTCGCCTGAAGCATCGCACTGAAGCTCGAACGGCTTCAAAAAATTAGGTAGTGCCAAAACTGGACACGTAGTCATTAACCCCTTAAACCTTTCGAAACACTCATGTGCTTCAGGTGTCCAAAAAAAATCCCCCTTTTTAGTCAAATCTATCATAGGAGCTGCATGTCATGAATAAGCATTCACGAACCTCCGATAGAATCCACACAAACCTAGAAATCCCCTTAGCTGTGTTAGGTTTGCCGGAATAGGCCAATCTATGATAGCGCGGATCTTCTTAGGATCCATCCGCACTCCCCCTGCACTGATAATATGACCCAATTATAACAATTCGGTCATCCCCAAATCACATTTGGACTCCTTGGTGTACAAGGATTCCCTCTCCAAGATGCTGAGTACAGTCTCCAGATGAGCCAAATGCTCCTGCCAAGTCCTACTGTATATCAGAATGTCATCAAAGAAGACAAGTACGAACCTCCTCAGCAGTGAATGGAAGACTCTATTCATGGTGGACTGAAATGTTGCTGGTGCATTAGTGAGCCCGAATGGCATCACTATAAACTCATAGTGTCCACAGTGGCAATGAAAAGCTGTCTTCTCCACGTCCTGCTCGCAAACCCTGATCTGATGATACCCTGACCTTAAGTCTATCTTCGTGAAGTAATGTGAACCATGGAGCTCATCAATAAGCTCATCAATACGAGGTATAGGATACCTGTTCTTAATGGTCCTCTTATTCAAGGCTCTGTAGTCAATGCACATGCATAGGGTGCCATCCTTCTTCTTCACTAGAACAACTGAAGAAGCAAACGGTGATTTGCTAGGCCGAATGTGACCCATAGCCAGTAACTCCTTAATTGTTTTTTTGATCTCATCCTTCAACCGCTTAGGATGTCTATATGGAGTAATCATAATGGGCTTAGCGCCCTCCTCAAGCTCAATAATGTGCTCAATGCCCCTGTCTGGAGGTCTCCCTGGTGGAATGTCACTAAAAACCTTATCATGTTTGACTCTCAACTGCTGAATGTCAGGATGATACTCAGTCTTCTGCTATCCCTCCTGTATTGGTGCTAATGTGCACTCGGCAGCCCACTCTACCATGTCATGTCGCATGAGCCTCTCCATCTGATGTAAAGAAATAGTCTTGATGTTGCCGTCCCGTATTGCTTTGAGAATGTGAGTCTTCCCATCTACATCAAAACGGATCTCCATATCCTTAAGACTAAGAGTGACTACTTCAAGGGAATGAAGCCACTTCATGCCCAAAACCAAATCTATATCTCCCATGTTGACCACATAGTAATCCGCCTTGAACTCATAGTTGTTCAAGCATAATGGGAGCTCTCTGATCATCCGTTCACATCTGAGGGTGTAACCGTCAGCTACCTTAACTCTAATGCCCTCGAACTCTTCTATAGTGAGTCCACGCTTCTCCACAAATCTAGTATCAATAAAATTATGTGTAGCTCCCGTGTCAAGAAGGGTAATGACCCTTTGTCCTGCCAAAACTCCCCGGAGTCTGAATGATCCCTCATGCTGGATGCTAGATAGACGTGCCTCCTGAATCTGGAGCTCTGACTCTGCTTCGACCCTAGGCTCTAAAGCCTCAGCCTCTGGCTCCTCGAAACAATAGTGATGTTCAGAATCTTCTGATTCCTCATCCTCATAATAGGCCCACATCATCCGATTTGCTTTGCCCTTAGGCCTCAACAGACAATCGTGATTAGCATCATATGGACCTTTGCAATAGAAACAAATTTTCTTATTACATAGATCATTAAGAGCATCTCTATCCAACGATGGTGCTGCTGGGTTGGCCTTTGAATTATTCTTAACACCTGATTTATCTATGTTGAAACCTGGTCTTTCTCTGTTCCTGTTGAACCCCTTACTGTCCCTGGATGAAGAAGTACCTCTGGAGTTAGATCTACTTGATGGGGCTGCCATCTCCATGCTACGCGCCTTCTTCATAGCCTCCTGTAAGGAAGGAGGATCAAAGCCTTTGATCCAACCTCTCAATGGCTCTGTCAGTCCCTCCATGAAGAGTACCACAAGTCATCTTTCTAAAATGTCAGGAACCACAACTGATAACTTCTAGAAGTCACCAATATAAGACTCTAGACTGCCACTTTGACGTAACTGTGCCAACTCTCAGAAATAGGACTCTGGATCCCTCCTGTCAAAATGCTCTACTAGCCTATCCATGAACTCCTGTTAAGAGGTGATCTGATCATGATGGAGTGTCACCATCCCGTGGTGCCACCAATCGTGAGCTACTCCCTCAATATGTAGTGTTGCATATCTGATAGCATCTTCCTCGGCCATCGGACGCAATGTGAGAAATGTGTCTAACTTACTAATCCAAACCTGGGCTGTGACCTTACCACTTCCGTCAAACATCGCGAGCGTGAGCCTGCTTGTTGCATGCTTAAGATCATTGTTCTGGTGTCTAGGTCTTCTGTCCTGTCTAGCCAATCTGTAGTGCTTTCTCCTCAGATTAATAAAATGATCAAGGGACGTCCTCTCTCGTACATGAGGAGGTAATAAGTTCCACTCATCATCTGCAGCCATGTAAACATCTGTAAATGAGGGATCTCCTGCCTCTTCCTCTGCTGGAACGTCTGGTTCCTCTTGAATAAACGTAAGACGTGTAGGTCTACCCGTTGTCCTGGAATGGGTCTGCTGTGGTCTCTGATTAATAGTAGCACTCTTATTATCTCCTTATTCCCCATTCTGTCTATCGGTTGCGTTCATTCCCCTTATCATAGTAGTAAGTGCTTGTAGTGTCTGATTCATCTGCTATTGACCTGACATCATAGCATGATGGAATTCTCTGGTGTCCTGATCAGCATCATACCTGTGGCCCCTGGGTGGGCTACCCTCACGTCTGTCACTCATGGTAATCTGTTACTGTTCTAACAGCTGGGTACCTTTAAGCAAAGCTCTACTGCATGTGTAATACCCGTGTGGTCACAACTCTTGTGGCTGCATAAAATTTTTAAACCCTCAGGATGGTAGGATTTAGCTCTGATACCACTGTAATATCCCTTCGAATATCAAAACAAAAGCTCCAAATTGCTTATCTGAATTTCTAAAAAATATCTTCAAATAGATAAATAAATCACAGTATAATTTCTTATTTATTAACTCATAAGCTTACAATAGAGATCCTCTGTCAAGTATACAAAGAATATTGAAAGTTTGGCCTTATAGCCTGAATATTCCGCAAATTGGGCTAAAACTAGCATGTCTCGGCCTGCTGTGTAAAAAACACAGTCGCCGACGTCGGTTATACTACCATCGTCGGTCGACCTGTAGTTGTCCACTTGCTGACGTCGGTGATAAGTTGACCGATGCCGGTCTCTGTAGATCTCTGTTCACCGATGCCGGTACCTGAACTCTCTGTAGATGCGTATGGATTTTCATGGATCTGTACGGAAGTCGTACGGCCGCTGATATTGCTCAACCTGTATGCTTGATCCTGATCTGTAGAATTATGGGCTAATACAAAAGATCTATATCTGGATAATTCTGGAATCAAAACCCAAATAATGAAAATACCTGTAAACCCTTGTGATAGCTTCCATGTGAAGTTATCTCTCAAACTTGTAAATACCTGTGGTAGATTCTGGATGAAGTTATCTCTCAATTCGGCAATAGATCAGCTGATCTTTCACAACCTCTGAATTGCACACAATGAAGAGTTGACGTTCTTCAATGCAGTTTGGCAATAGATCGGCTGATCTTTCACAACCTCTGAATCGCACACAATGAAGAGTTGACGTTCTCCACTGCAGATGGAATCCTGGAACCCTTGGCTCCGTCTTCACAGAAGAATTTCTTAACAAGAATCAATATCAATAATAATCATGAATACAAACTCTCTCACATGAGAGATTCTTATACACCCCCAAAGGTGTGCTTGCTAAAATTAGACTCCCTTAAATTAGACTCCCTTAAATTAGACTTAGGGCTTCCTTAAATTAGAACTAGGGTCTTAAAATTAGACCAAGTCTTAAATTAGGATTAGGATCCTAAAATTAGACCCAATCATTAATAACTAATAATTAATTAATAATTAATTAATAATTAATAATTAATTAATAATTAATAATTAATTAATAATTAATTAATAATTAATTAAAATTAGATCAAATAATTAATATTTGATTAAATCAATCAAATATTAATATCTCCCTTAATTCATGCCCGAAAGAGCCCGAACGAATTCCAACCCATCTCTATCAAGACCCTCTATCCATCCCATCAGCCTACGAGGGTCACATAATAGGCTAATCATCCGCTCGAAAAGATGTCACTTAGAAGGGGACATGACATTTACAATCATCCATGTGAAACCAAGCCAAAAGATCAAGAGCCTACTTGGGCTATGCATGTGAAATCCCTAAATCAAACTATGACATATTGATGCTAAAGAAGCAATGCAGAAGACCCAAGTTAGTCATGTCAAATCTATCCTATAAAGTTATCATTAATATTGCAATAGCTGGTGAGGAAATCCTGGTGATTAAAATGTCATCAACATAAGGGACTAATCTTAGTAAAGAATCATCCTAATGTAAAAAGTATGCATTGGGGTCTGAATGACACCTGGTAAAACCTAAAATAAGGAGGAAAGAATCCATCTTGGCATACCAAGACTGAAGGGCTTATTTGAGGCCATAGATGGATTTATTAAGTCTAAAAACTAAGGATGAATCCTAAACAAAACCAGGTAGTTATTCTATGTAGATCTCTTCCTTAATGTCTCCATGAATAAAGGCACTCTTCACACATATATGGTGCACATCCCAACCATGTGTTGTAGCTATAACTATTTTTAGTTGGGTTGATTTCATATTTGCAATATGTGCAAAGGTCTTTGAGTAGTCAATGTAAGCTACCTATGAGAAACCCTTAGCAACTAATCACACCTTATACTTATTGACCGACCCATTTGATGCAAACTAGGTCTGATATATCCACCCACATGAAACCATCTTCCTTACCTTATGAAGTGAAGTCAAATCCTAAATGTGATTTTTGATCAAGGAAGACTATTCTTCCTGCATAGCACTATCCCACTCAGGTATGCCTAAAGCCTCTCAGAATGTCTATGGAATTGAAATTAAAGCAAATAAATCATGTTGACCACTTTTATAATCTACTCAAGTATGTCTGTCATCTAATGTATTCCCTACCTAATTTTCTATACTCTGAAATGTCTGCCTTACCCAAAGCGGTCTGAATATGGGTGAGTCAATTAATGATTCCTCATCCTATGAAACATTAATAGAGGTGTATTTAAAAGACCCCCAATTACTACCTTCATTATTAGAACTAGAAGAAAAAGAAGACCTTGGCTCAGGAACCTACTCTAAATGATCCAAGTCAAAAGAAGAATCATCAAGTTTAAGTGAATCTGATAAAAGAGAAGAAGTTTCAAGTGTTGAGTCTTTGGGACTCCCTTGAATGTGAACAATTCTCTTTATGAACAACTCATTTGTGGTTGGATCTAGAAGGCACTAGCCATTGACATCATCTAGATAACCTATAAAGATATAAGGATTGGACTAATGTTCCATAGCTTTGTGTATATTCTTTGGTATACATGCCATAGCTAGAGATCCAAAAATCCTAAGGTGCTCAACATTAGGTTTCCTTCCATGCCAAACTTTTAAGGGTTTTATGTCTTTCAAAGCTTTATGAAGAACCTTTTTCTATATATAACAAGCATAATTAATGGCTTCAACCCAATACTAAGGTGTCAAGGACTTAGAGTGAATCATATAGCTAGTCGTGTCTTTCAAAGACCTATTCTTACATTCTATAACTCTGTTATATGAAGGAATATAAGTAACTATCCATTACAAATCAATCTCCTCTATGGTGCAAAACTGATCAAATCTATTGCTAACATATTCACCTCCATTGCTAGTTTGAAGAACCTTGAGGAATTTCTCAGATTATTTCTCAACATGTGCCTTGACCTCTTCAAAATGTTCAAACACTTTAAAATTTTACTTAATAAAGTAGACCCATGTATATCTCGATAAATAATCAATGAAAGTGAGAATACACTTAGCCCTTGTAAGAAGATTAATTAGGAAAATGCTTAGATACATCACTATGTACTAACTCCAATGCTTGTGAAACCCTCCAAGCTTTGCCTTTGTCAAATTTTTCTCAGGATGCTTTCCAAAAGAGCACCCCTCATAAAGTCCATAAGAGAATTGGACTGGAGGTAAGTCTATAACCATCTAATTTTTACTATGTTGTTTAAAGTATCAGTAATTAAGGTAGCCAAACTACTTATACCATAATTTTCTAACTTCATATGAATGAATTAGCAATGTTGTTGGAGAAGAATTAGGCAAAAAATGTGAGAACGTGTATAACATGGTTTGATGATCTTCCCTACCCACTACCACTATAGTATCACTATACAACTCCCTAATGATAGCTAAATATGATATAAAGTCAACTCTCATTCCTTTGATGATATGAGTGATTTGATACACTAATAGGAGATTGATTGAAAGATAAGGGACACTTTCCTCCTTCCATTTTAACAAACCCTCTCCTACAACTAGTATATAAGTGTCATCACCCAAACTGATATACAACATGTTATAAGGCTCTAATGTAAAAAGCTCAACTAGTGAAGAGCCCATGTGATGAGAAGTACCCAAGTAAACGACCCATGAAGATGTTAAAGATGAAACTACTACAAGATCCTTGACCATTTCTTTCTCTATCCCCTTGCCCTTTGCCTTAGTATAATCTTGGGTAGATGAATTTTTCTTGATGGACTCAGGAACACATTTGTTGTTCTTCTCTAGGAGATGAGTTAAGTGATATATTTACTTGTTCATGCACTTTATTTCATCATGTCCATTTTAATTATAATAGGATCACTTAAACGTTCTATTTCTTAGGTTTTACCTTTGATTTTGGTAGAGTTTGATTATTTCTTCTTCTCTTGATCCTTATTATTCTTATTCTTATATTTGTTTAAAGCTTTTTCTTTTTCAATCCCAACAATTAGGGCTTAAGCTTTTGTGGACATCAATGTGACCATATGTATCGACTTGTCTTGCTCCATAGTTAAGGTGGCAATGAAAGCATATAAAGAGGATATTTTCTATGCAGTGCCCAAAGCACTTTTCATGGCATGAAAAGTAGAGACAAAGACTGAATAGTCTAGACCTAGTTTAAAGACTTTATAAAGAACAAGTTAGTCATCTTATTTTTTTATCACACATTCTTTCAACTACAATCTCAAGGACTTGAAATTAGTGAGGAAATCACGGTGGGTGTCAAATTTACAAGGACTTAAGCTAATGTGTTCATTCACAAGCTCATGACCACTCATCAGATTATGTTCCCCAAAAAGTTTAGCTTGAATGCTCCATACATCATGAGGTGATTTGATAGGTTCTAATTGAAATAAGAAATCAAGTATAACTCGAAGAACATGCCCTTATTGACTATAGAAAGACATAATAGCCCATAGGCTTCATCACTATGGTTATATCACTTAACTCTCTCTACATCTATGATATGTTTAGTTTCATCACCCATGGTTATCCTATACAAACCCTTACTCCTTTAAATTATGGCCATATTGATTTTACATTCATGATAGTTAAAGGGAGTTAATGGGTTGATTGAACTTGAATACATTAGTACAAAAATAATTTTAGTAGTAGTGCAAGTTGAAGTTGTTATAAAAATGAAATTGTAAGCACAATGAAAAGAGTGACCCAAAAATATATTGTAAATGCATGCTCAAAAGATGTTGGACTCAACTGATAGTGTGTCTTGAGCAATCAATGCAAAGAGTCAAAATGCTATATTTAAAAATAAAAGATAGAATTGGACTCAATTGATAATGCATCTAAAAAGACAAGTACAATATGAGCAAGCGAAAAATTGAAAAACACTTTCTTTTTAAATATTGCCCACACTATACTATTATATAAAAAGTATTAAAAAGTCTCCACTAACATTATTAAACTCAACCAATCCTCTTATAAATTACTTGTGCATTAAAAGAAAAGTAGCCTATATGAAATTGTTTTAAATTAATCTATTAAAAAAAAATTTAACATGCTAAATACATTAGGGTAAACTTGAATATAAATAACTTATTTTCAAAGAAAATTTTGAGCCTTTGAAATAATCAGAGTCTTTTGTGATGATTCTTGACTAACTAAAATGCAATGAAATGGTAGTTTTGATTGATCAACTTTGAGAGTAATCTCTATAGGTTAAAAATTTGTAGCCATGAGCTATCTAGAATAAATGTAAAACCAAGGTTGAACATACAAGACTAGTTGAGGTTGAGAAAAGGTCAATACTATATAGAGGAGGCCAGACCTAAGGATGTATGGAGGCACACAATTTTTTTTAGGAAAATGTACTAAGGCATGCCAAACACACAGTCACAAAGAAGCCACAACAATTATTGTAATGGCTGCTAATGAACTAGTTATGCAAAAAGGATGACTGCACCAAAAATGGAAAAAGTCCCGTAAATGGATTGTGAAAACTAGATTTTATTTGAAAATAAGAAATCTCAAGATTTCAAGTAAAACAAAAAGAAATAAAAAACTAGACAATTAAATACCAAAGTGGCTCTAATACCATATTGGAGTTAACACCAAGAGCTCTGAATCAAGTAAATGCATAGTTTTGTGATAGGCACGAGACAAGCATGTAGATAACATAATAGATGCAAGAAAATGAAATCACATATATGCTAATATTTCATAAATAAGATAAGATCAAAACCAATCTTCCATTGAACAATAGTTCACCAAGAGAGATGTACATATAGGAATGCATGAGTAACTCCTCTCGAGAAAGGTGATTTGAGAGCCAATAGTGTAAGAGTAACTCTCATACCTGAAATAGTCAGTCAAGGGAGTTACTTCCTATTCATCTAGTCAAAATGTAACTCCAAGTGCACCTAAATAATCTTATCCATGAAAGTACGAAAACTCCAAGTAAGTGGGAAAATCCCATAATAAATAAATATGAAAAAAAAACCCTAGTCTAAAAGGGATATTTTAAATATGGTATACAAAAGGATATTTCTATGGATTATATGTGCTAGTAGATATAAATGCAAGTTGATAAAGTTGATCTTCTTACTAGATATGCTAGACTACACATAGTTAGGTGACACAATCCAACACTCCCCCTTAATCTAGACCACCAAAAATATATGAAACTCCTATGCATTATTTTTCATATGCTCAAAAATATTCTTTGATAATGGCTTTGTAAAAATATCAAAAAATTAATCTTGAGTTCTACAAAATTCAAGAATGATCTCACCATTATTGACAATCTATCAAATGAAGTCATATCTTATGTCTATGTGCTTGTTTCTCTTATGATACACATGATTCTTGGAGATCATTACAATTGAATTATTATCACAATAAATCTTTCTTGCTTTTTCTTGAATATGCCCTAAGCCCAACAAAACTCTTCTCATCTAAATTCACTAACATACCACAATTGAAGCTATTATATATTCTTATTCTATAGATGAATGGGGGTAATCAACTATTTATTCAATGTAAATGAAACTACATCTGATTTGATATGAAACATATAACTAGATGTGTTCTTCTTATCATCAATGTTCCTAGCAAAAGCACTATATATGTAGCTAGTCAATTTGAAATCTTCTAGTGGTGAATACAAGATACCATAAGATCTTGTAGTAGCAATGTATCTTAATATTATTTTAGTTACCTTCCAATGCAATTCCTTTAGTTACTCCATAAACCTTAAAATAAGGCTAACTTCATATATAATATCATGTCTTGTGGTTGTTATATGCATTAGGCTGCCAACAAGTTTCTTGTACAAGGTTGGATCAACATTAGATCTTTTATCTTCTATGATTGTATTTAATCCCATAGCTATTGGGGTTGGTGCAAAAATGCTTTTAGCATATTGAACCTTTTCAATAATTTATTTGAATATTTTGATTAAAATCTAAAAATGCCTTCGTTAGATTGAATGACTTCTATGCCAATGAAGTACATCATCAATCCCAAGTCTGTCAATTTAAATTTTGTATTCATTATTGTCTTGAATGAAATGGTTGAGAGATTTCATTTTTGTAATAGTTTATTGTTGTTCTGAGTAGTAATTGATAACACCATTCTAACATTGTTTATTTTTTACACTTGTGTAAAAGTCTCATTCTAGTCAACTCTAGCCTATTGAGATAATCCCTTTGATACTGCCTTGATTTTTATTTCTCCACATTCCCTTTAGCATTGAATTCAGTCCTATAGACACATTTCACTCCTATAAAATCCTTTCCTTTTGAAAGGTTTACTAGCTCCCATGTTTGATTCTTTTCAATTCATTTGACCTTTTCATACATGGTGTTAATCCAATTTTAATCTTGGACAACATATTCAAAGTGTACATGATCAACTTATGATAAGAATGTAAAATCACAATGGAAACATGTATCCTCAACTGGTTGAGATTCATCTAATATTTCCCTTAGGCTTCTTGTCTTCATTAAAGAATATTTGAATAACAATCTTAGAGATTTTAGAGTGGGAATTGATGAATCATCATTGTAAGCACTTTTTGGTGTAGATGTGCTAAGGTTGAAAGTGCTTTAGACATTGATGTTGGAGTGCACATTGTGGTAGAAGCTGCCACTGGGCTTGACACATGTGGAGCTAGAGGAACATATTGAGCATGATTTTCTTCTATCCCATTCTCATGAGGTATACCAACACCAACAGTAGTTATACTGTCAATACTTCCATCCCATGCTATGTTGATGATAAATTTCTTCTTGATGGGATTGTACAATTTGAATGCTTTGAACTACTCATTGTAGCCTAAAAATATGCACTTTTCTCCTATGTCATTCTCATTTTCTTTCTCAACTTTATTTCCACAAGTGCATAAGGTACACAACCAAAAAATGCATAGATGAGAAACACTATGCTTCTTTCCACTCACTGCTTCTTAAGGAACTTTGTTATTTACACTCTTCATTGGGAATCTATTTAGAAGATAGACTATGCATGAGATAGCTTCTACCCAATACTCATTCGATAGATACTTGGCTTTCAACATGCTTTGGACCATCTCGATGATTGTTCTAATTTTTATTTCATCTACAATGTTATGTTGAAGTGTATACCTTATTGTGCACTACTTCTTGATTCCATTACCTTTGTAGAAATTCATGAACTCAATAGATATGCACTCCTCTCCTCAATCAGATCACAACACTTTGATATAATGGTTTCTTTACTTCTCAACTTTGGCCTTGAACTCCTTGTATACATTGATTACGTCAGACTTATGATTTAGGAAGTAAACCCATGTCTTTCTATTGTACTCATCAATGAAAGTTAGAAAATACAAATTTCTATCAATTGAGGTATATAGCATTTGTCTATAGAGATCTATGTGCATAATCTCTAGAGGCACTCTTGCACAATAAGTCTTTCCTATAGGAAAATATTTTCTATGCTATTTTCGAAGTATGTAATTCTCACATTCTACATTAGGCTACTCGATCAATGGAAAACCATTCACCATATTCTTCTGATGCATTATCTTCAAACCATTGAATTTCAAATTACCAAATCTTAAATGCCATAACCATGATGGATTCATGAATGAAGTCTTAAAAGTTGTTTCAACAATTTCTTGAGTCTGCAAGCTATAAAATCCATATGTAGGGGGGTGGTAAAATATGAATCTTCAAAGGAAACATTACGTTCCTTGTAAAGGAAAATTTTGTAATCAATCTAGTGTTTGGTGGTTTGTCCCTGATGACACATTCGTCATTCTCAAAGTATACTTTATAGCCTTTCTGCACTAAATGGCCTATGTTCAACAGGTTATGTAGTAAACCAGAAACATAGTAGACATCATGGGTATACTTCTTCTCCCCTTGTTTAATTTTTATGGGAATCGATCCTTTTCCCATAATTGAAATTCTATTGTCATTGCCTAGCTTGACTTCTGACTTGACAGAGTCGTCCATGGTTGCAAACATATCTTTGCTACCAATCATGGTTGTTGCATCCACTGTCAAGGAACCACACATATTTTGTGCTTTCTTTTACTACATTGCAAGTGATCATTACTGTATTTTGACTGACACTAGTGGACTTGTTCTTTTTAGTAAAAGTGGCCTTTTGTTTCTTCAAATCAAATGGCCCTTTTTTACATTAATTTGCATAATGGAAATACGCATTTCAAAATGTCACTGGACAGTAGATTTAACATACCTTTCACTATGAGACTGATTGTGTGAATGGGCACTGCTCTTTCCTTTGTTGTAGCAGGACATTCATCTCGTTCAGTTGACTCTGAATTGATATTTGAACGCATTCTCCAGATAAGAACCACTCGATCTGTTTAGCTTTTTCTCGTGGAATAAGAGTAATTTCCATCAACTAATCAATTGACAACTGGGTCAAATTCCCTGAATCTTCAATTACTACCGCCATGGAGTCGAAATTTACAGGTAGACTCAAAATATTCTCCATGATTTTCTGATCTTTGAGAGTCTCACCATGAGACCTTATCTGGTTTACAATGACTACTACGTGTGTGAAGAATGAATCTACACTATCTGGCTCTCTCATTTGTGAGTTTTCAAAATCTCTTCTTAGCATCTGCAACTTCAAAGTTTTTACCTTCCTCGTACGTTGATAGGTGGTCTGTAGCCTATCCCATGCTTTTTTTGATATAGTTGTTGCTGCAATGTGCATAAAGATGGACTCCATAACTTGTTGAATGAAGATTAGTGCTTTCACATCCTTCTTGTTCTCTTTGCATAGGTCCTTGTCTGCTTGTGACAGTGCTTTAAATTCTTGCATACTGGGAGGCTCTGGAATCTCCTTCTCTAAGAGGTCCCATACGTATTGTGAACAATATAATGTCTTCATAATTATGTTTCACAAGTCATAGTTCTTGCCAATGAATATGGGAATGTCTGGCTTAGTTATGTTGCTGCTTACACTCGCCATGGGTGATTGATGCTCGAACCTGGATTATTGTGGCTTGGATCTCTTCCTGAGTACAAATCTGAGGGTGCAGAACAAAGAAGGAACACAATGGGGTGCTATACGTAAGCGCAATTATTGGGCGCCGAGATTAGGCGCAAAAGTTTAAAGCGCAAATGTTGAGTCTCAGAACCATGGCGCTTGAGCACGAACCGTTGATCATTGGGTGCTGAAAGCAGGCACTTATGCTCTTATTCTTGATTATGTTGCTTGTGTCGCAGAGCATTGTTGCACTGTTACTTGGAAGATTACATTTCTGAAATGTCAAGGTTTGACGGAATAGTGAGCGCTTATCTTTAACCACTCTCCAGAATTATGGCACGAACCTAAAAGTTCTTTACCACTCTCAAGATGGCTGCACAATCGAGAGGATTAATCAATTGCATGTAATGCATGACTCGAGTGAATCCAATTACCTGGGATATGTTGCGATATGGTGTACAAAAGGATATTTGTGGGGATTGCAAGTATTGTCAGAAATGAATGTGGATTGGTGAAGTTGATCATCTCACTAAGTAGGCTATATTACAAGGCCACATAATCCAACATGTTTCCAGCATACAAGAAATGGCTTACATATGTGTATTTTTAAGGGATTCCATTTAGGTGATTTCGTTGTAACCATAGTGGACAAATATAGAGATTTTCTTTCTTTTCCGAGAGTGCTGTGCTTGGACTACCCTATGTTGAACCTTGTAAGTGGATTTCAAAATCCATAGTTTTTGTTACAATATTTTAGCACGTCCCTATTCAAGAGAAAATAATAGATACTAGAATTTCAAAGGAGGGTTTCAACAAAGTTAGGGATGTGGTGGATGGTTTGATGGTCCTTTCCTCTAATAGATCGGAAGAGTATAGTTTGGAGTTCAGGTATGTGGCAATCTTAGTAGGCTTAAAAGATTTGGAGGGAGACAAGGATAAAGAACTCGTGATTTTTTCTTTTTAAGGGTTGGAGTGGGAAGTGTTTCAAAAGAAGGTTAAGGATTAATGAACTCGAATACAATCAAGGTAAAAAATTAATAAGTATAATATAAAAAACTTATGACATAATAATTTGTATTGATTCATATATTGAATAAATAAAATAATTATATAAAAGAGTATAAATAAACTTCAGTTTGGAATTGGAGTTGAGATACAAAATTCTAAATTTTTTTTTTTGACTTACTATTTTTAACAACTGCTATTCTAGTATGTTTCACATGCTAATGCGATCAACTCAAAATATCTCCACATATCTTTTAAACACTTAAATTAAACTAACAAATGAATTCAAACTAAAGTTCATGTTCGGTTACAAAAATTAATTAATTTTAAGAATAGGAAAAACCTAAAAAATATTGAAATTCAGTTTTGGATCCTCAGATAGTCATGTATGGCCTTTGAAAAGTTTTAAAACCATTTCTAATAAGATAGAGAGGCTCAAAGATGAATTCAATTTTTTCAGATGGTTGTTTTAACATAAATGGTATTTCAAATTGAGTTACAGATCAAAAGTTATGGCCTTCAAAAATTATGGCTCCACATCATTCTCCTCTAGTTGAAAACAACTTAGCTCCTGCGAGATGCTTTGTTATTTCTCCTGCCATTTATTCTTGTCAATCTTTTTCAGTTACCATTCTAGAATGTAAGTATTATTTACCTATTGTAAGACTTCACACTGTATCAAATACTTGTTATAACTTTCTTGCCTTGTGTTCACTATTTTCTTATCCAAAACTTACACTATCTTTTCTTTCTTCTTCTTTGCTACCTGTTGCTACCAATATACTTCATAATATTCTTACACTTCATCATATTTTTTATAGAAATTTTATAAATATTAATTATTAAATACTGGAGAGATATCAAAATTATGTGGTAAACACACCTCATAAGCGTTGTCATTGATTTTATTCACAATTCTACATGGATCAATCTTCTTGTACTTTAACTTGTTGTATGTCCCTATTGGAATTATTTATTTTCTCAAGTAAACCATATTTGAATCTCATTCTTAAAATATTTTTGACCTTCTTCTGACATCTATTGCTACTTTATATTTTTCATTACTTTCATATAGACATTTTCTCATTTATTCTTGTAACTGTTGCATATGCTCTATGAATTCTTCTATATCACTAACTCCTTTTGTAATTGGTAGCTATACCAAAAATAAAACACCCATAAAATTTATCTCATAAACCATCTGAAATGTTGATTTTCATATTGATCTATTTATTGAACTATTATATTTTAACTCATCTTGTGGTAAATCCAAGTCTCATTGCTTGGGTTTCTCTCTAACTGTGCATCTCAACAAATTTTCCAAGCTTCATTTTACAAAATCTATCTATCCATCTATTTATGGGTGATATGTTTTACTGAATTGTAATTTAATTATCATATTTTTTTATAAAGTCTTATAAAAATGACTTAGAAATTTTGTGACCCGATATGATGTAATAGTTTTTGAAACACTATGCAATCTCACAACATTGTTAAAAGATAGTTATGTAACTCTAATGACATCATTGGTTTTCTTACGTGTAATAAGAAGAACCATCTTAGAAAAACTATCTATAACAATAAAACTTGAATCATTACCACTCTGTCTAATTAGTAACTCCAACACAAAGTCTATACTTAAATATATCCATGTTCCTCTTGGAATTGGTAGTGGTATGTACAACCATGTATTATGTGCATTTCATTTATCCATATGATATATCCTTCACCTTAAAACATATCTTGTAACATGTCTCTTCATCTTTGGAAAATAATACTTCTCCTCCACCAACACAATTGTCTTTATTTTACCAAAATGTTAAACAAAACAACCACCATGAAAATCTCTTATAATATTGTCTCATAGAGACCCAACTAGATTAAATAAATATTTCCTCTAAAAGAGATAACCATCTTTTATAAGACACTCATCATAAATACTACTTGTCTCACCTATTAGTGCATTCCTGTATTGCTCAACTACCTTTCCAAAACTTGGATCAATATCATATACTTTAAAACCTTAATCTAACTACTTCACTCACCATAGTAGTTGACAACCCCACTCACCTATTCCAATCATCAATTACCTGATTCTACTTTCTTGATTTATGCTTTAAATAAAATTATATCCCTGTAATAAGTACACTAACTTTGTATGTATACTATTTAACTTATTTTGAGTGTTCACATGATTTAAAGCCTCATGATCTATAAATAGGGAAAACTTCTTAGGCACCAGGTAATTCCTCTAATGTCTTAATGTTTTATTTGAAATAAAATTTAACATCATATGTAGAATACCTATTTCTTAACTCATTCAATTTTCCATTAAAATTTGCTATTAAATCTATTTCTTGACTCAATACAACACCGATTCCTACATATAAAGCATCACAATTCACTTGAAACACTTTTTAAAAATATGTTAATGCTAATATTGGTTTTTATATAATTTTTTTTATTAAAAATATCAAAGATTTATTTAATGCTCTTTTATACACAAATTCTTTTCTATTCATGAAATCTATTATTGGTGCAACAATACTACTACATTTTTTAATGAACTTTTTATAAAAGGTTGTTAAACCATAGAAACTTATTATCTCTATAATGCTGATTAGAATATGACACTCAACAATTGCCTTTAATTTTACTTCATCTATTCTTACACCATCTATTAAAACTATAAATCCTAAAAATACCAAGTTGTTCTGCATAAACTTGCACTCCAAATTTGTAGATAGCCTATCCTTCCTTAACATTTCTAATAACACTCTCAAATGCCTTAAGTGATCTTATTTAGTTGTAATTAATATCAAAATATCATCAAAATAAACCATCACAAACTTACCAATGTAATCTCATAGCACTGTGTTCATCACCCTCATAAATAATTTGAATGTATTAGATAATTTGAATAGCATCACCCTCCACTCATATAATCGATCTATAGTCTTGAACATTATTTTCCATTCATTTCCTTCACGAATCTGCATCTTTTAGTGTCCACTCTTTAAATCAATCTTGGTAAAATATTTTACTCTTGTAAGCACATCCATCATATCACTTAAATGAGGTATAGAAAATCTATACTTGATGGTAATTTTATTTAATACTCTAGACTATCCACACACATACTTCATCCATCATATTTTTTTGGAGTTAGTAATTTTGGTGTTGCACGTAGACTCATAATCTCCTTTACTACACCCCTTCTCACCAATTTAGTAACCTATTTATTTAATTTTATATATTCTATTGGATTCATCCTATAATCTACTTGATTGGGTAGAGATGATACTAGAATCAAATCAATATGATTGTTAATCAACTTTATGGTGGTAAACCATTAAGTAACTCATCAAGAACAACATATTCATATTCTTTTAACAATGATTCTACTTTTGTTGGTATTTGCACCACTTTTATGCCTTGTTTCTTTGCTACTAATGCATAATATTAACCTATCATCTTCACGTCTTTAATAAATTCTTTTATGGATAACATGTTTTTTTCTTTTCCTTACTATTTAACAGGTAATAAAACTACATTTGTACCACCTTTCCAAAAATTAATGTGTTATTCACTCCATTCTTGAATTTTTTTTTTGTTAAATTATTAAGACCTTCTCAATAACACATGGCATGCATCCATTGGTATAATATTACACCATATTTTATCATTTTAAGTTTTTTGAATCAAAAATTTGATCAATCACCTTTAATCGAGTATAAATTCATTCCCTTTCTTAAACTATGAAATTTGGTACGGATTAGGATGTTATTCACACTATAAACTTACTTTCTCAATCATGTCCTTAGAAACTATATTTTTATAACTACCACCATCTATAATTACCTTGTATATCTTACCTCATGAAGTACACCTTATTTGATAAATATTTTTTTGCATCCATGCATCACCACCTTCTTTATTATGAACCTATTCTTTCCTTAGAGCAATCATTATTCTCCTTATCATGAATTTTTCTCTAAAATTTGTTACAGTAACTTCAATATTTTTTTCTTCTATCTCATCTTCAACTAAATTGACTCTTAAGTGATCCTTTAGCCTCTCTTCTTGATCTTGGTAGTGTGGACACTAAAATGCTCTATGTCCTTCTCCACATTTGTATAAAACATAAGACTAGTGTTGATTTAGAAATCATCCTCAATTACCTCCATAGTCTCATCCTCTTTGAAATCCTCTTTCTCTTTGTTGGTATTAAAAACCTTGTCTATTATCTTATTGCATTTATACACCATGTGGTGATTATCTTCTACTGATATTAAATCCACCTCTATTGGTATTGAATCCACGTCATCTCATTATTAGAGAGGTTTTTTCTCTTCTTGGCCTAATACCAGATGACGTTCTAAAATTATATCTATTTTATTTTTCTTCTTTCAAATTTAATTGATAATCCTCTTCCATGAAAATTACTCTATGCATTCTCAATTTATATTGATAGAAAACTTCAAACCAATCACATACCTTGTAATCATAAATTATTCTTATTTATCATGCTTCACTTGTATTAAGAAATTTTAAAACTCATCTGCATACTCCTATATATTGTGATCATTTTGACTTAAATTTTGGAATCTTATAAATAGCATATTTTATGATCCATAGGAAGAGATTTCTCCTTTAGCTTTCTCTGCATCTTTTTTCTTGAATTGTCATTTTGTTTACCTTTTCTCTGTGTCTCTTTTTCTAGGTGATCCCACTAAATCATTGTATGACCCTTAAATTTTGTGCAAAATTTACTTATCTTGTCTAATATTTTTCAATTCAAAAAGTGTCTCCATGCTATTCATCTAATCTATCGACTCCTCTAGTTTTAAACTTCTTGTATAATCTAGAATGTTAACTTTGATTCATTCATTATTTTCCTCTAAAACCTTAACCATCATCTTTTATATTGATGGTGGTTATTCCTATTGTTCTTATTCTTGTTGCATCTCACCTTCATGATCTATTTACCTCTACATACTTATGCTTGTTTACAAACTATCCTCTAGCACCACCATAGCCTCATCCTCTTTAAAATGATCTTCTTTTGTTGGTATTGAAACTCTTTTATATTTTTACATTTCTACACCAAATTATGATTCTTTTATAGTGGTATTAAACCCATCTAAATTGGTAATGAATCCACCTCATTCCACTATTAGAGGGGATTATCCTATCTTAGCCCAATACTAGATGATCTTATAAAATTTTATGTATTTTATTTTTCTTCTACCTTCAAAACTAATTGATAATCCTCCATGAAAAGTATTCTATGTATTATCAATTAATTTTGAATAAAAAACTTCAAACCATCTACATTCATTTCATCCATCTATTTTTATATTTCATCATGCTCCATTCATATCGAAAG
Source organism: Torreya grandis (assembly GCA_037957365.1). Classification (NCBI taxonomy): domain Eukaryota; kingdom Viridiplantae; phylum Streptophyta; class Pinopsida; order Cupressales; family Taxaceae; genus Torreya; species Torreya grandis. The sequence goes on from JARHVA010004968.1 coordinate 1,001,803, forward strand.
CTTGTAAAACCCATTTATATACTACTGCATATTGTGATCATTTTACCTTGAATTCTAAAATAATTTTAATAGGGTTTGTACATAATCCAAAAGAAGAAATTTCTTCTTTAGTTTATGTTACGCATATTTTCTACACCCCCTAATTTTTTAAAAATCAATACTTGCTTCCATAGAGGTAACCCTATCATAAAATGTAAAACTATGTCAGGAACCCAATCAATTAATAATATTTTAGATTCATGTTTTCAATTATGAAATGTTGATGATTGATTGATGAATTTATATTTATGTTTTTAAGTGGTTTTGAAAATCATGGTGGACTAAGGAATAAAATATCCATATATAGTTATGAATGTGATTAGTTATTTTGATGTTCAATTTAGTTTTGACAATTTTAATTGATAAATGACCTTCTAATTTTTGACACTTCAGTAGATTTATGATGATTATTCAATTTTCATAGTTGATATGATTAATGACTCAGATAAGATGATGGTGTAATAGAGATGATTATCATATTTGAAAATCAATGCATTTGAAAGTTATTCTCAAGGCAAAATTTTAATTCATGGCTTGTTTCTAATTACTTTTTTTTGGTATAATAGACATCCATCACCTTGATGTGCTTAGGTGGTTTGATGATGTTGTCAAGGTTTAGAATTTATATTGCATGAATTAATATCACTATTTTTAGGTCCTATTTGATTTCCTAATTTGAATCATTATCATTCCAGATCATGACCAATATTTAAAGATTAGCTGTGAAAAGATAGCATAGGTCCCAAGGCATTGTTAACATTATTCTACATCTCATTGGGCATATATATATATATATATAAAGAACTTAAGTTTATTCTATGGAATTAAATTTGAATGACATAAGGTGGTTTTAATATGATCCTCTCATATATTTCAAAGGTTCTACATTATGTCTTGATTTAAGACCCTAAGGTCCACGAGGTTAGATCATTGACATCAACTAAGGAGTAAAGGGTTGTTCATGGGTCATAGTTTGAGGGGTTTTTTAATTGAATATTAAGCATGTTTATTGGCTTAATGAGCTCGTGATTGATTTGGAAAAAATAGACACTAAGGTGAGGTGAGTTGGCATAAGCAGTAAATCCAAAGTTATGGTTTTGAAGTTTCAATATTGGCATAAATATTTGGTGGTATGAGGAGTTAATGCAAAGTGATCACACCTTGAATAGTAAAAGTTAGTGAATGATTTGGTATGAAAGTATAGTTCTCACTAAGTTTAAACGTGTTGATAAATATTTTAACGGGATCACTGAGTACATCATTAGTAAATATAAACCAATATAAATTAAACATATCATTTGGTTAGTTATGGAGATGAGTTGGTAGCTATAACTTGTGAATTTCTTGATTTTTGGTTCATTTAGTTACGATATTTGATGTGAAAGTGGAGCCTTGACCAGATAGTCATTGTGTTACAAAAAGAGATATTGGTCAGAAATATTGGATAGAGATCTTGGGTGGACCACCATGTATGTTGTGTAGTGTTCATCATTTTGTTTTATGGTGATTTATGGGAAAAGTTTATAGCTTTTAGTGAAGAAATAGTCCTGTTTAAAATTTCATGAGTATGATTAAAAGTTCTCAATATTTTTGGTATGATTTTTATGTCTAGATATGAAATATAATGTGAAAGTGTGTGAGTTCACTTGCATCCAAATCATTTAGAAAGTTATGATAATTTCTTGAACAATTTTGAGAATATTCATAAACTATGCATAACTTTGTGTGCGTTACTAAAATAATGGAGTTTAAGGACTTTTAATTGTCATAACATATATACAAAAGGTTTTTTGATTTGCATCTCCTGTTAGGGCAATAGAATTGATTTTGAGAAGTCACTCAACATGCATGATAATTTTTTGATTTAGACATTTTTGGGTCTCTAAAAGGATAAAATCTATTTGATTTGAGGTTGGGCTTTATGTAATGGAGAAGTATAGAATGAAAAAAATCATTTAAGTTGAACACATGATACATTTTTAAAGTTTTAATGATTTTTTAAGCATATTTAAGGCTTTTTACTATGGTTGAGAGTTATGGTAGGAAAATGAAATCATGAAAGCTATTTTTCATTGAATATTTGATGATCTCTCACTCTTCAAGCATGTTTTGTGTGTGAATTTTATGGTTCATATGAATCTTAAGATTGCAAGTTTAGTTGTTTCTATGTGTTTGTTAGATATTTATTGTAGAAGGTTCCTGTTAAGTGCTTTCATGAATAAATTTTTGATAAAGTGAATAGATTATTCATTTTTTCACATCATTCATGCATCTTAGATTGGTTTCTATAAATATGCATGCATATTAAATATTTTAGTTGTTCAAACTTTGTTTATATTACGATGAATATAGATTGTGAAAATTAGGAAATACCAAAATTGAAAAGTTGCAAGAATTGATTTTAAGTGTGGTTGATTATATATGAATGATGGAAATTGTATGTTGTGATTACCTTTGAATATATTCTAGATTTTTTTGGGTTTCTTAAGATGGTTATTTTTGAATCTTGAGTTTTGGTTCTTAAGAGGCAATTTTTAGTTTATTTAGAGATTAATTTGGTTTTGTATAAAGAAATTTTGAATAATCAAGACGGCCATTTGCAAATAATATACCAAAAAATCATTGACATATATATATATATATATGTATATATGTATACATATATATATATATATATATATATATATATATATATATGTATGTATATATATATACATATACATATATATATGTATATGTATATATATATATATATATATATATATATGTATATATATATATGTATATATATATATATATATTACATATATATATGTATATGTATATATATATATGTATATATATATATATATATTACATATATATATGTATATGTATATATATATGTATATGTATACACACACACACACACACACACACACACACACACACACACACACACACACACACATATTCTTGGGTTTAAGATATTATCTATTAGTTTACATTTTCAAGGGTGATTTAAGGTTTTAGATAAGATGAGATTCTTGTTAAAATTTCATCTCAATATTAAAGTTTTATGTTTTTCTTTCAAAATAGACATTGAGGTTAAGGTTATTTGATACTTCTCATTTAAAAATTTATATCATGATCTTATATTGAAATAAATGAGTTGGCTTCAAATAGTATTTGATGTTGTCACTAAGAAAATATTTACTAAGATATTTTTGTTAAGTTATTGATTATATTCAGTAGTTTTATTGAAGTATTCAAAGTAAATTTTGATACAGATAGATGGTTTTTAGTTTATGATATGGTTCAATTTTAGTTTGTTGAGATATGTTTTCACTTTTATTTGCTTTGGATATTTTATTTTTACAAATCTTAAATTCAATTGTTATATTTCAGATTGATCATAATGTCAGTGTGGGATCAACTTAGTTTGGCAAGAAGTAATGATAATAGTGGATGGAGATAGAGTTTCAATAGTGATACTAATCAACTGAATTCCAATAGAGGTTTTTCTAGGGGTGGTTTTTGTGTAAGAACCTTTGACCCTTGATTTCATAGGGGAACAAGAATATCCATACACTTTGATATTTTTGATCCTAAATTTTGAGGCATTCTAAGTAATTTTCCTGCTAATCCAGTAAATATAAGATATAGAGGTAACATATGTTTCTTTAGTTATAAGTTTGGAACTTGAACACCTTCTAAAAATAGTTGAATGAATTAAACTAGTTTGGATCATGACCCTTAATACTTGCCACTTCAATCTCTTAATGTTGAATGAATTGAAATAGTTGTTGATCCTCTACTTGAAATTCAAGCCACGCTACTTAAAATAGAGACTGCCCATGCTAGAAACTATAAGAATTTGGCCATCCCTTCAGACGTACATTCTCCTTCCCATGTAGAGCCTACTGAGAAATGTAAAAGATTGAGTCTAATTGCTGCCCATAGTGAGCGTATTCTAAGATCTGAAAGATTAAATTTGAGAGTTCAAGGTTATGTTGGTAGAAAGAAGACAATAGACATTCCATCTTCCACTATAAAAAAGAGAATTGTTGAAAATAGAGTTTAAAGGTAGTCTAAGCTAGAGACACCAATGGAGGTTAAGATGTTGAAAAACATCAAATTAGAGATTGATGATAGCATAACTAATTTAAGAACAAGATCAATATCATTTTTTACAATAGAGATGGAGTATAATGTTTGTATTCATGAATAAGACAAACATTTAATTGAGGTTTCATCTGATTTAAATGATTATTAATCATCCAAGGGATAAACTTTGTTTTATTGCTAAATTTTTTTATGACAGAACTTGATATTTCAGTTTCATATTTTAGTTTTTAGACTTTGATACATTTAAATAAATTTTGAAAAATGCATCAATTTTGGAGTTCTTGTATAAATATATATACTTTAGTTATTTGATATGCATTATAGATTAATATAAATAGGAGTTATTAATCTTTGAATTATTTGTTTTATGATTAAATATGTATTCTATTATATTACTAATCATAAAGGCCCCCACCCATTAAGATTAGTACCCTCAATTTATATTCAATAAACCTTATTAATTAAGATTTTTGAATTCATAAATAAACCTATCTTTAACTAATAATTTTTATAATTAATTAAATTTTTAAAAGTCAAATTTTTAACATAAATTAATAATTAATTAAAGTTAGTTATAACTTATTTGCAACTAAGTTTGAAGGTATAAGAAGAGATTAAGGACTCATTTGAAGAAAGAAGATTAAAAACAAGGATTGATGACTTAGACATTTTCTGAAGTCAATCATTCATCTCTCTTTTTTTTATTCAATTTTTTTGAGATAGTATACCTTTAAAAAATAGACCCAATGGTACTTTATCTGACAGTTAAATAATTATTTATATAACACAGGTATATCCATCTTTATTTATTATTTAATACTAATTATCTAAAGATTTTTAAGCTTAGCATCTTTTGATGATTTCTATTTTTAGTCCTATACATAGATTTCAAGTATTCAACATGAATAATGATGAATATTTTACTATTTTATGACATTTCATTGATCTATTTTGATTGTAAAGTTGTGATTCAAGTTTTTGTCAAAGATAAATCTTAATTTTCTTAATAAAATTATCTTTTTATGCTAAGAAGACTATCGTCTAAGAATCACATTCTTTATTGTAATCTATTTAACTCTAATTTTAATATAAATTAATTTTTTAGTTTTATTTAAATATGATTTCATTTATCTTTCTAGTTATAATCTTACCTTTTAGTTTAGCTTCATTTCTATTTTTTGAGATTAATTAATCACTTAGTCTAATCTCCATTCATTTATTTAGTAGATAGTAATAAATCTTTCTTTAAGTCTTTATTTACTTCTGTTTGTTTTGATTTCTTTTAATCTGAATAGATTTCTAGATATGTTTAAGTCTTTTGATTTATAATTTTTGTTTACTTTAGTTTTAGTTTTGAAAGTTGCTCTTTAGTTTTTTAGAGGTATTTTTTTTCTAATTTTATTTTATTTGTTTGATCTTCCTCTTTAGTTTTTATCTTGTCTTAGATCAATTTAGATTGCTTAATTAGACTTTAGTATTTTATTAGTTTGTTATTCCTTTCTTTGAATATATTCATTTACTTTTAGTTATTATTTTATTTGTTCATTATTTGTTTATTGTCTCACTTTCTTGTTTACATGTTTGAATATCTTATATTTTTCATATCTTTAATCTATCTCTTTTCTTTCTGGTTACCTTTTGGAGTAAACTTAAAGAGCATTACAATAAGAAATATATATATATATATATATATATATATATATATATATATATATATATATATATATATATATATATATATATATTCAAGAGACTATGTAACTCATAGGTTTGTTTTGTTGAATAGAATAGATTACACATTCTTATTTTAACTGATTCATGATTTGATAAATAGTATTTTTGATTGTCATAATGAAATAAGTTGTATTTAATATCTTATCAATTATTTTTAAAAATATATAAAAAAATCACTCACATATTTAGGATCATAAAAAAACTTTTAGAAACCCATGATTAGAATGTTATGATTTCAACTTGACTTTTTTAATAGGCAAAAGGGTTGACTCATTAATGATATAATTTTCAATGTCAACAAATTTGGTGACTCTGTTGGAGATACTATTCAAAATTTTGATTTATTTTTAGTTTTGTTTTCTTCTCACTAATAGTTCTTAGAGGTCAATAACCTCCTATTATTCAACCTAGAATATATATATAAGATGATCAAGTTGATGTTTATTTCAAGTTAACATGTTATGTATGGTATAATCATCTTACAATTTTTTATCAAATTATTGAAATCATAAATCAAGAAGAAAAGATTCCATAATTTGAAATTGATTGGTATTCAAATCTTACATGTGAGACTCAAAGTGATATTCTAAATTTAAATAGAAGAATTCAAAAATATAAAGTAAGAGTTTTAGCTACTAATCTTAAGCTTAAAGCTTATTTTATTTTTGATTTTTTCATTTAATAATTTTATTTTTCCTATTGAAAATGCCGCTACAAATTTACAATGAGATAAAAAACATTAAATTTAACGTAGTCACTATGTTCAGATAGAAACTATTGAAGCTTCCAATGGAAGATCAACTAGTCAGAGAATAATTAGTAGTAGAGCATAGACTAGAAGATCTAATTCACAGGTTACAAAATAATAAAGATCAAGATAATATTATTGAAGGTGAATATGAAGTAAAAGCTCAATAAAAACATCAAATAGATATAACACGATGAATTTTTACTAATCCAATTAACATTGGGAACCATCTTGGTAAGTTATCTTCTCTTAAGGGATTAAATATATTATACTTTTTTGGTGCTGTTCTAGAATCTTGGGAATGTCACTTATAATTTTTTAGATTGGTTTGTACTACTCTTGAAATAACTAATAAAAAAATTTACTTACAATTTATTTCCCAAACATTAAAAGAAAATATTTATCACGTATTTGTTAGTCTACTTGCTAAAGTTCTTGACACTTGGAGATATATTGAAGATTGATTAGAATTATCCTTTAATAAAGAGAAAGAAGATTTTGATCTAAACAATAATTTTATAAATTTTTCTATCGATCCAGGTGAGACACTTTATCATTTCATTTCTAGGTTCATTAAATTACGTTAAAAGATCCCTTGTGATCTTAGGCCATTTAAAAAGTTATCTAAACTTTATTTTTGCAATGCTTTACTTTTAAAGTATAAAATGGCTAAAAATAATAAACATATTATATAATATAGTGACACTGTAGTTTTTTGTATTTAATATGAAAAGAAGATTAAATAAATTAGTTTTAAAGATAGGTCTTTTATAGGCTCAAATTGAGATAACTCAAAAATATTAAAGGCCATACAAAGTCTAGAAAATGAACTGGTCATTATTAAAATACAACTTAATGATAAACCTTCTTCCTCAAATAAAAATATTAAAGAAGATAAAAAGATAGATATTCTATATTACTATAATATTTTTGAACTAGATCATAATCTAGATACATGTCTAGCAATTCTTAAATTCAAAAAAATTATTTATTGAAAAGATGAAATTATTGAAGATCTAGCATATAATATAAACACTCTTGACGATCTTTAAAAAAATAAAAATATTTATATTATAAATACTAGGAATAAATATTATAGTTCTAATCAAAATAGTAAAATAATAAATGATAAATCTTTTTATGATGATAAAGGTAAAATAATTCAAAATAATGCTAATAATTTTAATGATAATGCTACTCAAAACTTTTCATTTTCAATTAGTTACAATAATATCCAACATCATTATTATAAATCTTAAAAATTTAGACAAATTTATGTTAAAACTTATAACATTATTGATAATTTATCAATAATTAAGATTGGATTTTTTTTGTTGCAACAACTAGTCTTCCAAGATAGATAAGATTAATGAAATAGTAAAAAATTTTAGACTTGATGTAGGATTGTAAGAAGAAAGTAATTTTCAACATATTTATGCTCAGTGTTTTGAGCTTCCTACTGATTACATCCCTCTTTTCTATGTCATAATTAAGATCAATAATAAAATAATTCATAACTGAATTTTAAACATAGATGCCTAAAAGAATATTATGCCTAAGTCTATTATAGATCTATTAGGTATATCTAATGAAGTAGATAGTACGAAGCTTACTATTTTCTATTCTAGATAAACTAAGAATTATGGTATGTTTCATGATATAGTCATTAAATTGTGCACACTGAATGGATTAGATGTATGACTAATGTTTAAGTGTTAGATATTCTTAATAATTATGCAATGATGTTAGGAAGGGATTGATCTAAAATAATTAAAGCTTCTATTGCAAAGGATATCACATGGGTTCATGTTAATAATAAAATTAATTTTATTAAAAGAGAAGATTTTTCTTGTACCCCTATTGAATTATCTTCTTTATCTAATATTTCTTACATTAAAACTTATGAATTATTAAATTTAGATGAATCAGAACATCAACATGAAGAAATAATTGAAAATAATATGCTATGGTCACTTTACTTTGATGGATCTTATTCTCAAAAAGGTAATGGTGCTGAAATTTATCTAATTTCTTTTATAGGTAATTTTTTTTGTTGTCTTCAAATTGTATTTTAAAATTATTAATGATATTGTAGAATTTGAAGAATTATATTTAGGATTAGGAAATACCATAGATCTGAATGTTAAATATTTGGAAGCTTTTGAAGATTTAGAGTCAGTAGTTAGATAAGTTTGTAAGATTTATAAGATTAATCAAACTCATTTACACCATTATACATAAAAAGTTTAGTCATTACTTGAATATTTTGAAGCTTTCAATATCACATATATTCCTAAAAAATTTAATGTAAGAGCTTATAAACTTGTTGTTTATGATTCTAATACAAATCTAAGTGATATTGAACCTACTATAGACTTTATTTTTTAATAATTTTTTTTAATTCTAAGATTTTTGATTTAAATGATAGTTAGCTTGTGTTTATTTGTGATGAGCATATAGATTGATAACTTAAAGTCAATTAATTTTATCATGACTTTACTAAATTATGTTTATTATTTGTAATTAAGTACTAATAAATTACCTACTAGTTTGGTAAGCTTAAATTCTAAATTTTTATCCAATTATTAGCATAAAATATTTATAACTAAAGTGTCATCAAGAATAATTATAGGTGAAACCACTCCCATAATTTATGCAGTCAAGATGATTCTAAGTATGTTTATTTAGGAATATAAGTGATTAAAAATGAGAAAGTTAAATTTATCAAATTATTTAAATAGTTTATTAATGTTATTATCTAGTCATGCAAAGACATTAAGGGTTATGATACTAATATTATTAAATATGGAATTCTTATTAAGCTTGATATCAAATTTATTAGGTAGAAAATATGAAAAATTAGCCCTTTGTTAGAGAACATCATTAATAAAGAGATAGAGAAGATGATTGATATTGGTGTTATTTTTATTATAATATATTTAGAATGGGTAGCTAATCTAATTTTAGTTAGAAATAAAAATGGTGATATTAGATTATGTATTTATTTTAAAGATATAAATAAAACTAGTGTAAAAGATAATTTTTCTCTACCAAATATAGATCATATTTTGTAATAGGTTGTAAGATATAAAATGATGTCTTTATTATGTGTATTTTTGAGTTATAATCAAATTTTTGGGAATCTTGATGATAGACATAAAATTACTTTCACCACACATAAAAGTGTTTTCACTTATAATATATATTTTTTTAGTTTGTTGAATGCAGGGGCTACCTTCCAAAGAGTCATGCATGTTGATTTTGATGATTTAATAAGCAAATTTATTCAAATTTATTTAGATGATCTCACCATTAATTCTAAAAAGGGAAAACAATATTTAGCTCATCTTCATGAAATTTTCATAAGATATAGAAAAATTGACATTTCTTTGAATTCAAAAAAGTCTATTTTTTATGTGATTAAAGGTAAATTGTTCAGATATATAATTTTTAAAGAAGGTATTTCAATTGATACTGAATTGTTAAAATAATTAAATAACTACCACATCCCAATGATTAATCAAATTTGAGGTCTTTCTTTGGTGACATAAATTTTGTTAGAAAATTCATTTCTGATTTTGATAACAAATCCAATTCATTGCAATTGCTGCTTAAGAAAGATAAAATATATATTTAATATGAAGTTATTGAATTAATTTTTAATTACATTAAAAATATTATTACAAGTACTCATATTTTTGCTAAACTTGATTTGAAAAAATCATTTAATCTCTATGTTAACACTACTAGAAAGGCTATATGAACTATAATAACTCAAGAGTTTGAAAATAATGAATAAAAACTAGTTAGTTATATGATCAAGGGTTTAAAAGATGTAGAAATTAGGTACTCGTTATTGAGAAATTTATTTTTTTATTAGTTTCATCTTTGATTAAGTTTTGTTATTTATTGATGGAAAAAAAAATTGTGTGATCTAATGTACATATTTGGTCTTATCTCTTAAAACAAATAACCATTCAAAGAAGGCTTGCTAAGTAGATTTTACACATTTAAGAATTTGATCTTGAATCTAAATTTTTTAAAACTATTAAAATTAATAAATTAACAAAACACTTAGCTAAAAATATTGCCTTAGATATTAATGTCTTAGTTTTATCAGTTTATGAAAATATAAATGTGAACCCACACTTAAAAACCATGAACATTGTTGAATTTTTTAAAAAAATTATGTTTGGTCTTAAATTGAATGCATAAAATATTTATTAGCTGAGGATGATTGGTACCATGACTTAGTTTATTATTTTCAAAATCAATCTTGTCTTAATAATTTTGATAAAAAATAAAGATCTTCGTTAATATTAAAAGTATTAAATTTATGTTTGTTGTAATTTTTTTTGTTTTCTCATAATAGAGATAGAGTTTTATTAAGATGTATTACATATAATTAAAATCAAAGAGTTCTTAGAGGCTGTCAGGAAAGAAATTGTGGTAGATATTATGCTATAAAAATAACTACTTATAAAATTTTGAGAGCAAGCTATTATTGACTTGCTTTATTTCAAGATGCTTATAATTTAGTTTATTTTTGCATGCCTTGTCAATTATTTGTTAGAAGAGATAAACTACCTTCAATACCTCTTAATCTTGTCATTCCTAAAAAATTATTTACAAAGTGGGGTATTGATTTTATTTTATATATTCACCCACCTTCATCTGTAGATCATAGATATATTTTGACATCTATAGATTATTTCAATAAATGGTCTGAAGCTAAAGCACTTAAAATTTCAGTAATATGTGAAGTAATTTTATTCTTAAAAAAATAGATTTTTTCTAGATTTAGAGTTTCATATGAGATTATTTTAGACAATGGACTTTAGTTCATTTGAAATTAACTCTTAAATTTTTTAAAAAAAATACTCTATTATTTCTAGTCATTCATCTAAGTATTATCTGTAAGAAAATGGACAAGATGAATCCATAAATAAAAATGTGATTTATATTTTGAAGAAACTAGTTTATAATAATAAAAAGAATTATCATCTTAAAGTTTTTGAAGTTTTATGGACTGATAAAACTATTATTAAAATACCAACTGGTTATTCACATTTTATGTTAGCATGTAGGTTTGAAGCTACTTTCCCAGTAAAATTTTAGATTTCTTTAGTTAGGATCGTTTTATAATATATCATTGAGGACTCAAGCATAATAGAATAAAGATTATATGATTTAATATCTATTGACGAATTTAAAGTGACCACATTGTAAAAATTAAAAAGAGCTAATTAAAAATTTAAAAAACAATTGATTAAAAAGTTTTTAATAAAAAGTTTAATGTTGGTGTATTGAGATAAAGCTCATGAGGATCTTTTAAAACATCATAAGTTTGATTTATTATAGCTTAGACCTTATAAAATTACCATAATTCTTGGAAATAATTCTTCTCATTTATAAGATTTTGAAAAAAATTGATTATGTTATTTAATTAATGATCATCATTTCCAACCATTTCATGATTAATTATCTTTCAATTTGTTCTTTTTGCTTTGTTTTCTACTTTCTTTTTGTTTATTTTATTTTCTACTCTTTTTATTTGTAGTTTTTTTCCTTCCAATTCATTATTTTACTTTAGTTTTCTATTTTGTTTTATTACACTTTGCTTTTGAAATGATCAGTGAAAAGTTGTGAATGGAGAATATCACATTATAAAGGAAGAATACAAGGAAGATTTGAAGTTATTGTATCTTTCATTTTCAAAAATTAATCTTACAAATTTATTTTTTGTAATAAATAAATAATATGGTTGAGTTGAATTTGGTTGTTAAAGTATTACTTAATTTTTAGATTTTGTGTTTAAGATATTTATATTAGATTATGCATCCATCCTAAACTTTATTATTAGTTAAATTTCTTTTTTTCATGCCATATTAGTTGAATATTTCATCCCTTGTTGAAATTAATTATTTAAGAGGTTTACACTTAGCTACTTGAGAAATGATTTTGAATCACACTCTCAAGAGAACCTTTTTTTTTATATAATAGGTAATTTATTGATACTCAATTATATTACACAAATTTGACTTGCAAGGTCACTAGTGTTATGCTTATTTTCTACACCCCTTAAATCTTTCAAAATTAATATTTACTACCATAGAGATGACCCTATCATAAAATCTAAAACTATGTCAAAGATTCAATTGATTGATAGTATTTTAGATGCATGTTTTTAATTATAGATTAATAATGATTAATTGACGAATTTATATTTATATTTCTAAGTGGTTTTGAAAATTATGGTGGACTAATGAATAAAATATTTATATATAGTTATGAATGTGATTAGTTGTTTTGATGTTTAGTTTAGTTCAGTTTTGATCATTTTAGTTGATAAATAGCCTTTCAATTTTGGACAATTCAGTAGCTTTATAAAAGTTATTTAATTTTCATTGTTGATATGACAATGAATTAGAGCAGTTGATGGTTTAATAGAGATCATTGTCACATTGATGTGCTTAAGTGGTTTGATGATGTTGTCAAAGGCAAAATTTTGATTCATGGCTAATTTCTAGTTGAATTTTTTAGTATAATAGACATTCCTCACTTTGATGTGCTTAAGTGGTTTGACGATGTTGTCAAAGTTTAAAATTTATATTAAATGACTTAAGATCACTATTTCTAGGTCCTATTTGATTTTCTAGTTTGAATAAATATCTTTCAGGATCATGATCATTATTTAAATATCAGTTAAAAAAAAAGAACATAGGTACCAAGGCATTGTTAAAATTATTCTACATCTTGTTGGATGTGTGTGTGTGTGTGTGTGTGTGTGTGTGATTTAATGGATTAGGACCTTATGTTTACTCCATGGAATTAAATCTCAATAACATAGGGTGTTTTTAATATGATCCTCTCATATATTTCAAAGGTTTTATATTATGTCTTGATTGAAGACCCTACGGGACATGAGGTTAGAGCGCATTGACTAAGGTATAAAGAGTTCTTTGTGGGTCATAGTTTGATGAGTTTTTGAATTGAACATTAGGCATGTTTATTATATTTATGAGTTAGTGATAAATTTGACAAAAATGGAAACTGAGGCAAGGCATGTTGGCATAAGCATTAAATCCAAAGGTATGGTTTTGATGTTTCGACATTAGCATGAATATTTCATGGTATGAGGAGTTAGTATGAAGTGATCACACCTCAAATGGTGGAAGTTAACAAATTATTTGGTATGAAGGGATAATTTTCACTAAATTTAACCATGTCAATAAATGTTTTAGAGGGATCACAAAGTACTTAATTAGTAAATATAAGCTAGTATAAATTGAACATGTCACTTGGTTAGTATAGAGATGAGATTTTAGATATAACTTATGAATTTCTTGATTTTTGGTTAATTTGGTTACAAGATTTGATGTGGAAGAGAAGCCTTGGATAGATAATCATTAAGTCATGTATCAATATCTTGTTGAGAAATATTAGATAGAGAGCTTGGGTGCACCACCAAGTATGTTGTGCAGTGTTCATCATTTTATTTTATGGTGATTTATGGAAAAAGCTTATAGTTTTTAGTGAATAAATAGTCCTATCTGAATCTACATGAGTATGATTAAAAGTTCTTGGTATTTTTTGTATGATTTTATATGTTGAGATATGAAATATAATGTGAAACTGTGTGAGTTCACTTACATGCAAATCATTTGGAAAGTTATGATAATTTTTTGAAGGATTTTGAGAATATTGATAAACTATACATAACTTTGTGTGAATTACTAAAAGAATGAAGTTTAAGGTCTTTATATTGTCATAAAATATATATGAAATTATTTCTACTTATTCATCTCTTGTTTATTCAATATAATTTGTTTTGAGAAGTCGATCAACATGCATGATCATCTTTTGATTTAGACATTTTTGGGTCTCTAAAAGGACAAAATATGTCTGATTCGAGGTTGGGTTTTATGGAATGAATAAGTATAGACCAATAAAATCATTTAAGTTAAATGCATGATACATTTTGAAAGTTTTCATGATTTTATTAAGCATTTTTGAGGTTTTCTTTATTATGGTTGAGAGTTATGGCATGAAAAAGAAATCACAGACTTAATTTTTCTTCAAATATTTAATGAGCCCTCACTCTTCAAGCATGTTTCATGCATGTGGTTTATGTTTCATATAAATCTCAAGGTTGTAGGTCTATTTTTTTCTGTGTATGTTTAATATTTATTGTCGAAGGTTCATGTAAAGTGCTTTCATGAATAAGGTTTTGATAAAGTGAATAGCTTATTCATTCATTCACATTATGCATGCATCTTGGTTTGGTTTTTATAAATATGCATGCATAATAAATATTTTATTTATTCAAATTTTATTTATATCATGATGCATATAGATTTTGGAAAATGGTAAATACTAGAACTAAAAAGTTGCAAGAATAGATTTTAAACCTAGTTGATTATATATGAATGCTAGAAATGGTATGCTAACTTTATCTTTAAATATATTCTAAACATTTTTGGGTTTCTCAAGATGTTGGTTATTGTTTAAGCTTGATTTTTGGTTCTTAAGAGGCAATTATTAGTTTGTACAAATATTAATTCAGTTTTGCATAAATAAATTTTGAATAATTTAGTCAATTATTTATAAATGATATGTCAAATAATTATTGACAAATATATATAAATATTCTTGGGTTTGTGAGATTATTTGTTAATTTACATTTGAAAGGATGATTTAAGGTTTCAGATAAGATAAGATTTTTGTTAAAATTTCACCTCAATATTGAAGTTTTAAGTTTCTCTTTGAAAATAGATGTTAAGGTTAAGGTTCTTTGATACTTCTCATATTGAAATTTATATTAGAATCTTATATTGGAATAAATGAGTTGGATTCAGATAGTATTTGATGTTGTCACTTGAAAAATATTTGTTGAGATATTTTTGATAAGTTCTTGGTTGTATTTGATAGTTTCATTGAAGTGTTCAAAGAATTTTTTTATATAGATAGATGGGTTTTAATTTATAATATGGTTCAATTTCATTTTTTTGAGATATGTTTTTAGTTTTTTTTCTTTTAGATATGTATTCTTTCTTAAATCTTAAATTTAATTGTTATATTTCAAATTTATCATAATATTAGCGTGGGATCAACCTGGTTCTCTAAGAAGTAATGATAATAGGGGATGGGGATAAAGTTATAATAGTGATACCAATCATTCCAATCTTAATAGAAGTTTCTTTAGGGGTGGTTTCTGATCCATAAACTACATTGATTAACTCAAAGTGGTAGTTTAAAAGTATGGATTCTGAATTTCTCAAACTAATATAAATTCCTAAAATACTGAAAAGAACTTGAAAATTATTTGGCAAAAGTGTTCTCAATTTTTGATTTGGATTGGAATTGTCAAAAGACTTGTTACTTTTTTTCACCAATTAAATTGGTATTTTTTTACATCAAATGTTGTAAATTGTCAAAATTTAATCTTTGCATGATTTTATAATTAAAAATAAATCTGAAACTAAAATAAAAGCATGCAAGTAAATGACAAATGACCATCTGAAATTGATAACAGAGCTCAACATTTAATGCCTACATGTCTGGGTCTGCCCAATAGTGAGGACCATTTCTATTAAATTTGTGAAAAAAATGGCTTACAAATTCTTTGAAACATTGCACAACTTCTCTTAGGCCTGATCTCTATCCAAGAACTCCACCTTGCTGATATACTCAAGATCAACCACACGAAAATTCTCCCTCAGTCTTTAACCCCTTCTGAATGTGCTTTATTCCTTTCATTCAACCTATTGGTATATCCAAATAATAATAAAACATTCTATTTTTAATTATAAATCATAACTAAAAAGGCTTACCCTCTTTTTATAAGGTTGGATATTGGAGAAAATCCTATTAGCTAGTTATCTCCAAGCTTAAAACTAGCTCTGAGCCTCTTAAAAAAAAATCCTGCAAAGGTTAAACTCAGATACAGGTTCATGCCTTTTATAACACTTCCAAGTCCACAACTCGATCATTAAAAGTTTATCCCTTTTGGATGGTGGGTCACAGGTTCAAGTCTCCAGCCTTCTATTTAGGCACTTAACTTATCTTTTGTCCCACATTGGTAATGGGATCGGCTTTCAAGACTTTAAAAAAAGAATGGCAGCTCCTTTTACATTTCCAATTCCCCTTTTGGTGGGCTTGAGGTGCCAAATATATCATTGGTTTTTGGTTCATATTCTAACTTAGCATATGCACTAAGTTTGAATGCCAACTTAGACATGCATATGGCTCGGTCTTCAAGCTTATCTCAGTTGTATTCAATTCTCAAGGCATGTAGAAGGATTGACTTAGCATGAGACATTAGAAGATAATCATGAGCTAGGATAACTTGACCTTTCTCACAGTTTCTAATGTGTGGCATATGTGTGTTCTCCCATGTGGCTAGGGCATGGTATGTAAAATATTACCAAAGAGAATTACAAAGCATTTTAAAACATACAATTTAAATATAATACATTGTCCAATCCATACGCACTGTCAAAGACAAACATTACCCAAATTTTTGGACTCCCATTGACTACGACGTGTCACCACCTGATTAGTCCACTTGTCAAATTCACATTGTGACACATCATATTGCGATACCTCATTGTTTATTTGTCGCATCAAAACTTTAATAGACTATAACTTTTGCATATGATATTCATTTTGCAAACCATGAAAATCACTAAAAATATCTCAACGAGATATATGCTGTTTAATTGTTTTCATTACAAATTGGAAACTTTTTTCAAATTGAACTCTAGATCACACCTCCCTACAAAAGAGGCTTTTGGTCTCCAAAAGTTTACGATCTCCTCAAAATTGATAACTGCTCTACTGCATCACATCAAATAGAACCCAATCATAGAAAGAGATAAACATTGGAAAAATAAATTATTCATAACTCAACTAAAAATTCCTACAACATGACATGAGTAAATGAATCTGTAATTGCCAATAAATTGATCACAACATACCAAAATTGTCTGCCCATGTCACATCTTGTAAAGCGATTAAATCTCAATAAATGAAAATAATTCCCAATGTAATTTCAAAACAAGTTTGTTAATGTTGACAACATACATGAAATGTTGTAGACATGTTGCAATACAATTCCCTGGTATGGGACTTATATTCTAAGCAAATGCAAACAACACCATGTGTATATTTTCTAACATCTCAAACATGCCCATATGGTCTTAAAAATGCATCTATACATCCATGTGCCAAAAATAGATACATTCTAAAAATAGAAGTTAAATATGAAAAAGTGTTGTAAGGAATTGACTCAACCTAAAACATGCATTTTGCTATTATCTCCAACTGATCAAATGGGTTTAAGTCCTCTAGACAAATCACACGGCATAAATAAGAGATTCTAAAAGAACATAGAGCTATTCAATATGAGAATTGAAATAATTCAAATGATAAACCTATCTCGAAGTGTTCTCACAAACTCCACTAATGCATCTTCAAAGCTTGTTCTTTCCCTTAAAAGAATTCTTAACATTGCTTTGACAAACAAGTGCATTATTAATCCACTTAATCAAATTTTCTGCCCAGTTAACTTGATTTCCTTAGTGGATTCCTTAACATCATTATGGATTGGTTTAACTTCATTGACCTTATTAATAGGTTGATAAATCATCTTAGTTTTACCATGTTTAGAATGAGAAGATGATTGAAGTTTAAAACAATGATCAATCTGATGTCCACTCATATGGTAATGAGTGCATAAAACCTTCTTAGGTGAGGTCTCCCTTTTACCTCTTCTCATTTTGGCATGATAAGAATGATTATTAACACCTAAAATCTGCTTAAACAAAGCATGTCTATTCTAACAAAATGCAACACTATGGTTATGCATCCCACAAAAAGTGCAAGGAAATGATTGCATTATCTTCTAAATGTTAAATCCAAATTTATTAAACATAAAAAGTGGATCAAAATATTTAGTGATAACTCTAGTGTAGGAGCTAGGAGGTGGAATCTCAATACCTCATTTACGTGTCCTCTTACACTGCACATGCTCTACTAGTGGCTTTGGTTCTTTGCTATCAAAAGCTTGTCTTCCTTTAGCCATGGAGGAAGTTTCTCTAATTTGCACCTACTCACTAATGTAACCCAAACCTACATGAAGAGATTTATGCTCTACTTGTATTGGGTTAGTAATTGCTTGGCCATCTCGACCAAGAGATCTTCCATTAAAGCCCATTTTCATCAATAATTTGGATCATATACCCTTATTGTGCTGTCTAAAATGACCAAAAGCATCATTACTTGAATCTGAATCTAAATGAAAAGAAGAAGTAGATGAATTACATGGTGAATAACTTATAGTGTATTTCGTCATGGTCTATGCATTTGAAGTAGAAGGTATGGTCTTCTTTGGTTCACCACACTGAAATTTGTTCAAGAGCTCATTCTTAGATTCAAGCATAGATTTCAAACTTGCAATCTCCTCATTTAAGGAGTACAAGCTTGCTCTTAGGAAAACATTCTCTTCTTGAATCTGTTAGTTATATGCTTCAATCTCATCAAGCTTGGATATGTTTGAAAACTTGCTCATTGCACCTGTTAAATCATAAAAATTGAAACAAATACTGAAATAGAAGCAAAAACAAAAACCAACTATTAAATCTTGTTGATCAACTACTCTGATAACAATTTGATCTATAAACTATACTAATTAACTCAAAGTGATAGTATAAAATTATGGATTCTAAATTTTTCAAACTAATACAAATTCTTGAAATACTCAAAAGAACTTGCAAATTATTTGGCAAAAATGTTCTCAATTTTTGAGTTGGACTAGAATTGTCAAAAGACTTGTTACTTCTATTCACTAATTAAGTCATTATTTTTTTACATCAAATGTCATAAATTGTTGAAATTTAATCTTTGCATGATTTTATAATTAAAAACAAATCAAAAATTGAAATAAAAACATGCAAGAAAATGACAAATTACCATCTGACATTGATAATGGAGTTCAACATTTAATGTCTACATCTCTAGGTTTACCCAATAGTGAGGACCATTTCTATTAAATTTATGCAACAAATGGCTTACAAATTATTTAAAATGCTACACAACTTCCCTCAGCCCTGATCTCTTTCTAAGAACTCCACCTTGCTGATATACTCAAGCTCGGCCACATGAAAGTTTTTCCTCAGTCTTCAACCCCTTCCGAATGTGCTTTGGTACCTTCATTCAATTTATTGGTATATCCAAATAATAATAAAAAAATTCTCTTTTTAATTATAACTCATAACTAAAAAGGCTTACCCTCTATGTATGAGGTTGGATATTGGAGAAAATCCCATTAGCTAGCTATCTCCAAGCTTAAAACTAGCGCTTGGCCTCTTAAAAAAAACACACACACACACTCCTGCAAAGGTTAAAATAAAATATAGGTTCATACATTTTATAACACTTCCAAGTCCATAGCTTGGTTGGTCAAAGATTATCCCTTTTGCACAGTGGGTCACAAGTTCAAGTCTCCAACCATCTATTTAGACACTTAGCTTATCTTTTGTCCCACATTGGTAATGGGATCGACTTTCAAGGCTTTAAAAAAAGAATGGTAGATCTTTTTACATTTCCAACACCCCTTTTGGTGGGCTTGAGGTGCCAAATATATCATTGGTTCATTGTTTCATATTCTAACTTAGCATATGCACTAACTTTTAATGCCAACTTAGACATGCATATGGCTCGATCTTCGAGCTTATCTCAGCTATCTTCAATTCTTGAGGCATGTGGAAGGATTGACTCGGCATGAGACATTGGAAGATAGTCACAAGCTAGGATAACTCAGTCTTTCTCACAGTTTCCAATGTGTGGCATGTGTGTGTTCTCCCATGTGGATAGGGCATGGTAAGTAAAATATTAATAAGGAGAATTATAAAGCATTTTAAAACATATAATTTAAATATAATACATTATCCAATCCATACACGTTGTTAAAGACAAACATCACCTAAATTTTTGGACTCCCATTGACTGCCATGTGTCACCACTTGATTGGTCCACTTGTCATATTTGCATTGTGACACATCATCTTGGGACACCTCATTGTTTACCTGTCGCATCAGAACTTTAGCGGTCTATAACTTTTGCATATGGTGTCCATTTTGTAAACTGTGAAAAATGCCAAAAAGCTCTCGATAAGATCTATGCTATGTAATTGTTTTTATTATGACTTGGAAACTTTTTCTAACTTGAACTCTAGATCAATTTTTTTTCAAGAAACTTTGGCCCTAGATTTTATAGGGTAACAAGAATGTCCATACACTTTGATAACTTTGATCATAAATTTTTGGACAATTAAAGTGATTTTTTTGCTAATCTAGTAAACAAAGAAAATAAAGGATATAGATTTAATAGAAGTTTCTTTGATCATAGGTTTGGAGCTCGAATACCTTCACAAAATAGTTCATATTGCTTTTTGTATCATGACCCTTAACACTTACCAGTTTAACCTCTTAATGTTAAATGAATTGTACCACTTTTTGATCCTCTACCTATAAATCAAGCCACACAATTTGAAATAGAAACTACCTATGCCAAAATATAGAAGATTTTAGCCATCCCTTCAAATGTACCTTCTCCTTCTCAAGTAGAGCCTTCTAGGAAATGTAAAAAGTTGAGTCTAGCTGCTGCCCATAATGAGCCTATTCTGAGAAATGAAAGATTGAAGTTTAGAGTTCAAATTTATGCTAGAAGAAGGAAGATAATAGACATTCCATATTCTACTACAGAAAAAAGAACTATCAAAAAAAGAGTTTAAAGTTAGTATGAGCCAGGGACACCAATAGAAGTCAAGATGTTGAAAAGAATTAAATTAGAGATTGATGAAAACACAAGTGATTTAGAAATAATATTGGTACCATTTTTTGAAACAGAGATGGAATATAATGTTTATCTTCATAGAAAAAACAAACATGTAATTAAAGTGTTATCTAATTCAGATGATTATTAGTCATTCAAGGGATAAACTTTAATTTATTTATAAATTTTTTAATGATAGAACTTGATATTTTAGTTTGATACTTTAGTTTTTATATTTTTATATATTTTGATGAATTTTGAAAAATGTAGTAGTTTTGGAGTTTTGGTATAAATATATATGCTTAAGTTGTTTGATATACAATATAGATTAATATAAATAAGATTTATTAATCTCTGAGTTTTTTATTTTATGATTAAATATGTATTCTATTATATTATTAATCATAAGGGTCCCCACCTATTAAGATTAGTACCTCGGTCTATATTTAATAAACTTGATCAATTAATACTTTTAAAGTCTTAAATAAACCCATTCTTAACTAATAATTGTTATAATTAATTAAATTTTTAAAAGTTAATTATTTAACATAAACTAATAAATAACTAAAGCGAGTTATAACTTATTTGCAACTAAGTTTGAAGGTATCAGAAAAGATCAAAGATTTATTTTAAGATAGAAAAATAACAATAGGTATTGAAGACTTAGATATTTTTAAAATTCAATCATTCATCTCTCCTTTTTTTATGTAACATCTCTGAGATAATACAGCTTTTAAAGATAGACCCAATGGTACTTTATTTCATGGTTTAGTAATTGATTATATAACACATGTATATCCAACCTTATTTATCATTTAATATTGATTATCTTAATATTTCTAAGCTTAACATCTTTTGATGATTGCTATTCATAGTCTTATGTACAAATTTGAAGTATTGAACTTGAATAATGATGAACATTTTCATATTTTATGATAGTTCATTGATCTATTTTGATTGTAAAGTTGTCATTCATATTTTTGTAAAGGAATAATATTGGTTTTCTAAATAAAATTATCTTTTTCTACTAAGACAACTCTCCTTTGAGACTTGCAAACTTTAATGTAATCTATTTAACTCTAATTTTAATATAACTTAAAATTTAGTTTTCTTTAAGTCTAATTTTATTTGTATTTCTAATTATATTCTTACTCTTTTGTTTTTGTTTAGTTTCATTTATATTTTTTGAGTTTAATTAATCACTTAGTCTAATCTTCGTTCATTTATTTATTAGATAACAATAAATATATCTTTAAGTCTTTCTTTAGTTTTGTTTATTTTGAATTCTCTTAATTTGAATATATTTATAGATCTGTTTAAGTCTTTAGATTTATTGTTTTCGTTTAGTTTAGTTTTAGTCTTCAAATTTGCTCTTTAGTTTTTTAGATTTATTTCTGTTCTAGTTTTAGTTCTAGTTTATTTTTTTAATCTTCCTCTTTAGTTTTTATCTTGTCTTCAACTTGTATTTAATCAGATTAGATTTCTTAGTTAGACTTTAATATTCTATTATTTCATTATTCCTTTCTTTGAACTTTTTTTTTCACTTTTCTTTAGTTTACTTTTCTTTATTAGTTTAGTTGTTTGTTAGTTGTTTATTGTCTTGCTCTCTTGTTTACATGTTTGAATATATTATCTTTTCTCTTATCTTTAATCTATTTCTTTTCTTTTTGGTTATATTTTAGAGTTAACTTATAATATTCTATTAGTTCATTATTCCTTTCTTTGAACTTTTTTTTTCACTTTTCTTTAGTTTACTTTTCTTTATTAGTTTAGTTGTTTGTTAGTTGTTTATTGTCTTGCTCTCTTGTTTACATGTTTGAATATATTATATTTTCTCTTATCTTTAATCTATTTCTTCTCTTTTTGGTTATATTTTGGAGTTAACTTGTGTGTGTGTGTGCGCGCACACACACACACACACACACACACACACACACACACACACACACACACACACACACACACACATATGTATTGTTCAAGAGACTATATAACTGATAAGTTTTTTTTGTTGGATAGGATAGATTACATATTCTTATTTTAAATGATTCATTATTTGATAAAATAAATATTTTATTGTCATAATAGAATAAATTGTGTTTCATAACTTATTAATTATTTTTTAAAATATATAAAAAAAACCCTTACATCTTTGCGATCATAAATAAACCTTTAGAACCCTATGATTAGATTGATATGATTCTAACTTAAATTTTATGATAGGAGAAAGAGTTGATTCATTAAAGGTATAATTTTCAATGTCAATAGTTTCCTTTCCAACTTTTTTCATGAATTTATCTTCTATTTAGCTTTTATCTTTCTCTTTTTTTATATGTGATCCCACCAAATCATCACATGACCCCTCGATTTCTTTCATGCAAATTTTAATTTATTATCTTCTCTCAGAGTTTTCTACTCAAAAAATATTTTTGTGTTATTCATCCATTCTATCAATTTGTATGGTTTTAAAAATCCTCCATAATCTAGAACACCAACCTTGATTACTTTGTTCCTTCCCTCTAAATCCCTAACCATCCTATCTTTCATTGATGGTTCTTGTTTATGTTGTTCTTCCTATTTCTAAATTTAATCTTCATTATCTATTTCTTATTTTACATCATCTTCTTCTCTCGTTTATCTTTAATTTGTGATAATTTTAGTTAATTATTACACTTACCTTTGTAACTATTACATATTCTTATTCATTTGAAAAATTCCTCCTCAAACTCTCATAATATCTTACACCTCTAATAAATGAACTTACTCTAATACCAAATAATCAACTTAAATATAATCAATGTAAAAACACCAATAGACATAGTACATAAAACATCTGAAATAGTATTCTATAATGACTCATATATCTAATGAATGAAATAATTACATACAAGATCATAAATAATCATAAACTCATAATTCGAGTTGACATGAAAAATTTGAGAATTTAAAACCCTATTATTTTTAGCAGCTACTATTTTTAATAAATTTTGCATGTAAGTGCAAAAAATTATAAAAATATACAAATATCTCCTAAACATTAAAATTAACCTAAGATATATATTTTATTTGAATTTCATTTTTGGTTACAAAAATATGTTTGTTTTTTTTTAAAATAGGAAAAAATTAAAAAAATATTAAAATTTAGGTTTAGAGCCCCAAATAGTCACCTATGGCCTCTAAAAAGTTTTGAAAATGTCCATAAATGGATAAATTAGCTTATAATTTCATTTAAAATTTCAAGGTGATCATATTTGAGCAAACGAGATCTCAAACAAAGATATGGATCAAAAGTTATGGCCTATTAAAGTTTAGGCTCTACATTAAGAATGGGATAGATATCAAAAAATATACACCATCTCCCAAATGAAATAATTTATTAATGAAAAATAATTGCAAAAATATAAAGGTAGAGGATATATAAAATAAGTGTATATATTCTATCTTTATGTTTTGAATTTTATTAATGTAGGCATTCACTAGATGATGGAGGCCCTTCTTAATCTTAGCGAAAGAAGACTATAATCTCTATGCAGTGTTAGGTATTTTTGACATGATAATGAGATAATCTTAGATGTATGGTGATAATATAATTACACTTTTATGCATTATTTTGTGTGTCTAAGCTCTTTTTTTAAATTTTGGAACTTCTAGTTTTTTGGTTTCCTATGTTATCAAATAAGTTTTAATTTTTTATACATATGGGACCCCAAAAGCAAAAATTTTCTATCAAAAACCAAAATATAACACACACACGCACACGCACATGCACGCACGCACGCACACACACACACACACATACACACACACACACACACACACACGCACACACACACACACACACACACACACACACACACACACACACACACACACACACACACGCACACACACGCACACGCACGCACGCACGCACACACACACACACACATTTTTAAGCCACTACACATAATCTGTCATAACCATTGTCAATTTTTTCTTTAGATAAAACCCAAAACTTTTACATTATCTACCTAGAATATTCTATAAATAACTACATGAAATTTTTGTCGACACTATCTAGATTTGTTTTTTAAAATTATGAGCATAAACACACTTATCCATAAAGTGATCAATATGTCACATCAAGAGATCACCTACCCTAAATTTCAAAATAAAATTTTAAGGGTCATTTAAAAGAGTTCTACAAAGTCCTCCAAAGCTTCCATCTATAATATGTCTAACATAGTTTTCATTCCTCGCTTATTATTTATTTCAGAGGAATTAGAAAGTAATGGTAGTTGATAAATCCTTATATGGATAATATTATTAAAAGTACCTTGAGATAAAGGTTTGCCTTCTTCTATATATAAAGTAAAGTCATGCTCTACCTTAGAGGAGACTGAGGTAAATTTTAAATTAAGCAAACATTGCCTATAATTTTAGGTATAGAGACACCCTTTTTATTTCTAAAGCTTATCAAAATATTAAAAACATAATTCATCAAAGAATAAATATGAAAATTTTAATAATAAATCAAATAGCATTTTTCTATAGAAAATGGATCCATTGCTACAACATCCACAACCTTTACTGTGAAACCTTGATATGTTATTACAGTTCTTACAACTTTAAATCTAAAAGCATAATACATTTCTTAAGAACATGTAACATTTTTTTATAGAAGTTAAATTATTTGTTTCATAAATTTGATCTTTCATTACAGACCATGTAACCTTTGTTGTAGATACAAGATGAATTTCACTTAACATAGGTCCAAATTTTAGTTTTGGCTCGAAACTTAATTCTTGTAATACTTCATAATGGGATCTAATAAATTGATTAATTACATCAAATTTAACCATTTGATAATGATAATCCAACACTTTATACCAAGTGGAATGCCCACCCATTTTATGCCTATTTTATACCAATTAAATCCCTTTTCCCATGAAAAAAATGCCATATGTCTCATGACAAAACATGATCTAAAATTGAATGCTACTAGTTCATATGCCTACTATTTCTAGGAATATCTCCAATCATGATCAAAATATATAATAATATCGATCAAAGATAAATTTGAACATAGATCCCTGAAAAAATATGTTGGGAATGAAGCTCTTCCTCCTAGGGAATAAAGAGGCACCTTCCCAAGTTTTTCTAATTTCCTTAACGAATGAGAACATCTAGTATTGTAGAGGATATGTAGGCATCCTAACCTATAAAAGAGTCACCAAGAAATTATTAGTTAAAAAATTAAAATATATAAACTAATATTTCATGTACATATTATTTAAACTCCATAACCAAAGCCTTGAATGTAAAATCTTATCTTTATCCTCCTTCAAATCACATATCAAAATAAAAATAAATCCTTTGGTACATTGATAAATGAAGATTTATTCAAAATAAAAAGAATAATATTAAAAAATTACGTGTGATATCTAAGAATTTTGATTAACTAGAAAAGCCCAAAACTTATGGAATTTATAAATAATCCTAATATTTGTAGATTATATGCTTTCCTCCATCACATGTTTAGACAAAACCTCATACATCTTAAAGATAAGGGGTCATTTTAGATGCCAAATGAAGGGAATAGAATAAGGTAACTACCCGTTGAAAATACCTTCTGATTAAAGGTTTTCCTACCCACCAAATATGTATTCATTTGTTAAAATATAGGGTTGAAAACATTTTGTAAAAATAATAAAACACCATTGTCTATGGTTTACGTAAACAATTTTTTTTTGAGAATTAGAAAGTAATTTATTCCACCTCAATTTAGCCTTAGCTCTAACACTTTTATGACCAAACACACCTTTTTTCAATGGATTAAGAGGAACATTGGAAGACAAGAAGATTGAAGAAGAAGCAAAGCACATCACATTAGGATCTAACTTTTTTGTGCCATGAGAAGCAACAAGAGTCTGGTATGAAGCAGACCGACATAAAATTATGAGCACTAGAAAAAAGATGTAGAATATCTTTCTAAGATTGAGAATAATTAGTGAAAGAGTTAAATGATTCCTCATATATGTGTGATGCAATAGTGGCATGAGAACTTTGCAAGGACTATGATCCAAAGATTCCATTTTCAAAGTTACTAAAATTAGATATCAATAAATCATGAGAATTTATATATGTTGGTGATATCTCTAGAGGAATTGGAGCAACAATAGAATTGTGAAGGGCATAGAGGTTAGAAACACTTGAAATGTCATGCTATCCATAAGTATAAACAACACAAGGATTATAAATTTATATACATCTTCATGTTAGAAGAGATTGAGTCATTCTTATGGATAAATTATTATTAAATAGTCAAATAGATTGGAAATATTAGTGAACATAAATCTTGATATATGTAAATATTATATACAATTCAAAATTCAATAATAAATATAAAATTTATCAATAAAAAAATAAATATGCATGAAGTTAAATATATAAAATATAACTATTGATATTTATTTAATTTGATAATTATAAAAATATTACAATGTCCTTCCATCTTCATACATATCACCTT
Organism: Torreya grandis; assembly: GCA_037957365.1. Classification (NCBI taxonomy): domain Eukaryota; kingdom Viridiplantae; phylum Streptophyta; class Pinopsida; order Cupressales; family Taxaceae; genus Torreya; species Torreya grandis. The sequence continues at coordinate 1,029,777 of JARHVA010004968.1, forward strand.
AGTGTAATCATATTGAAGAAAAATAGTAAAAATAAGAAGAATATTTTTTATGAAAATTACATTGATTTGATTAATTCATCAATGTTTTAAATCAAAATTTTCAATCCATCATTGGGGTAATATACAATCCATCATCAGGGTAACTTAACTATGCATCCAAACTTAACTAGAGGGCTTAATGTTGTTAATTTAATTTGATTAATCCATTGATATATTAGATGACAACATGAAATACATCTTCTAGATATTATATGATCTAATTAATCCATCAAAATTGCAAATCACAACATGAAATATATCATCAAGGTATTATAGGTTACAATATCCTCATGATATATCACATGTTGTAATCTAAAACTATCATAACAACTTAGTTTTTCCCAAAATTACTTTCTTCTTATTTTTATTGAATGTGAAATACTCAACTATTTAATTATTTAAAAAACTAATAAAAATACCATGAATTCTGAAGTATCTCAAACTTTAATATTTACGTGTAAAAATAAATCTTCAATAATTATGTGACCATATATCAATTATTTTAGTGATTATAAATGCATAAAAATCTTCAAGTGGTTCAAAGCATTAGTGTATACTCACTTGAGTCAAGACAAAATCTTGTAAGGTATAATAACTTGTTACTTAAAAAACATATATAAAATATGAATCAAAATCAAACACACTGTTAAAAAAAATACAAAATCTATAAATATGCAAAAAAAATATAATAGTAGTTGCCCCAAGGGTGCAAGTTACTCCAAGATTATTTTTATTTAAGGGAGATTGGAATGTGTGTGGAAAGAGTTGGGATGGGTTATTGAAGGGGTTGTACACATGTATGCTTATTATTGGGTTCATCCATTGTCAAGTTTGACACTAAGATCCCATATTGTATATAGTGAAATTGTTTTTGTGGTAAAAAATTTCACAACAGAATATGATATTTTGTATTAATGTTCATAACTATGATGGTGAAATGAATAAAAGGAATAGATATATAGAGTAGTTAATGTAATATTTGTATATAATCTCTACATTATGAAGTTATTAATTGTTATTATGCCCTTCTTAGAGCTATCTATTGAGGGTGAATAAGAGTTATTTATATTCAAACTATGATCCTGAAAACCCAAGTTTAATCAATTTTGGCATCTATAGGTTAAAAACATTACTCACATGTGGTTCAATTCAACCCCTAGTATTCATTACATACCCACATGCTACTACATGACCTTAGGTGGTTAGATGTTACTTTGATGACTGACCCCACTCAAGCTCTTTTTCTATTATTATAAGTGTTGGGGTCTTTGTGATGGCTCTCAAGTTGAAGCTAACTCTGCACAAGAGGTATGTGTCATTTTTGTATTCGCTAAATACCTTATGAAACATGTCAATGTGTGTCTATAACAGGATTGTAACATGTAACATGTCATCATTGGTAGTGGGTGCCCAACCTATCAATTCTTAATTGATAAAGTGGCCATATGAAGCTATTTTACTCATTTGGCAGACACGAGTTGGCATTCCTTGATTGTTAGTGGGTCTATGTGGTTTTTTGCTATTAGGTCCTAGTTTTATAATCTATGACAATGCCTGGACTATAGCTCTTATCTCTTAGGCTAGGTGTATCCTCATTATTAAGTGTAGGGACTCAAGTTGATAGTCCCTAACTATCAACGGGTCCATAAGGTGGTTACCCATTGGGTCCTACCCTATGAACTCTATTGACAGGACTAACAAGCAGTGGTGACTCTGGGGTTCTGAAATGCATCCACATGTATATTATTTTCATTAAAATATAAATTGTTGATTTATCAAGATTCATTCCCTATGATTTATGTATGGTTATACAACATGAAATTTTTATAGGCATTTGTATTTCCCACCACGTGTATGGGTTACTTGTAATATTGGATTAACTCTTATGATAAGCATTTCATCTACCTATGTGAGATTATATAGAACTTTAGGCTATATACTAGCGTCTATGTTAATATAAGAACAAAAGTGATTATTATTTTTTCTGTAATGTGCCTATGATAAGTATGATCACCATGGTAATTTCTTGCTTCAATACTTGGATACGATTCCTTACAAATAGAGCATGGATTTATTAAGGAAAAAAATTATTCTCTCATAAGAATCATATTAAATGTTTCTTAAAATCACCATTAGTAATTGGGGGGTTAGTATTTGTTGTCCGTGCATGGTAATTAAGTCACCATGTGCATTTATTCGATCCTTATGCATTGTATAGCTCAAATGAGCCCTTTTTTTAAATTTTTTAGGACCCATGAATGACTACAATGATCATAATAGAAAAAATAATTACTAAATTGTTGGAAAGGCTATGTATAGTCTTAATTTTTGCAAATGGAAGTAATATACTATACAGGTTTAACTATATAAAAGATATCAATAGAGATAAATGATCATATTTATGTAGGTATCAACATGAAGAAGATGTGGCTCTAGATGAATAGTGGTATACGTGTAATCATATAATTATAGGTAATTTTTCAAGCATGTTTTCAATACAAAAAATGAAGTGCACATTTTTTTCTAATTTATAGTAATTATTGTGTTCAATATATTTAAAATAATGTACAATTTTACATTTTTAAACTTTTATAAATATAGATACAGATATAGATATAAATATAGATATGTTGAGAATAGAATAATGATATTTTTATTAATGTACATTCAAATGGTTTTCGATATTACAATCTAATATAAAAAGTAAAAATCTCAAATTAACATCTCATTTCACATCACCTTCATCAAATGTAAAATAATGTCTAATTAAGGAAAGTATGATTAATGCTATAAATTGATCAGTTAAACCCCATGTTTATTATTATTATTTTAGTTAAATAAATTTATTAATCAGGAATACTTTACTATATATGTTCATATATTATAAGTTAATTAACTAATCAATATAATCTAATTACTTAGGACCGTATGCCTGATTTCACATGTTTTACATTCAATTATCAAAATCATGATATATTCAATGAGCTCATTTTATATATTATTTATAGATTATAAATATATATATTAATTTTATTTTTAAATTTATGATACTTGGTATTAAGAAAAAAAATTATAGATATTTCTTGGTTTTATATATATATATATATATATATATATATAAAACATTTAAAAGTGTTTCAATATTAATTAAGTCATTTCATTTTTATATTTTAAGTATACTATCTATATTTATATATATATTTATATTCTAAAGAATTTTAATAAGTAGTATGTGCATTAATCAAGTCATTTTCAATTGATAAGTTATTTTTTCAAGTTTTAAGTTTTTTTTTTCAAGTTTTAAGTTTACTATCAATTTTTTATTTCCGCTTTTCAATAAATTTTAATGATTTTAAGATATTTATTACTAGCCTCTTCTTTTCACATTATTATTTTTGTTAATATATTATATATTATTAATAATATAATATTATAATGCAGTATTTATTACTGTAATATTGATATTATTATAATATTATAGAAAGTATATATTAATACAATACAATTATAATAGTAGATGTGAGGCTAATAAATATCATTTTTATTATTGTTTAATCTAACCTCTAAAAAAAATTAGAAATAAAATCAAATTATCTTTCAAAATATTACAAGTTTTTGAAAATATTTTCAATAATATTTATTCTATATTACACTATTTTGCATTTTTGATATTATCTTTCACCAATACTTTTTCAATATCTTTTACTCCATATTTCATTGTTTGACATCTTAACTTCACTAATATTTATATTCTTTCACAATAATTTCAAATTTATTAATTTAACATTTAATAGTTCCAAGTTCCAAACAAATCTCCTAAAATTTATAACTTTCAATAATATTTGAGTACATTTAACTCCATACTACGTTTTTTCATGCACATTACGCAAATGTTTACTAAAAGTTAGGCGACATTATTTATGGTAATTTCACATCAACGTACATACTTTATTTGTAAAAAATATTCCATGATAACATTTACACGTGCCATATGCCTAAAAAGGAGTTTGTGTAAATATGTTTTAGGGTATTTTTATTATTATGACAATAACATTATAGTGTCTATTACTAATGGGGTAAATAGTAATGGTTTTACTCTACATGATTTCTCTTATATGTTAACGGTATCCTGCCATGTTTGCATTGAGAGGCAGGGTTGAATTGGTTGAAGCTATGTTTTTAATGAAAGAACCGTATACAGCTGAAACACAGAGGTAATACCTCCACGGCTTCCCTGATCTTCCGACAAAAATTTCATTGTGGCTCATTTCTACATGAAGAACATGAGGTATGGCAATCCTGAGAGAAATAATATCATAAGCAATTATACCGGACATAAGATTACACCTCCTAAATGTAGATGGAGGATGGCTTCACCTAAGACCGTAGACTACATGAAGGTTGTGAAGAAACATGCATTTTTGGCAAATCAGACAAATAATTTCTTCTCTTTTTTCTCACTGATTTAAAGCAATGAATCTTTGGTTTGTTATTGAGTAGTTAATGTGATAATAATTATGGAAAATCCATTATATATAGTATATCTTATAAGTATGTGTTTTGAGCTTTGCTCTAAAATTTTTTAATATTTTTTATTTCTTGTTTGTTTTAATGCATTAAATAATACTGGTAAGGTGATAGGCTAATTATTTGCAAATAAGAGTTTTGCAATTCGTGGATCTAATTCCAAATTCAATTTTCCCAATTTTATTCCATCTAAGTCTTCACTCAACTGTCATAAGATTTAGCTTGCTATAGCTAAATATGCACTAGGCCAAATCCCTTCAAGCACCAACAATAACAAAAGCATCTTGATGGAAAAGCCCAAATCACCGTCAACATCCTCCTTTTGGTCAGAAATGGAAGCGCCAAGTGACAATCAATCAATCTTTGAGGAGTTGGAGTTTGCATTGTGGGAATAAACTCACCAACTGATTTGATAGGAATAGCTGGCTATGAAAACCGCCAACGAAAATCGTTGAGCAAACTGAAAATGTTTACTACTTCATACACTATTTTAAAAAAGTGATAGTGTTCAATTGCATAAAAATTGAATATCCAATTTTTTTGTCTCAGGTGAGACGAATCTATAGGATTGCCACCCCAATAGAAATGCCTCTGACATAAATATATAAAACTTTTCAATTTATTAAATCAAAATTAATCTAATAATACAAAAAAATGAACACATTTGAACACGCTAAAACGAACGTAACGTTTATCTACTCTAAATATTTTTGAACCTTATTCAATAATTTCTGCACTATCCAAAACCACTACAACTTCATATGTGCTCAATTTATTTTGAACTCAGATATTTATTCTCTATCCCTGTTTGAAAAAAGAGAATTTATATATTTATTAGCCATGTTATTTCATTTTACTTTAATAGTATTTTCTAATATAATTTTTTATCTATTAAAAGTCTAATAACTTTTTTGAAAAAATTACCAAAAAATAATAATAATAATAATAAAATAAAAATAAAAATAAAAATAAAAATAAAAATAAATTCTGTATTGGATAAAATTATAAATATTAAAAATCCTCGAACATATCTCCCATCCATTTCACATTTCTATAAACCTCTTAAATATTATATGTCAATCAATTATTATAACAAATATAAATACATAATACTCTTCGAGTGAAAACTCACTTGAGTTACTTAGCCGAAATCTTCTCGTTAAACTCTTCTCCTTATCGTTAAACGCTTATCAAGTGTGAATTCATTCCATTATTTATTTTTGTTTTCTACTTTGGCGGTGTTGAAATTTCGACGTTGCCCGAGTGGTCAGTATACGACATCTGCTACCTAGCTAACCCTCTTGGTCCCTCATTAATGTTGTTGAATGTATATGATCTGTAAGAGACGATCTGGTATATGGTAAATTGACAGAGATGGGTTCATTAGAGCGTTCAGAAAAAAACACAAGTAGGCGGATGGCACATCTCAAATATATGCCGTGGTTCATGAAGGTACGTGTAAAAAGCAGTTGGAAGCTTTTGTTTAAATAGCATATCTCAAATATATGCCGTGTTGGAAATTCGAATAATTTTGACGTCAACGTTTACGTAAAGTTATTATGTTAAGACGTTATCTACTAGATAATGTGTTTCCAACCGTGTTTGCAAATGCACGTACTCTGCTGCGGTGGAAACAGATTAATGGCTCCTCTTTTTACACGAGATTGGTTGTAAATTGCTATTGGGGAAATACATTATTAGTGGAATACTTTGGGGGTGTTTTATTGATAGCAACGAGTCAAAATATAACTTTGTCGATGCTCAAATCTGTGTAGTGTATACATTTAAAATCGTTCCTTTCATTTTTTACGATTAATATTTTTATTAGTTAACATTAATTCTGTTTAATTTATTTTGTTCAGTTAATTTATCTCATTTTTAGCCATTTATTTAATATCCCTTTTCATCATCTTACATCCACTAACCTTATCCATCCCTAATACTTCATTAATTTTCATTAATTTTTATTATCCCAATCTAATCTTAATTATTTATTATATGAAAATTTTAAATTCGCATAACCCCACCTACCCCACCTATTAACATACACCCTAGCCTTTCCTACATCCCTAGTCCCTAATCACCTACCTAATCCCTATCTAACTCCCACCCAATCTTCCATTATCCCTAAGCTAATCAAGAAGCCTTTAGAATTAAAGAAGCTCCTCCAAGACTCTACAAGTTTCTAAACTAGAAACTTCTAAGGAATTTGATATTCCTTGAATAATCCATAGCCATTGATCTCATCTTTTCAACTTTGAATATCAACTCTTGATTCTCCCTCCATAATCTATATAAGCGAGCCTCTTCCTCCATGGAAAATAATCTCTAATCTCATATCAAATCCATGTCAAATTAGCTATCAAATCCATCATCAAAATCCTTTTATCATGCCATCACTATGCCAAAAATCTGAGTCTACATGCAATCAATTCATCCATTAGAACATCCTAGAAGGAGGTGATATGAAGCAAGGAATTTAGTAAGGTCTATATCATTCTGATTTGTTTCATGAATCCTTCTTAATAGGTAGTTTGTGTTTTGAATTTGAATTAGCTTATTTAATTCATAGTGTACTCAAAATCCTACTACATTTTGGTGACCACTGTGGGATGGAGCAGCTCCTTTTAAACTAATTTTATAAATGACAAAGTGTGATAGCGCAACTTGTAAGGTAGATTTGGAACAAATTCGATACTTTATTCAATAATTTTTTTGTTCTTTGGAGAAAAGAAGCTCTTGCAAGGATTTCTCACATCTAAACGACTAATCTATATTCTGTTACAACATTACATATTTACATTCTATCACAAATTCTATCACAAATTTATAGATTTATAGAAGTAATTATTTTTGTTACCAACATAATATTTAACCTGGTGCATAATATTTGTTTCTTTGGCATCATGATGGCACATTAAACTTTGAGATTTTTTTATTCCACTCCCTAACGTCTTGGTAAGATTATCCCTTTGCTATCATTTTGGTGCATCATTTAGAATTATATATGATAAAAGTGCAATTTGTCTTATATGCATGACTGCTTCACATTTAGCATTATCCTTTTTGGCCCACAGCCCATTCGAAACAGTGTTTCTTCAGGCAACAACATAACGATAAAAGGTTGAGTTACCTTAGATTTGCCATATGGATTGTCTTATTTAGCTCAACCTGCATACATAGATACATGCATAGAGCGAACTAATTCCTCCACACAATTGTAATTACTCCCATTCTCTAAAACAATATTTCGAATCAAATTATGAGACTAATCTTAAAAGTAATGTGCTAGTAGCAATACTTGATGTTTAATTTGTCTCATATTTTCCTATTATTTGAAATTGATTTCAAATACTTTCATGTTGTAAAGTCTAGGTTTCGTCATTTTTCTTGGGGTGATTTCTAATCAAAGGGATTGAGGGATTTGTATTTTTGTATTATTCGAATTTTGACAAAAATTTATCTTTAATCCAATATTTTACCAATCCTTTTACCTGATGAGATGTCCTCTACAGGCACGTCCCTACTGACCCAGCTACTACCAAAAAATATTTACTTACCATTGCCCTTTTTATTTTATATTAAGTGTTTGACTGTGTAGCACAGTATCGATTTGGCTGAAGGGAAACGAGGATGAAAATTTAAAGAGGTGTAAAAGAAGTTTGTTGCAGAAACATCAAAATAAAGCCAGAACAAGGGGAAGTGACACTTGAAACAAATTTAGAATAGCTCCAGAAACATATTTTTTTGCCATTTTGAGCCCCATGCCATACGTATGCCAAGTGCTATCATCACTTGAGCTTGGGAAATTTATTATCGTTGGTTGTGTAAGTGAGATTGCTCAACCAAAATTGCATTAAATGTGTGTATTGTTCCAGGTTTCATAGTTGTTTAACTATTATTTGGAATTGTGATCTCTGATGCAGGATTTTAATTTTGCTTTTAAGAACTTGCTATTTTGTTTCAGCTGTATACTAACACTACAGGTTCTAAATATAAATTAGAGATAAACAATTAAAATACCTGTTATATTTGTCCCCTTTCAAATCAATTTGACTGGGTGGCGATTCAAATAGCTGGAACCAACTATCTATACAGCGTATACCTCTTTTCCATAATTTGGTGATTCAAGCGCTACACATTATCAGCAATGTTTCAAACAATTCACAAAATGCCCTCAAAATATCAACAATCCATAGTCAAATGTTGTCATTTATGCTCCAGAATATCTAACAAGTTGAAGCGCCTGTTGGTTATAATATCAAGATTTTGGGTATATGGCGTGGATGTAAAATTTCAAAGTTAATACTTTGTTTTAGTCAATATTTAACTCAGTTAAGATTTCAAGGTTTTGATTTATGAGTGTGATATTAGTATTTTATTTTTAGTCCATATCTAACTTTTTTAGCCATAGCATAAGGATTGGATTTAGTGTGTAGGGTGTAATTTGAAATAAAAAATTGTCAAAATTTTGTCATTTAATAATAATTTACAGATAACATTATGTTAAATAATAATTTTTTTTTGACGGATTTGATATAACTTTTTTAATATAATGATAAAACTTGTGATAATATATTAGTGTATTGAGCCAAGTTGGTCCAGCTACTAATCATTTATTTTGAAGGATAATCAGTCTTGAAATAAGGGTAAAATATGATTTCTAATCATTTCTCTCATTTTCAATTGATCGTAGGAAAACTATTTAAAAACTAAAAATGAAATTTGTGCTAGATCAATTATCAAAGCCATCAGCTTATCTATAGGACAAACGATTGAAGGTCACTCATCAACCAACTACTTATCATTTGTTTTGAAGGTTATCCTTTTAGAAGCACCACTTACGGTTTTATAAAAATTGAAACTACTAATCATTTCTTGGTGTAGGACCCCTCAAGATTTAGGCACCCCAATTGGATTTCTAACCATTGTGGTTACAGGGAGGGGTGCCTTTTAGTATTTTTCCTAGTCTTCATTATATTTTTTTGATATGTCATATGTTTTATTGTATATATATTTTGTTATAAAAATCGTTCTTTGTATATACGTGTTTATGCGTGTGTGTGTATGTTGACTTGTAAATAATCATTGTATCGTGCTCCTCACATAAATAATATAATTGGTTCATTAATTGTATCGTGTGTTTGCTTGTTTGTTAATCCCCCCTCTAGGATATCATGTGATGTGGAATTGACATGCACACAAGGGCTAGTATATAGGGGTTAGTGTCATGGATTTCACCACCATGCACTAGCCAAAATATATATTCTAATAGAGTCTAAATATTAGGACAACTGTCACTATGGCCTAAAAATAAGTCCTCATAAAGGGTTCCATATAGTGAGGGGTGGTTAAACTCTAGTACTTAAGGTAATCAGACAACATCCTGTATGGATTTAGGCACCATGTACCTTTATGTAATAGGGGACTCACCTAGAAATCCTTGTGCAAACCTAACATAAGAGCCTTTAATCATAACAGGTGCATCGCTACAAGAGTCAGTATCAATTCTGAGGTAGTCATCAAGTACAAGTAGGGTTGAGAGGGTTTGATAGATTATGTAATAGGTCATCAACCCACATTCTCACCTGTGAAGCCATTGGATGGTGCAGGCATCAGGGTACACACTTATCAATTTACTAATCATAAATTTTAGCTTGTTTAATCGGGTGTGTGTTGTGTTAAACCCATGATGTTTGTGAGCTGAGTTAACCTTCACCTAAACATATATAAGCCTATCTAGGTCCTTTGCACATATCACTTTGTATATTCTATCCTCATCATTCTATCACCTCGTACATTCTTATCCCATCATCCTCTTGTATATACCAAATTTCCATCATCTTTTCATCCTAACATCTTTTTATATATCATCTTTTTATACATCTCGTCACCATTATCCCATCATCCCCTTGTCTTATCCCATCCCACCATGTCCTAGTGTCACTATATCTACCCATCATTGATCACCCCCCATAACTTGTATATCCTAGTCATCATCTTGTATATCCAAATCTCATCCCCTTATACATAATTTATTCTCTTGAACAACCTACTAGACCCATCCCATCTTAGTCCCACTTATCATTCGTCATTACCTCTACCATATCCTATCCCATCATTAATTCTCTAACCATCACTCACCCATCTCAATTATCATCTTGTCCATTATTATCTTACTATCACGTTATACATATCATCCTTTTATATTTTATCCCATCTACCATCCTGTCTCAAAGATATTCACCTATCCTTAATCATACTCCTATCACCAACATCATGTACACCCTTATCTCATTATCCTCTTGCATATATCCTTTGATCTTGTATATCCTCATCCCCTTTTATGTACATATTGTCCTTTTACTATCTTTTCTTCATCCCATCCTAAATCATACCTCATCACCTATCTGAATCATACCTTGCCTTATCATTTTCATCGTATCATAAATCCACTACATCCATAGTCACTTGTCTTGACCTTGTCTTCATCACCCATATAGTTTTGCCTCATCCTATCTTGTCCTAGTTGGATTCTTAGGTCATATTCAAGTCTAAACGATCCACCTTTCATTGCCATTTTATCATTTTATCATCACCCCTATTGACTTGTCCTTATCCTATCATCCAATCACCCTCTTTGTATCATCATAACCACATCCTATCTTGAACAAATCAATTTAAGGTCTTGAGCTAGTCCTCTCATCCACATCATCCTATCATCTTAATCCACTATCAATTATCATTCATCCTTTGGTCAGATCTCATACCGTAGTCAATATCCTTTTAGCATTGTATCACTATTTTTATTTTCAATCTATTAACCCATTCTAATCAAAATGCCTACTCATAAATAACACCCATCATATAGTCCTATTGCTAGTTTGAATCTAGGCACCCATTAAAATCCTAAATCCTTTTGCTAGCTTGATAACTAGACATTACTGATAGTTCATTAGCATTTATTACATTATTGGTATGTAATCTGATCATAGTATATAATCAATCAATCTATCATCCATCCTATATTCATCATCAAATCTCATTCCCTTGATCTATTTTATTTAGGAAGTTATATCCAATCCTTAATCTACCTCCTCCATTATCCATATTTCATCATCCATTCCTCATGGATTTGGACCCGATTCACGTAGACCAATACGTCTTGGCCAATGAGGATGACATCCTTTTACGAGCCCTTAAAATGGGTACTCAACTAGCCTCTGACCTTGAACCTATTCGACCTAAACCAACATCTTGTTAAGCACATAATATACTAAGAGGGGGGTGAATGAGTGTATCATATATCTTTTAAATCTTTTACTTAATCTGATTTCTTTTATTTAACCATTTAATCATACATTCAAGATATGCAATAGAACTAAAACAATAACATACACCACACAAGAGAGAGATAGACACCAAAATTTTATGTGGAAACCCAACATGGAAAAAACCATGGAGAACAATTTCAAGTATATGAATGAGCACCAACTCAAATTATAAAGTTCACAAGCACTAGTTTATAGGAGTACCAACCCCTTTGCCGAACACCAACATAATAATTTGTGATCACCAACCCACAAGAGCACCAATCTCTTACAAATATTTGTGAGCACCAAACCGCAAGAGCACCAACCCCTCTTGTGTATAAAACACAACTATCTCTCAATGTTGCTTTTTCAACAAATGATAGAACTCTATAATATCTCTTTCTCTTCTCTCTTTTCTTATTATATAAAATAATTACAAACCATGCACTCTCTTTCATATTAAAAATAGCTTTCCAAACCTCCTTTTATATATTTTCAAATGACCTTTGGCATTCACCCTTTGTGACCCTTCAATCCTCATGTAAAATGGTGCCAAAATTGCATGACCCTTTGAGTACTTTCATTTGAAAAGTCACATGATGACTCTTCATGATAAAATGCATCCTTTCCCCTTTTTCTTTAACTTGATGACTTTTTAAATTCCTCAAGGTGACCCTTCATGAGAAAATGTGCCCATCCTTTTTTGTCTTCACTTGGTGACTCTTTGAATTCTTCAACATGACCCTTCATGGGAAAATGCATCCTTTCCCTCTTTTGTCTTTACTTCATGACTCTTTGAATTCTTCATGGGCCCTATTTTGACTTTATGTAACCAAAAATATATTCATTAATATTAAATAAATATTAACATACATTAGCCAAAATATGAACATTAAAAGCACCTTTAGACAATAAATGCTATGGAGACTTTGTCACCAATAATGTTAGACCTTTGACATCAATGATAATATTTCCAACACATCCCCCATGCCTTCTCATCCACAACCCACTAGCCTATCAAAATAAATCCCTATATTCCTTGATGTGGTCACCCTAATTAATAAATACATTAGTGAAAATAAAGACAAATTGGACTATTACAACTATTGAAGATGGGTGCCGACTTTCCTAATGATTTTGTGCCCAAAATCCCAAAAACATATCCTAAACAAAATCCTCCTCAATCCTTATCCCTATCCCATTCTATTCCACCATCCACTAGTATTTCATCCTTATCCCCATCCCATTTCATTCCATCATCGACTAGTCCTCATCTGATACATGGCCTCTTCACCTCACAAATTTCATGGTTTTATAAATACCTTAATGAAAACCCACAAGTAGTTTTCTTGCATATCCTTAAGATGGTTGTCCAATTTTCCCAAGGACCCTAACCTAATTCAATTCACTTTACCCTTCATCAAAAACCATCCATGTTAGCCTCCTTCGAATCCCCCATCCACACATTATAGCCAGTCATCCACCCCTTCCTATACAAGAAAAGGGAGTCCAATATTGGCCACCTCACCTTCTAAAAACCAATCACATCGACAATTATCTGATCAAAACTCCAATTCTTCCACATCCAATATGCAAAATGAAAAGGGTCCGTATACTCCCCTTCCCATGTCATTGGAATCCCTCTTCAACCAACTAGTTACCACCAACATGATGGTCTATATGCCTATTCGACATCCTAATCCCACCAAACCTAAGCCATATTGGTATGAAGCAAACTGATATTATCTCTACCATCAAACTTGGGGGAACTACCTTAAATGATGTCAACCATTTTGAGATTATGTCCAAGTCCTCATCAATCATGGTGACATAGTAATTGAGGATGAAAAAGATGAAGTTATCTCCTTGGGTAAACAAGATGAGGAATGCCAATATACCATTCCCTATCATGATCACATCCTTCCCCTTCCAAGATAAGGTCAAGACATCTTATCCCTCTTACATATTCCCCCTATCATCAATTAATCCCCCATCAAACCCAAATCCTTTTCTCATGCTCCTAGCCCTCTCTTTTCTCAACCCATCATTCATCCATCATCTCCATCTCACCCATCAAAACAAATACCCCATGTTGAGTGGTCAATTGTAAAAACTCACTCCCCTACTAGTAGCATAGCATCATGCACACCAAAGTTAGCATCAGAGTCACTATTAGGATAATGTTTAGGACTAGTATCCAAATCAGATTCTTCATCAGAAACATCATCTTTCATCGATATTACAATGAATAATGATGATACCTAATATTTTAAAGATTCTTATAATCAAGAGGATAAACAATTACTAGCCATATATTTTCATCCCTCTTAAGATGATGAATTCATATCAGAGTTATTTAATGCTTTATCTATCAAATATTGCTAGAGTGGACCCAATCCTAACTTGGATACATGTCTTAATGAACCTTTTCAGATTCTTGATGACACTTTCTCCAACATTGAGGCTAGGGCTCTTATTGATCTTTATGAGGACTATGTTACCCATTATACCATTAATACATCACACTAAAATCATCCACCCTTCATCCATAATCCCCATATCCCACTCCATCTAGGGGATGAATAGGAACATGCATCATTGGATTCCCCACTACATTTAATTTCATATGCCCAAATACAAAGATCCAAGATCCTATTTTAAAAGTCATAAATCATAATCAAACCATTTTTGATCTTATCCATAAAAATCAAGTAAATCCAAATCATTGGACTAATCAAAAAGTATCTTCCCCTAGTGAAGCCCAATATCAAGTACTAGGGGACCATCAAAGTCAAAAATCAATCTCCTATAGTGAAGCCTAAAATATGGCACCAAGGGGAAGTAAATATAAAATATAATCAACAAATATTGTTAAAAGTCATATGGCCAATCATCCTCTTAATTCTTGGGTCAAATAATCAACAAATCAAAAGGTCTTGGATCCCTTAATCTTATGGCACCAATTTAAAGGATCCCCTCCATCATATCCAACAATGTATGTGACTGTCAAACCCTATCTTTATTCCTCATCTCATCATATCAACCATCCTAGTTATAGATCACTCCTTCAAATCCCATATCCCATCATCAAATTCATGGTATACCCCCATCTATAGCATATCTCACATCCATAGAAAGCACTAGGCCTTGTAGGTGTTATGAAGGCACCTGGTTAAAATGTTTAGAGGATGTTAAATCAAGAGTTAATAAAGGTCACCATCACACAGTGCTAACATCACCTTTATCTTGAATAGGTGTTGGCTAAAATATCCATCTAACATCAACATCCTACATCTCAACCATCACCAATAAATCAAGATTCCATCTGAAAAGTAAAAAAAATTAGTAAAAATAAAAATATATATTTTTCATTAGTCCAATGGTGAAAACTAGTTGTCTAGCATATTGGGAAAGTACCATGATGAAAACTAGTTTTTGGCATCATGGTAAAATAATTTATTATCCACATTTTAACTCAACACTTAGGGGCACAATCTATCCATTTCATCCATCCTTCATCAACTAAGTCCATATCACCTATCCACCATCTTCAATCATGTCATCTACCCTATCTCTCATATTCCTTCCCATCTTAGCCTTCATCAAGAAGTAGAAGGTGTCTCGAGCCATGATCCCACCACCATCTTGGAATATTCTCTAATGAACACTTAGGAAAATAATTATCTAAGTCCTTCATGATGTGGTCATTGGTAACCCC
The DNA here is from genome assembly GCA_037957365.1 of Torreya grandis. NCBI lineage: Eukaryota > Viridiplantae > Streptophyta > Pinopsida > Cupressales > Taxaceae > Torreya > Torreya grandis. The sequence continues at coordinate 1,045,374 of JARHVA010004968.1, forward strand.
TCATCTTTTCTTCCTTGGTCCTCATCCCTTTCCCCATATCATCCTTATCTCCTTATCACTCATTTATCATCTATCATCCATCATCCTCTTAGTTGTTAGGCTCAATATTTCCTTTGATAGCAACCCAATTTTTACAATGTGCATACATATTCTATAAAACAAATTCCCTAAAAAATTGAAATATGTCAAAAATCCTAAAAATCATATAAATTTGAAAAAGCCAAAAATCATTCATCATGTCTTGTCTTATACCTAATCCCACAGTCCCATCCCGCTTCATGTCATTCATATTTAATCTAATATCTACCTAATATTATCCCATTACCATCTTTGGATACTACATTCATTTTTGGAATCAAATTGGAGTAGACACCCATCTCTCCATCTCAATATCATCCTTGGCATAGGCATTATCAACATACATCACCTTACCAACAAATTTAATATAGAACCCATCACTTTCCTATAAAATCCTTTTCATATCTATCACTCATCACATCACTCTTTTGTAGTATGTAAGGTAATTTATCCCATGATTATCTTTATCAATGTCTCTTCAATCTAGCACCCATCAAGTCACTTCTTTGCTATTGTGAAAAGTATTTGATCACATCTTCTTCTAGTCTCTTTGCTAGATTGGACTCTTGAAGGGCCTAGTTTTTTTGTAATCCTTGGTCATTAATTTCATAAAATCCCTTCTTTGGCCATTTTTTTATTCAATTTCAATACCACATTAGGCTTCAAAGACCTTCTCCCATCCTCCATCCTTCTATCCTCAGCTAGGGGAAACATCTTAACCTAATCCTAATCATGATCACCTTATCCAAAGCAAAGCCCATCCTAAGTCTATAATCACATAATCATCATCCTCATATAACCCATCACCTCATCTTTCATGCCATCATTAGACAAGACATTGTGACACTGCATATAGATACTCATGTGTGTTACTTGTTTTGTTTTGTTCATATTATTTTCATGTCTTTTATCATGTATATATCTTATTTATATTATGTTTTTCATGTCTCTTTTTATTTATTAGGAAATAAATTGGGATGCTATGAAGACATCAAAAGTGACATTGAGGATGAAAAGCTCACAAATTTTACATTCACTTTATCACAACATCCTCGTGGTCATGTCTATATCATGGGGCATAGTGTCAAGCGCTATATTTAATGGATTGATTAGATTATGATGAGACTTATGACATTTTTGATGGCTTGATCATCTACACCCTAATAATTTATCTAATTATCTCATCCATCCTCCTTCCAATCACTAATCTAATCCTTTTGACCTATCTGAATAACATCCCATCTTTCATCTTTTATCTTCATCTCGTCATCTAAGTCAATAAAATCATCCCCTAATCATTAATCATCCTCCTCATATACATCATATTTAGGTATTTTTAGACTATTTAGGATGAACTTGGCCATATTTCAATGCCATAGGATCATTTGGTCATTATCTCTCTCATCTATTGCTAATATCTCTCTCATCTATCCTCATCCCCTAGTCCTGCATCAATCAAATCATTGGGCTATAATATCAACCAGTATATTGATCAATCATCCATCCTTGCAAGAATTTCCTTAATATTTTCATCAATCACCCATACTTATTGATTGGGCCAAACATATCACAACATCCACTTTAATCACTTACTTCATTACTAATGACTAATATTCGTATTAGTCAACATTAATTTATCTTAACCTATTTTATTCCATTAATTTATCCCATTCATAGCCATTTATCTAATATCCCCTTCCATCATCCTACATACACTAACCTTACCCATCCCCACTCTTTCATTAATTCTCCTTAATCTCTATTATCCTAATCTAATTCAAGTTATCTACTATATGGGAATTTTAAATTCCCATAACCCCATCTACCCCCATACTAACCTACACACTAGCCTTTCCTACATCCCTAGTCCCTAATAACCTACCTAATCCCTATCTAACTCCCACATAATCCTCCATTTTCCATAAGCTAATCTAGAAGCCTCTAAAATTGAATAAGCTCTTCCAAAACTCTATAAGTCTCTAAACTAGAGACTTCTAAGGAATTTAATATTCCTTGAATAATCCATAGCCATTGATATCATCCCTTAAACATTGAATATAAACCCTTGATCTTCTCTTTATAATCTATATAAGCTAGCCTTTTCCTCCATGGAATATAATCTCTAATCTCATATCAAATCCATGTCTAATTAGCCATTAAATCCATCATCAAAATTCTTTTATCATGCCATCAATATGATAGAAACATGAGTCTACATGAAATAAATTCATCTATTAGAACATCTTGGAAGGAGGTGATATGAAGCAAAGAAATTGTTAAGGTCTATATCATTATGAGTTGTTTCATGTATCCTTCTTAATAGGTGGTTTGTGTTTTGAGTTTAAATTAGCTTGTTTAATTCATAGTGTGCTCAAAATCCTACTAAATTTCATTTGAGCTACTTCATCATAACTTTTGGGGCATCTATTTTGTTAATTGGGGCATCCCAACCTCATCCTGATATGAATCTTATCCCACCCTGTGATTTCATTTTGAGTGATCATCTATGTTGTTTTCTCCCTGCATGCTCACTCGAGGGGGAATCGTACCCCATGAATAATTGGCACCATATAACATTAGGTTTTTTATTTGAAATACTATTACTCCTTCCACTCACAACACCCTCTCAAAGAGAGGGAAAATATATACACTAAATTATGATTGTCCCACTAATTATACTAATTTTTGCTAGTTTAGCCTAATTCCTATGTGTCCCAGCCAAAATAACTAATAAACCCATCCCATAAACCTTTAAAATATCCTAAAAACTAATTAATCTCCCCATTAAACCTCTAATAGATCATATTACCTATTATTCTACTCCCTAAACCCATTTGACAATTTAAAATTCATATGTATTCACCTACCACCCAAGCCACCCTACCACCCTAGCCTCTCCTAAAATCGTAAACCCTATGGTGAGATTTATAGAATTGAAGGATTATAGAAATCTTACCCAATCTAGCCCTTTTTTCTAGAATTATCTCATTCTAGATATTTCCATAGAATTAAAAATTCCATGTAAATTTCCTAGCCTTGCTAACAATGGCCCAAATTTGAATTTGGACCATTGATCTTTCCCTCCTTACCTATAAAACCAAGCTCTCCCACCACCCTCAAACTAATTGGAAACTTATCTATCAAGCCATCAAACAATCATTTCCAACTCTCATTGCATTCATAACAGCCTTCTAGCTCTCATCCAAGCCATTACCCACTTCACAGAAGCATTGGAAGCCATTGTGAAGAGTTCATTAAACAATCAAATAATTCAAGTTTGGCATCAAATCATTCAAGTGCAAATCATAGAATGGAGTTATGGGAGGTAAAAATTATGGAAAGCATGTGTTATTCATTCTAATTTACCTTCTTTATTCATTCATATTGGTGCTATTAAGATTTAGGTTTTATTTCTATTGTTGGTAATATTGCTTGAAACTAAAATTTGGTGCACATGTAGAAGTAAATTTGGAGAAATATTTGTTTGATGTTGTCTAATTAATTTTTGATTCATAATATTTTTATAGCATCTAAATTATGAGCAGTTATATTTCAAATATAAAAAATACCAAGGTTATGGTCATTTTTCCAACAATTACAAAAATGAAAAAAATATCTCTCAAAAATTTCAAAAATATATAACAACATACTTTCATCACAGTTAAAGCTAAAAGAGACCCCCACTAAAGGAATTGTTAATAAAACCCAAGTAACAAATAAATCTAAATGGTTCCTAATGCATCAAATAATTTTGAAGTTTTACGAGAAATTTACTAGAATTTATTAAAAGGAAGGAAATGCAAGCAAGTTAAGGAGTGGAAGTTTTCATGAATGAAGTACAAAGCAATGTAAGACAATAGAAAATAATCCAAGAGCCAAGAGTCTATTAAAGTGTAACAAAAAACATTCAAAGAAACAAACAAATGGCTTATGAAGTGGTAGATGTGGCTTCTTTAGCCATTTTTTATTCCTTCTAATTGTGATCTCGAACCTTTAATTAAATATTTCTCAAAGGAATTTCTTAAACAATATGAACTATTCATATTTTTATCTTTCCTTATGGATTTTGGAAATCCTTAAACCTCTTTACAAAAAAGCAATTTGGGAAATAAAGGAAGAAGACATGATAATCACATGTTCTTCTAACAAATAGTGACTTCTTAGGGTTTGGTACTAGTATGACTAACCCCCACTTTCAATGTCCTTTTGTAGAATTTTGACATATCTTCTATAATAATATTTTAACTTTTAAAAATATTCAAAATATTACTTGTGTGTGGTTGTAATGTGATCTGCTTTCATACTACCTATTTTTAAGAAAATTGATATCCTTATATTTTATATTTAAAAAATAAGCATAATACACACACACACACACACACACACAATCTTAAAATTTTAAAGCTTAAATAAATATTTAATTATATATTTTTTAATATAAAATTATGAAAAAATTACTTAAAATTTAATTTTACCATTATCCTCTAATTAATATTATATCAAAATATATTGTATTTTATAAATACTATATATATTATAAATATAATATTAAAACTTAATTTTATATATATATATATATATATATATATATATATATATATATATATATATATATATATATATATATATATATATATATATATATCAAAGTGAATATAATACTATCAACTTCCTTAATAACTAAAATGTAGCACACCTATTGAGTTTGCAGAAAAACTCATGGGATTCAAACAAATTCCAAAAGTGAATATAATACTATCAACTTCCTTGAGGACTAAAAATTAGGACACCTATTGAGTTTGCAAAAAACTCATCGGCTTCGCCATGTACTTATTTATTTTTGGAAATTTCTATAAATAAGTTTCATCATATTGTTTTTAGTATATGGATTTTCAACATATTGGTTTTGGTATATAGATTTGTTCCACAAGATCTAACTAATATTATTGATATACTGTCATAAGTAAAATGAACGGGTGTTATTATATTAAATTATTTAATTAATAAGTAAATATTGAAGTTAAAATCTTTACAGGAAGCAACATCAAATCTATTTAAAATCATAATCAAAGATTTTATAAAGGGTATGTGGTGTATTAAACATATATAAATAATGTCATGAATTCAAAAGTACATAAATATAATAGATATAAGTATGTATGGAATTTCATAGAAAATATAAATTCAAAAGAGATTAAATTTTTAATACATTCCAAAATATAATTAGAATTATTTATTAATTAGAGAAAAAACTATAATTTATTCATAAATAAATTTATACTTTACCAATTACTTTAAATTATACACTTATTTTAAATTATACAATTACTTTAAACCATATAGAATAATGTTTTTTTTTAAACGATTTATTTAAACTGACTAAAATAGAAATTAAAGTGCATCAACAATATTAGAGCTTCCTTCACTAACTATATTAAAAAAACCAATGTCAAATTCCAAACATGTTGGTAGATAGAATATTTCACCATTGTTAAGGATACTCCATAATTTAATATTAATTAAGTGGATTTACAGAGCTATGCATATGCTAGCTAATTATTGATATTATTTTTTATCCAAATACCTCAAATGCTTTTGTAATCTTACATCTTCATAAACTCTTTGATGTGAATGTGTTATCCACCATCTAAATAATAAATCACATGTCCTCCATCTCAAATTCTATCAAATATGAATGCTTTAGGAAGGAAAAGTGATAATTATTAGTACAAAATGACACAAAAACATATGTGTATATCTACATAATCTATTGTAAGAGGAGGGGATTTCAAGGGGATTGTACAAAAAAGAAGATAAAAAATTCATACTACTACAACAAAGGGATGGAATCCATTATTAGATTTAACTTACACCCTCTATGTATAAGCTCAATATTATAAAGTAATATAAAAATGAAGTGAGCAAAAAAAACCCTACAAACTAACACATGATTGTGATACACAATTATTGTAATGCATCCAATTTATAAGAATAAGCTTTCCTATGTTATAGCTAGAAAATGAGTGTAACAGGTCTTGTAAATGAAATAGAGGAAATATATAATCATAAGAGAAGGTTTATTACACAAAAATACATCATTAGTGAAACTTCATTTTTTGGCCCTGGTGTTATCCTATTAGCTTGTTAGATTGTATAAATTATAACATTTATACATGATGAATACAAAATGGATGTTTCTACTGTTAAAAGATTGACTAATAAGTTAATTTCACCAAAATGTGAGGCTAAACAGGGGAATTATTATGATAATTGTTTTATAAAATATAGATACTTGAACTTTGATAAAAAAAATTTGAGATGCCTAAACTCAATTTTTAAAAATATTTTAAGAATAAAAAAGGTAGCATTTCAAGTCTAGTTTATAAATTACATTTTTTTTAAATGGTGAGGTTTAAGTGTTTAAAAAAATTATTTTCATAGGAGTACACATGTTTCATTAAAACACAAACTAGATAGGCATTCATCACGATCCGTATTTTTTAGCATCAGTAACTTTTTTAAAAAAAAAATGAGCTTGTGGAGCATTATAAAACACCACCATGCTTATCACATTTTTTGGGGGTTATATTTTAATAATTAATAATTTTTTGATTAGGTTTTTAATTGAAATACATGAAAATCATATAAAATATGTTACCCTCCCATTTACACACACACATTTTATTTTTGAGTGCATATTTGTCTATGTATAGTTTTGCCCCATTTAATGCTTTTCAAAATTTTGTAAATATATTTGAAAGTACATAAATTAATAGCTAGATAATTAATAATGTTATGTTAAGTCATGACCTAAAATAATAAAGAATAAAAATGTAACCATATCTTGAGGCAGAATAAAATTTCATTTTATAAAGTAGAATCCTAGATATAGATATAGATGGAAGTTGGATTTCATTATAATTTCTTGGAAACATAGATTATTCTATCTATTCATAAGTCTAAATCTAATGCTAAAAAATATGCACCAATTTTGATCATACAGACTATTTTTTTTTAAATTCTTATTTTTTATAACACGCGAGAAATATAAAATGTACATTCTATACACCTACGTGTTATGAAACATGCATTAAAATGCCTAAATGCTTCATATAATAATAATAATAATAATAATAATAATAATAATAATAATAATAATAATAATAATAATAATAATAATAATAATAATAATAATAATAATAATAATTTTTATAACACACAGAGAGATGCATCCATCAATTTTTATGCCATTTAAGGGCTTGAGGAAAACAAAAAAAATACTAAACTCATCTCCTCTCATATGAATTTGAAGAAACTAAGGAATATTTAGGGATAAAGGACATATTATATGACCATGTCTCTTTTTTCTATGTCAATGTATCATTTTTATAGTGAATTCCTATTAATAGGGTTATTTTCATATATAATAGGTGTATCATTTGGGAGCTTTGGGCTATGGGATTTATTAAAGACCACCACATGAGGAATTTTTATGTGTCGATGTATAATTTAAATATTAAAATTATGGTAATGAATCCCATTTCTCTTACAATTGAGGCAATATTTTACACTTTAATTGTAGGGGACACATTTGAAAACTATATGTTAATTTTATGTGTCAATGTATCCTTTATAGAGTGAATTTTAAAAAAATAGGCCTTTTAACATGAAATCAATGCACAAGAGGAATATTTATTATTATGGGAAAAAAATAGACTTCCATGTGTCACTTTTGTGTGTTCATGTTTCCATTTTAAAGACAAAATTGACTAAATGTGGCTTCTCCCACATGGAATCAAGGAAACAAAAGAAGAATTATTTGTAGGAGAAACATGAAACCACCATGTGTCATTTTAACATGTTCATGTATCATTTTTATAGTGATATATAGTAATGAGGTTGTTTTCATGTGCAATGGGTGCAATATTTGTCAATTTAAGGTTAGGTGACATATTAAAAGCTATCTCTTGTCATTTTTATGTATTTATGTTTAATTTTAAAAGTGAATTCATTATAATAAGGTCCATTTAAAATGAAATAAATTTAATGCTTCTATATTTAGGGGTACGATACACATAAGACTACCATTTTTATATGTTTTAATTTTTACTACTAGAGTGAATTATCTAAAAGGGGTCAATAATTTTTAGGATTGTGAGGGATTGAATTAGTGTTAAGTATATTGTTAAGGGGTCAATAATTTTTAGGGGTCAATAATACATGGGCCAATAATTTTTACTACTAGAGTGAATTAGTGTTAAGTATATTGTACATGATTGTTACACATATTTTAGGCTAATGTGCAACAATTTATAGATGTGTCCCATATAAGTTCAAATTTATTGGTCAAGTGAGGCCATAATTTATATATATATATATATATATATATATATATATATATATGAGTTTTAATTGGATGATTTATCACACCACCAACATGCTAAGTAGATGGGTTGAACCTAAAGAGATATGTAATAATAAAATGTATCCATTGTTGTGAGGGATTGACAACATCAAGATCATTCAAATATTAACTCCAGTGATATTGACCCAGGGTAACATTATTGACCCATGTATAGGTAGGCTAAATAGAAGGCCTATAGATGTTTATTGAAGATAATAAGAATGTTTTAAATAGATAGTGGCTTCATTCATGTGTATAACATTAGAATGAAAGAATCAAGATAGTACCGTGCAGGTTTAAGACAATGGTGGGTTAGGACCAAATTTGAGTGCTTAATTCATTTGTGGTAAATATATGTCAATATTGTAATTTTTAGAATTCTAAATACAATAATTTAGTATAAATAAGTACTAGGTTGTGAGCGAAGCCAAAACAAGGTGGAAATAATCACTCTTAGAAAAATTGTGCACATCTAATGACTCCTTTGAGTAAATGATGTTGAACCATCTCCTCCCATTAGATATGCACATAGAAAGATTGATGTGTTGGATAATAATAATTATCTTAGTTTTTTATTATGAGAATCCATTCCATAAAAATAGAAGTTTATATAAATAAAAGATCCTTAAAATCAAGTTGAATTTCTCCCCTCAAATTATTCCAAGGTGGCCTTCTCTAGGTTTTGGGTTGGATTTAGTTAAGATTAGTGAGGTTAATATTTCATTTGGATCTAGGGGAGAAGTCATAATAGATGCACCTAGAGAAGAAGATTGATTGGGGACTACTTCAATTCTAATACATAGTGAGTAATGATCCGAGGCAAAATTATTTTATGGAGATAACACTCTCCAAGTGGAAAAATAGGTGGTGGAGATGTGCCTCCTTAACTAGTGTTTGGTTTATATTATGAAATAAATGGAGAGTTTCTCCCTTGTATGAATATTTATATGTAATAGGCCAAGATTAATAGAAGTTTCCAATCAGATGGAAAGATATTAGAATGGAATTGATTAGCTTATTTTTATATGCATATATATGTGTAATAGGCAAAGATTACTAGATGTTTCCAATCAGATGGAAAGCTCTTAGAATGAAATTGATTGCCTTATTTTTTTACATGATTCAAAATGTAATTTTCCTTTTGATGTTACATTCTATTAAATCTCAAAATTATATTTAGATTAACAGATCATGGTTTCATGGTGGATTTAGGGTTGATACATTGCCTTTAGAAACCAGTTTTTGAACCTTATAAACAATTTTTTTCTTGGGTCACCATTTGTATTTTGTTTGATCATATTCATTTTATAATGAGAAACCCTTATTCTGTAAAATATCTTTTATCATAAATGACCCAAAATCAAATGGATCTTAGTCAATTTTTTGGGAGAGTATGTATCATTTAAAATACTTCCCATCATGTTCTAATTCTATTCATATTTATTTTGATGATTTTAGGGCTTGAGTTCCTTAGGTTCGATACCTAAAATAATAAAATAAACAATAATATACATATACAACATTTAAAGTATATATAATACACAAGTGCAAAATATTTAAGCTAAATAAAACTTCTATTTTAAATTGACAATATTTGTTTCTCAATTAAAACACAACAAACTTGTGGAGTGATTTTTCTTGATCTTCACTACTCTAATTATTCATTGACAAATACTATACAAGTGACCTAATATTATACTACTTCATAAAACTCTCTAGAGATGGTTGTATATTTGAGAGCACTAGTTTTTTGCATTAAATACATTAATGGATGAATAAAATTAATTGGGATTATTGGAGATCAAGAGAATGCACAGGTTTATGATAGGCATGCATTAATCATGTAGAAAACATAATAGTTGTAAGAAAATGAAATCACATACATGAGAATATTGCTTAAACAAGATAAGAGCAAAATTAATCTTCCATTGAATAATAGCTCACCAAGAGAGATGTACATATAGGATTGCATGAGTAACTCCTCCTAGGAAAGGCAGTTAGAGAGTCAATAATAAAATAATAACTCCCATTTTTAAAATAGATAGTCAAGGGAGTTACTTCCTATTCATTCAATCAAAATGTAACTCTAATTACACCTAATAAATATTATCCACAAAAGTAGGAAACTATAACAAGGGGAAAAGACTCATAATAAATAAATGTGGAAAACACTAAAACCTCTACTCTAACACTCCCCCATAAGCACAACTTAGATGGGTAGTGTAAAAAAATAAATAGGTCCCAAAAACTAGGCTTCAACAGGTATCCAATACAAAGAAATATTCCATAATGTAGATAAAATGAGAAAACCTATAGAAAAAACTCCCCCCCCCCCCGAAAAAAAAAAAAAAGATAGATATAGAATAAGTGAAGAGGCTAGAAGGCCAAAAGATGATGTTGTTGTCAATGTAGATCACACCAAAAGAATAACTAATAGATGAATGTAATTTCTCTTAGTGAAAGGTTTGGTAAAGATATTTGCAATTTGATATGAAGATTGATAAAATCTCAAGTTGATGACCTGACCATTAATAAGCTCCCAAATGAAATGCATGTGAATCTCAATGTCTTTGGTCTACTAGTGCCAAACCATATTCCTACATATTAGTATGGTACTTTGGTTATCATAATAGATGATGGTGGGCTTCTTAAAAGAAATGCTAAACTCAAATAGAATCCTCTAAAGCAAAATAGTCTCAATAGTTGCATTAATAGGCCCCCTATACTCTACCTCCATAGATGATATATAAATATCATTTCTCTTCTTAATTGACCAACTAATGGGACCAGAATCTAAAGAGAAGTTGAAACCTGAAGGGGATTTATGATTCTAAGTATTACTAATCCATTCTAAATCTATAAAATCAACTAAGTCAATCTCTGTGAAAAATCTGTACTAAATCTTGAATCTATAATAGCCCTAAATATAGTGTAATATACTCTTATCTACTTTCCAGTATAACTCAATGGGTTCCTATATGAATATGGAGACAAGTCCTAATGCATATGAAATATTGGGTCTAGTATGATTTAGATAAATAAGGATGCCAACGAGCTATTGATACCTAGTGGCATCAACTAAAGTTGTGGAATAGTCAACCTCAAGTTTGACTCCTAATAAAAAGGGAGTCAAATATGGCTTAAAACCATCTATGTGAAATTGATCCAAAAGATCAAGAGCATACTTGGGTTGTGCATGTAAAATCCTTGAATGAGACTATGATATCTTAATGCCATACAAGTAATGTAGTAGACCCAAGTTAGTCACGTCAAATTTGCCATGTAGAGTTGTCATCACTATTGTAATAGCAGATGAGGAACTCTCGGTGATCAAAATATCATCAACATAAAGGACCAATATCAGTAAATAATCATCCTACCATAAAAAGTATACATTGGGGTCTGAATAACACCTGGTGAAACTTGAAGTAAGGAAGAAGGAATCCATCTTGGCTTACCAATCCTGAGGGCTCTGTTTGAGGCCATAGATGGATTTCCTAAATCTATAAACTAAGGATGAATCCTGAACAAACCCAAATGGTTATTCTATGTAGTTCTTCTCCTTAAGGTCTACGTGAAGAAAGACACTCTTCACATCTATCTAGTGTACATCCTAGCCATGTGTTACAACTATAACTAGTGTGAGTTTCATAGAATTCATCTTTACAATAGGTTCAAAGGTATTAGATTAATCAATGTTAGATACCTATGAGAAACCATTGGTGACCAATTTTGCCTTGTACTTATTCACCAACCCATCTGATGCAAACTTGATCTAATATATACACCTACATCGAGCCATCTTCCTTCCCCTATGATGTGAAGTCAAATCCCAAATGTGATTTTTGATCAAGGAATAATATTCTTCTTGCATATAAATATCCCACTCAGTTATGCATAAAGCCTATCATAATGTCTATGGATCTAAAACTAAAGCAAAGAAAGCAAGCAGACCCTTATGATAATTTAGTAAAATACGTCTATCATCTACTAGATCCCCTACCCAAGTGCCTTGACTCTAAAGTCTCTGTTTGGCTCAAAGTAGCCCAGATGTGGGTGAGTCAGGTACCGACTCCTCATCCTCTGAAACATTATTAGAGATGGATGTAAAAGACTCCCCATGACTACCTTCATTTTTAGAACTACAAGAAGAAGAAGATCCTAGCTTAGGAACCTGCTCTGGATGATCTAAGTTAGAAGAAGAATTATAAAGCCTGAGTGAATTCAATGAAAGAGAAGAAGTGTCAAGTTTTGAGTCTTTAGGAATCTCTTGAAATTGAACACTTCTCTTTATGAAAAACTCATGTGTGGTTGGATGTAGAAGGCACTACTCCTTGACACCATATCAATAATCTACAAAGATTCAAGGCTTATACTGAGGTTCCATATCTTTGTGTATATTATTTGGAATACATTCCATAACTGTAGATCTAAAAAGCCTAAGGTGTTCAACATTAGGTTTCCTTCAATGACAAACTTTAAAGAGTGTTATTCTTTTCAAATCTTTCAAGTAACCATGTTTTGAATATAACAAGCACAATTAATGGATTTATCTTAATACTAACATACTAAGGACTTAGAGTGAGTCATACAACTAGAAATGTCTTTCAAAGAACTATTCTTATGCTCTACAACTCAATTCTATGAAAGACTGTAAGTAATTGTCCATTGCAAATCAATCCCCTCTATGGTGCAAAACTAATCAAATCTATTTCTAGCATAATCACCTCCATTATTAGTTAGAAGAACCATGATGAATTTATTAAAAAATTTCTCAACAAGTGCATTGATGTCTTGAAAATCATTAAACACTTCAAACTTTTACTTAATAAATTAGACCCATGTATATCTCAATAAATCATCAATGAAAGTGAAAATGTACTTAGCCCTTGTAAATGTTAAACTAGGAAAAGGCCCATATACATCACTATGTACTAATTCTAATGCTTGTGAAGCCCTCTAATCTTTTACTTTGTCAAAGTTTGCTTCAAGATGCTTTCCAAGAGAACACCCTCACAAAGTCCCTTAGAAAATTGGATTGGAGGTAAGCTTATGACCATGTCATTTTTGCTATGTTGTTCAAGATGGCGGTAATTAAGGTGGCCAAATTACTTATGCCATAATTTTATATCTCCATCTAAATGAGTCAACAATGCTATTAGATAAGAATTAGGTGAAAAATATGAAAATGTGTATAACATGGCTTGATTATCTTTTCTAGTCACTGCCACTATAATATCACTATGCAATTCCTTGATGATAACTAAATCTGGTATAAACTCAACCCTCATGCCTTTACTAATATGAGTGATTTGATAAACTAATAGGAGATTGGTTGAAAGAGAAAGGACACTCATGATAATATTGAATGTTCTTCCTTATATTTCAATAGACCCTCTCCCTACAAATAGTATAGAAGTGTCATCACCCAAACTAATATAAGACATGTTACAAGGCTATAAGGAAGAAAACTCAACTAGTGAAGAGCCCATGTGGTGAGAAGCACTCGACTCAATGACCCATGAGGATGTTAAAGCTGAGACTATTACAAGAGCCTTAACCTTTTCTTTCTCTTTCCCCTTGCCTATGCCTTAGTAAAATCTTTGGTAGATGAATTATGCTTGATGGACTCATGAGCACCTATGTTGTTCTTCTCAAGGAGATTAGTTAGGTGATATATTTTCTCATTCATGTACTTGCTTTCATCATACCTATTTTTATTATAATATGCACACTTAAACCTTCTATTTCTTAGGTTTTAATGTTGGTTGTGGTGTAGGTTGATTATTTCTTCTTCTCTTGATCCTTATTATTCTTGTTCTTCTATTTGTTTAAAGTCTTTGTTTTTGCAATCCCAACAATTAAAGCTTGAGGTTTTGTGGAATTTAATGTGCCCATCTAGATCAACTTGTCTTGCTCCCTAGTTAAGTTGGCAATGAAAGTATCTAAAGAAGATATTTTTCATGTAGTGCCCAAAGCATTTTTAGTGGCATAAAAAGTAGAGACAAAGAATGAATAGTCAGAACCTAGTTTAAAGAGTATAAAAAGAACAAGTTGGTCATCTTCTTATTTTATCACACATTAGTTCAAATGAAATCTCAAGAACTTGAACTTAGTGAAGAAATATTGTGGGTGTCAAAGTTGCAAGGACTTAGGCTAATGATTTCATTCTCAAGCTCATGACCTCTCATCACATCTTGCTCCTCAAATAGTTTACCTAGATTGGTCCATACATCATGAGGTGATTTGGTGGGATCTAAGTGAAATAAGAGATTAGATGATATAGAAAGACATAATAGCCCATAGGCTTCATCACTAGGGTTATATCACTTAACTATCTCTACATGTATAATAGGTTTAATTTTATCATCCATGGTTATCCTATACAAACCCTTACTCAAAATGATTGCCACATGGATTTTCCATTCATGATAGTTAAAAGGAGTTAGTGGCTTTATTGAACTTGAATCCATTAGTGTAGAAATGAGTTGTAGTAGTAGTGAAAATTGAAGTTGTTGCAGAAGTAAAAGTGCAAGAAAAATGCAAAGAGTGATCGAAAAAGGCATAGTACACCCCCTGAACTATGAAATGGTGAACCCCCACTGCTCCCCCACCCTGCCCCCCCTAAAAAAAAATGTTTCAAATGCATGCTCAAAAGATGTCAAACTTATCCAATAGTGTGTCTTGAGCAATCAGTACAAAGAGTCAAAAGGCTATGTTTTTCAAACAAAATAAGGTGTTGGACTCAAATGATAATGCATCTAAAGAAGCAAGTACAATGTGATCAAGTGAAAAACTGAAAAATACTTTATTTTTAAATATTACCCACACTATATTGTTTTATAAAAATAATAAAAAATCTTCACTAACAATGCTAAACTCAACCAATCTTCTAATGCATTACTTGTGCATTAAAATAAAAGTAGCATATTTTCCTTTGTTTTAAATTAAGCTATTAAAAAAAGAATTTAACATACTAAAAATATTAGGGTAAAATTGAATAGACTTAGCTTGTTTTTAAAGAAAATTTCAAGCCTTTGAAACAGTAGGAGTCCTATGTGATGGTTCTTGACTAACTAACATGCAATGTAATGGTAGTTCTGACTGGTTGGCATTGACAGTAGTCTCCATGAGTGAAAATGTTATAGTTTTAAGCCATCTAAAATAAATGTAAAACTAGGGTTGAACATGTAGAACTAGTTAAGGCCGAACATAGGTCAATACCATAAAGAGGAGACTAGACATGAGGTTGTATGGAGGAACACAATTTTTTTAAGAAAAATGCACCAAGGCATGAAGAACACACAGTCACAAAGAAACCATAGTAATTATGCTAATTGCTTCTAATGAACCAGTTTAAAAAAAAGATGACTCCACCAAAAAAAGAAAAACTCCCACAAATGGATTGTGAAAACTAGCTTTTATTTACAAACAAAAAATATCAAGATTTCAAATAAAATTAATAGTAATAAAAAAATTAGACAATCAAATACCAAAGTGGCTCTAATACCATATCAGAGTTGACACCAAGAGCTCTGGATCAAGTGAATGTACAGATTTGTGATAGGCATGAGTCAAGCATATACACAACTCAATAGATGCAATAAAATGAAATCACATACATGATAATATTTCATAAATAGATAAAAGAAAAATGAATCTTCCATTGAACAATAGCTCACCAAGAGAGATGTACATATAGGATTGCATGAGTAACTCCTCCCAAGAGAGATGATTAGAGAGCCAATAATATAAGAGTAACTCCCATATTTGAAATATTTGGTCAAGGGAATTACTTCCTATTCATCCAGTCAAAATGTAACTCCACGTACACCTAAACAAGCTTATCCATGAAAGTAAGAAATCTCCAAAAAAAGGAGGGAAAAATCCATAATAAAAAAATATGAGGAAACAAAAACCTACTCTAACAGGGATATGTTTCGATATAGTATACAAAAGGATATTTTTATGGATTATATGTGATAGTAGAAATGAATGCAGGTTGGTGAAGGCGATCTTCTTACTAGATGGGCTAGATTACACACAGATAGGTGACACAATCCAACACTCCCCCTTAGTCTAGACTACCCAAAATATCTGTAACTCCAATGCATTATTGTTCATATAATCAAAAAAATTCTTTGATAATGGCTTTGTGAAAATATAGACAAATTGATCTTGAGTTCTATAAAATTCAAGAACAGTCTCGCCATTATTGACTATATATCAAATGAAGTCATATATTATGTCTATGTGTTTGTTTATCTTATGATACACATGGTTCTTGGAGATCACTACAACTGAATTATTATCATAATAAATCTTGGTTATTTTATCTTGAATATGCCCTAAGCCTGACAAAAATCTTCTCATCTAAATTATCTGACATGCCACTGAACTGATGTGGCTACTATATATTCTTCTTTTATAGATGAAAAGGTGATAATCAGCTACTTATTTTATGCAAATGAAACTATGTTGGATTTGACATGAAACAAATGACTAGATATGGTTTTCTTATCATCAATTTTGCTAGAACAATCACTATATATGTATCCAATCAATTTGAAATTTTCTAGTGGTGAATAAAAGATCCCATAAGATCTTGTACTAGTAATGTATCTTAATATTATTTTACTTACATTTTAATGTGATTCCTTTAGTTTCTACATAAACCTTAAAATAAGGCTAACTCCTACATAATATCATGTCTTGTGGTTATTATTAGGCTATCAACAAGCTTCTTGGACAAGTTTGGATCAATATTGGATCCTTTATCTTCGATGATCATATTTAATCCCATAGCTATTGGGGTTGGTGAAAAATTAGCTTTTAGTATGTTGAACATTTTCAACAATTTATTTAAATATTTTGATTAAAATATAAAATGGCTTGGTTGGATTTAGTGACTTCCTTGGCCAAGGAAGTACATCATCAATCCTAAGTCTGTCATTTCAAATTTTGTTTTCATTATTATCTTGAATGAAATGGTTGAAAGATTTCATATTTGTAATACTTTCTTGTTGTTCTGAGCAGTAATTGATAACACCATTCTAACATTATTTAATTTTTACACTTGTGTAAAAGTCTCACTGAAGTCAACTCTAGCCTATTGATAGAAGCCCTTTGATACTAACCTTGCAATATATTTCTCCACATTCCCTTTAGCATTAAATTTGGTCATATAGGCACATTTCACTCCTATGAAATCCTTTCCTTTTGAAAGGTTGACTAGATCCCATGTTTGATTATTTTCAATTAATTTAATCTTTTCATCCATGGTGCTAATCCAATTTTCATCTTGGATAACATATTCAAAGTGTATAGGATCAACTTATGATAACAATGTAAAATTACAATGTGAACTTGTATCTTCAACTGGTTGAGATTCATCAAATATTTCCCTTAGGCTTCTTGTCTTCCTTGAAGAATATTTGAAGCACAATCTTAGATATTCTGGAGTGAGAACTGAAGAATCATCATTGTAAGTGCTTGCTAGTGTAGATGTGCTCAGAGTTGAAGGTTACACACATGTGGAGCTAGAGGAACATGTTGAGTATGATTTTATTCAATCGCATTCTCATGAGGTATACCAGTAACAACAATAGTTATCTTGTCAATACATCCATCCCATGCTTCTTCTTCAATGAAGTCTACATCTCTATCGATGATAAATTTCTTCGTGATGGGATTGTACAATTTGTAGGCTTTGAACTACTCATTGTAGCCTAAAAATATGTGCTTTTCTCCTATGTCATTCTCAGTTTGTTTCTCAACTTTCTTTCCACAAGTGCATAAGGTACACAACTAAAAAATCCACAGATGAGAAACACTATGCTTCTTTCTACTCGCTACTTCTTAAGGATCTTTGTTACACTCTTCATTAGGAATCTATTTAGAAGATAGACTCTGCATGAGAGATCTTTTGCCCAATACTCATTTGATAGATGCTTGGCCTTCAACATGCTTCGGGCCATCTCGATGATTATTCTAATTTCTATTTCATTTATGCCATTATGTTGAAGTGTATATATTGTTGTGAACTACTTCTTGATTCCATTACCTTTGTATAAATTCATGAACTCAATAGATATGCACTCTCCTCCTCGATCAGATCAAAACACTTTGATATAGCAGTTTCTTTACTTCTCAACTTTGGCCTTGAACTCCTTATATACATTGAATACGTCAGACTTATGATTCAGGAAGTAAACCCATATCTTTCTATTGTAGTCGTCAATGAAAGTTAAAAAATACAAATTTCTATTAGTTGAGACAGATTGAATTTGTCTATAAAGATCTATGTGCATAATCTCTAGAGGCGCTCTTGCACAATAAGTCTTTCCTATAGGAAAATATTTTCTATGCTATTTTCCTAGTATGTAGCTCTCACATTCTATATTAGGCTACTCAATCAATGGAAACCCATTCACCATATTCTTCTGATGGATTAGCTTCAAACAATTGAATTTCAAATGACCAAATCTTAAATTCCATAACCATGATGGATTCATGAATGAACTCTTAAAGGTCGTTTCAACAGGGGCTTGAGTTTACAAGCTATGAAATCCAAATGTAGGGGGTGCTAAAATATGAATGTTAAAAGGAAACATTATGTTCCTTGTCATGGAAACTTTTGTAATGGGTCTAATGCTTGGTGGTTTGTCCACGATGACACATTTGTCATTCTCAAAGTATAATTTGTAGACTTTATGCACTAAATGGCCTATGGTTAATAGGTTATGTTGTAAACTAGGGACATGGTAGATATCATGGGTATATTTCTTCTCCCCTTGTTTAATTTTTATGGGAATTGATCCTTTTCCCATAATTGAAATTCTATTGTCATTGCCTAGCTTGACTTCTGACTTGGCATAGTCATCCATGGTTGCAAACATGTATTTGCTACCAATCATGTGGTTGTTGCATCCACTATCTAGGATCCATACATATTTTGTGCTTTCTTTTACTACATTGCAAGTGTTCAGGACTGTATTTTGACTGATACTAGTAGACTTGTTCTCTTTAGTAAAACTGGCCTTTTGTTTCTTCAAATCAAATGGTCTTTTTTTACATTCATTTGCATAATGGACATACGTTTTTCAATAATGTCACTGGACAGTATATTTATCATACCTTTCACTATGTGAGTGATTGTGTGAATGGGCACTGCTCCTTCCTCTGTTGTAGCCGGACCTTCATCTTGTTCAGTTGACTCTGAATTGATATTTGAATGCATTCTCCAGAGAAGATCCACTCGATCTGTTTAGTCTTTGCTCGTGGATTAAGAGTAATCCCATCAACTAATCAATTGACAACTAGGTCAAATTCCTTGAATCTTCAATTACTACCGCTATGGAGTCGAAATTTACAGGTAGACTCAAAATATTCTCCATGATTTTCTGATATTTGAGTCTCACCATGAGACCTTATCTGGTTTCCAATGACTACATGTGTGAAGAATGAATCTACATTATCTGACTCAGTCATCTGTAAGTTTTCAAAATCTCTTCTTAGCATCTGTAACTTCAAAGTTTTTACCTTCCTCCTACGTTAATAGGTGGTCTGTAGACTATCCCATGCTTGTTTTGATATGGTTGTTGCTGCAATGTGCATAAAGATGTACTCCTCCATAACTTGTTGAACGAAGAATAGTGCTTTCACATCCTCCTTCTCTTTGCATAGCGTTTTGTCTGCTTGTGACAGTGCTTTAAATGCTTGCATACTGGCAGGCTCTGGAATTTCATTCTCTAAGAGGTCCCATACGTATTGTGAACAATATAATGTCTTCGTATTTGTGCTTCAGAAGTCATAGTTCTTGCCCTTGAATATAGGAATACGTGGTTGAGTTATGTTGCTGCTTACACTCGCCATGATTGATTGATGGTTGATTGATTGTTGTGGCTTGGAGCTGTACCTGAGTGCAAAACTGAAGGTATACAACTAAGAAGGAACACAATGGGGAGCTATACCTAAGCGCAATTATTGGGCGTTGAGATAAGGGGCAAAAGTTTAAAGCGCAAATGTTGAGTCTCAGAACTATGGCGCTTGAGCACGAACCGTCGATCATTGGGTGCTGAAAGCAGGCACTATTGGACTTATCCTTGATTATGGTGCTTGTGTTGCAGAGCATTGATGCACTATTACCTGGAACAGCACATTTCTGAAATAACGCAGAATTATGGCACGAACCTTAAAGTGCTTTACCACTCAGCCGGACGATCGAGAGTATTAATCAATTGGATTTAATGCATTACTAGAGTGAATCCAATTAGCTGGGATATGTCGCGATATGGTGTACAAAAGGATATTTGTTGGGATTGCAAGTGTTGTCAGAAATGAATGCCGATTGGTGAAGTTGACCATCTCACTAAGTTGGCTATCTTAGACGTGGCTGGGCCACATCATCCAACATGTTTCCAGCGTACAAGAAATGGCTTACATATATGTATTTTTAAGGGTTTTCATTTAGGTGATTTCGATGTAACAATATTGGACAAAGATAGAGGTTTTTTTCTTTTCCCCCAATGCTTGGACTACCCTATGTCGAACCTTAGAAGTGGATTTCAAAATCAATATATTTTGCTACGATAGTTTTAGCACGTCCATGTTCAAGAGAAAATAATAGATACTAGAATTTCAAAGGAGGGTTTGGACAAAGTTAGAGATGCGGTGGATGGTTTGATGGTCCTTTAATCTAATGAATCGGAAGAGCATAGGTTGGAGTTCATGTATGTGGCAATCTTAGCAGTTTTAAAAGACTGGAAGGGAGATAAGGATAAGGAACCCATAATTTTTTAATCTTCTCACGGGTTAGAGTAGGAAGTGTCTTAAGAGGAGGTTAAGATTTAATAATCCGGATTATAATCAAGATAAAAAAAAATTAATGGGTACATGATACAAAACTTTTAAAACAATAATCTGTATTGATTTGTATATTTAATAAATAAATAAATTGCATAAAAAAGTATAAATAAAACTTAATTTAGAATTGGAGTTGATATGTAAAATTTAAAAAAAATAAAAAATAAAAAATAAAAACTTGCTCTACTATTTTTAACAACTGTTATTTTAGTATGTTTCACATGCCAATATGAGAAACTCGAATTATCTCCACATATCTCCTAAATACTAAAATTAACATGACAAATGAATTTGAATTAAAGTTTATGTCTAGTTACAAAAATTCACTAATTCTAAGAATGGGAAAAACCTCAAAAATATTAAAATTAAGATTTGGACCCTCATATAGTCATGTATAGCCTCTGAAAAGTTTTTAAAACATCACTAAGAAGATGGAGAGGTTGAAGGATGAATTGAAATACAAAGGATATTTTAAACCGAGTTACAGATCAAAAATTATGGCCTCTAGAAGTTGGAACTCTGTTTTATTCTCCTCTAGTTAAAAACAACATAGATCCTACGAGTTGCTTTGTTTGTTCTCCAGCGATTTATTCTTGTCAATATTTTTCATCTACCATTTAAGAATCTAAGTATTATTTACCTATTGTAATCCTTCCCACTATAATAAATACTTGTTATAACTTCCTTGCCTTGTGTTCACTATTTTCTTATCTAAAATTTACGCTATCTTTTCTTTCTTCTTCTTTGCTACTTGTTATTCCCAATATACTTATTCATGTTCTTCCACTTTACCATATTTTCTAATGGAAATTATATAAATATTAAATATTAAATACTAGAGAGATATCAAAATTATGTGGTAAACTTACCTCATAAGCGTTATCATTGATTTTCTTCACAATTTTACACAGACCAATCTTCTTTTACTTCAACTTGTTATATGTATCCGTTGAAAATATTTTTTTCCTCAAGTAAACCATCACTAAGTCTCATTATTCAAATACTTTTGACCCTCTTCTGACATCTATTGGTTCTTTATATTTTTTATTACTTTCATGTAGTTTTTTCTTCACTTCTTCTTGTAATTGTTGCATATGCTATGTAAATTCTTCTACATCATCACTAACTCATTCTATAATTGGTAACTATACCAAATATAAAACACCAATAGGATTTATCTCATAAATCATTTGTTTGTGGATAGTATGCACTACTAAATTGTAGCTTAATTCCTATACTCTTCCATAATGTTCTTTAATAATGACTTAGAAATTTTGTGTCCTTATATGATGTAATGGCTTTTGAAACACCATGTAATCTCACAACATCCTTAAAAAATAGTTTTGTAACTTTAATGGCATCATTGGTCTTGTTACATGCAATAAAATGAACCATCTTTGAAAACTTGTCTACAACAAGAAAATTTAACCATTACCTCCTTGTCTCTTTTGTAACCCTAACACAAAGTTCATACTTAAATCTATCTATGGTCTTCTTGGAATCAATAGTAGCATATACAACCATGTATTATGTGCATGTCCTTTAGCCATTTGATATATCATGCACCTTAAAATATATCTTGTAACATCTCTCTTCATCTTTGGCAAAAAATACTTCTCCTCCACCAAAGTTATTATCTTTGTCTTACCAAAATGTCAAACCAAAAAACCACCGTGCAAATCTCTTATAATATTGTCTCTTAGAGACACAACTAGAATAAATAATTGTTTCCCCTTAAAGAGATAACCATCTTGTATAAGGTACTCATCATAAATATTAATTGTCTCACCTATTAATGCATTCTTGCATTACTCAACTATCTTTCCAAAATCTGGATTAATATCTTATACTTTATAACCTTAAATCTTACTACTTCACTCACCATAGCAGCTAACAACCCCGATCGCCTACTTAAATCGTAAACTACCTTATTCTAATTTCTTGATTTATGCTTTAAAATAAATGTGTATCCTTTTAATAAATATGCCCACTTTGTATGTCTACTATTTAACTTCTTTTGAGCATTCATGTAATTCAAAGCATCATGATCTATAAATAGGTCAAACTTCTTAGGCACTAGGTAATGCCTCTATGTCTTAATGTTTATACTCTGAAATAAAATTTAACATCATATGTAGAATACTTCTTTATATGATCATTAAATTTCTCACTAGAATATGCTATTGACTTTCTTTCTTGACTCAATACAACACTGATTCCCACATGCTAAGCATCACAGACCACTTCAAACACTTTGTTAAAATATGGTAATGCTAATATAGGTTTCTTTATTATTTTATTATTAAAAATCACAAAGATTTATTTATTGTTCTTATGCACATAAATTCTTTTCCATTCATAAAATATGTTATTGGTACAACAATACTACTAAAAATTTTAACGAAATTTTTGTAAAAAGTTGTTAAACCATGGAAACTTATTACCCATGTAATGCTCTTTAGAATAAGACACTCAAAAATTACCTTTACATTTTATTCATCCATTCTTACACCATCTCTTGAGACTACAAATCCCAAAAAATACTAAACTATTTTGCATAAACATGCACTTCTTTAAATTTGCATAGAGCTTATCCTTAACGTTTATAATACCATTCTCAAATTCTTTAAGTGATCTTATTTAGTCTTAATGAATATCAAAATGTTATCAAAATAAATCACCATAAACTTACTAATGTAATCTCGTAGAACTATGTTCATCATCCTCATAAATATGTTAGATGCATTAGATAATCTAAATAGCATCACCTTACACTCATATAAGCCATCCATAGTCTTGAAAATTATTTTCCATTCATCTCCTTCACAAATCTAACTATGATAGCATCCACTCTTTAGATCAATCTTGGTAAAGTATTTTTCTCCTACAAACACATCCATCATATCATATAGATGAGGTATATTAAATCTATAATTGATAGTAATTTTATTTATTACTCTACTATCTACACACATTCTCCACCCTCCATTTTTATTTGGAGTTAATAATGTTGGTGATGAGGCCTAAAATCATATCCCTCTTACTTACATAAATTCATTTATGAATGCATTAAATTTAAACATTAATCTTCTCTAAATTATCTCATAACACATCATGGATTCAACAAATAATCACCATAATAAATCTTTCATTAATTCATACACAAATTACATCTCGAGTTGATGCCAACATTGCATGCCTACACACAAGCTCTAAAAAGCTTCCTCTCATTACAAGATTCAACAAGATTCCCTTAAACCCATATAAAATTGGCTTACACTAGTCAAGGAGGATTCCAAGGCATTCCTAAGCCTTCCCACATACAAATTTGTAAGGATCCAGGAGCTGCTAAATGGGCCTTCAAAACAATGAGGAAACTAATGTATATTTATGCATTTTATAACATGAGAGAAGAGGGAGAAATGGGAGAGATAACTTCATGGCCAAGCCAAAGAAATTCTCCACATTTGAGTGGGTGCATAATAATCCATAGTGGTAGTTGTCCCCATTTGACAAAAGTCATAAAAAATGGCCCTCCACTTAGACAAGAACATGTGAGGGGAATCTTCCATTAAAATATTACTTGCTTGGGATCCAATGGTCAACAAAGTAGCCACCTACTTTTTCCAATGGTGACCCTTGACTTTCTTGCACCATGTGACATCTTTATCTATTCTCCATGTGATTCCACACATGGAAATCTTGGACACATCTAGAATTATGTCCCACACATGTGACATCACCATGACCACTTTTAAGACCCTTCCTAGGCCCACATCTTGGGACTCACTGTGGGCCCCATTACCACATCAACTTCTTACCACATCACATATATGCCATATCACCTGCATGTCACATCTCTACACACATACATGCCACATCACCTACATTCCATGTCAACATGAATAGTGATTGGTGAATAGTGCCCATGAATAGTGTTGCATGATTAGTGTTATACTGCCATATCATTCTTCTCCAATTGAAAACAACTTAACTCCTATGAGTTGTGATCAGTATATCTATGCCAATTATTATAAAATATATATAAAACAAACCACTCTTTTTTAGTTCATGTAAGATTATTTAAGCCCTTGGTGCTCCTACACTAGACACCCAAGGTAATTAATGTGATCTCATGATCACATAGAGGGGGTGAGTGGTTCTACCACCCTTTTTGTCATGATGTAGAAATGACCTTGGTATCCCCTTCTATAAACCATGTACACCTAGAGAATTTTCATGTCTTTCTCCTTTTCTTCTAGCATCTACATAATGGCTCTAAAATGATCCCCACAGGACCACATACCATGGGATCTCCCATTTCTTCCGAAACCATCCTCCTCGTCCAATGGCTTAACCATATCTCAATCATATGACATGTGGGTTGAATCCCACCATGGAAAACTAAACTTATCCACCAAGATGCCTTAACATGCATCTCATTTTCCCACATGAGCTCTAGCCCAGCACTAACTACCCACCTCCACCAAAAGCCCACTTGGCTTTCATCTCTCATCCAAACACCTATTGGATCTTCCACACCATCACATATCACCATCAATTGTATATTCTCACTCATGGATTAAATATAATTCAACTCTCTCACATGTGCATTCTTATCATGTGCACACACACATGGGAAAATAAAAATTCCCTCAACAACTTCTCCATACTCCAAAGGCATGCTATCAAACTCTTCCATTTTTTGCTGAAAATAAGAATCCACATGTGTAATCCTTTGCACATCCACCATATCTAAATTATCCTCACAAGAAACTTTAAATCCTTCCTCAATACTTGCAACATTAGATTTTCCCATAATCTCCATATGTGCATTTTCTTGCACTAAAATTTCCTCTATAGTTAAAACTTCAACACCAACCAACTCTTTAGCTTCCTCCAATGAAGATTTTACTCCTTTGATTCTCTCATCATTCACATGCATCTCCTCTATGATGGCTGCAATAGCATTCTCTGCACTCTCATCATTTGCATTTTCAATAACGAAAATAAAATTCCCCTCAAAAAATTCATCATGCTCCAAAGGCATGATATCAAACTCTTTTTCAATAACCTTTAGTTGTTCTTCTTCTTCCAAATTTGGCTGAAAATGAGCCTCCACATGTGCATATAATTGTATAAAAATATCAGCTATGGTTAGAATAAAAACACCCTCCAAACATTCATTCATGGATTGCTCCAAAGAAGATCTCAAATCTGTAACACTAGGTTCTTT
Source organism: Torreya grandis (assembly GCA_037957365.1). Lineage (NCBI taxonomy): Eukaryota > Viridiplantae > Streptophyta > Pinopsida > Cupressales > Taxaceae > Torreya > Torreya grandis. The sequence continues at coordinate 1,071,956 of JARHVA010004968.1, forward strand.
ATCATGTGCATTTTGTTGCACAAAAATTTCCTCTTTTTGCAACACTCCATGGCTGAAATTTTCTGCACTTAAATGCCATATCACATGGCTGAAATATTCATCATCCTCTATCTCATTATGTTCACACATTTTCACATCATCTTCAACCCAAGTTTGTTCATAAGAAACATACAAATTTTTTGTGTCAATTTTAGCATACTCCACATGTTATTAAATGTCACAATGAGATCCAAAAAGCTATATAACATCCAATTCCAAGGCTGAAATCTCTTCATCCACACATTCAATTTTAGATCCACCACATGGCTGAAAATACCTTAAAATTCCCTCTGGTGCACTAGCTTGCACAATCTCTTCATTCAATATTTCCAACACGGAAACATGTAACTCTTTATGGCTGCATTCTTCCTCTATGTGAAACTCCTCGTGTCTACAATTCTCATCTTCACCATCATCAAAAATTTCCCACATAATTTCTTCTCCATATTCAAATAAGGGTTCTCTAACATTAGCTTGAAAATACACCACTTCTACATCTTCTTGCATGAGGATTTATTCTTCTCTTTGCAACTCTTCACAGCTACAATCTTTACTCTTTTGCAACCTTCCTTGGCTAAAAATTTCTTCCATCTTATCTTCATACTTAATAAGGATGTATTAAATAATGGGCTACCTATGAGCCTCTTCTTCATCTATGATTTTAAAATCAGATTCATTGTCCTCTATGACAACCTTCTTCTCCTCTTTCACATTGCCTTTCATGGCAATTTTTTGATTCATATTTTCTTCTCTTTTATGTAACTCTCCATGGTTGCACTCTTGAATATTCCATGTGGAAATTTCTTTATTTAATGAAGATACTTTTATTTTTAAGGATTCCATCATCTCCCACGTCAAATCCTCTTCAATGTATCCTTCTTCAACTCTTTCTAGTAGCAATTCCATTAGTCTACTCTATGTCTTGAGTTTCTTCTCCCATTTTTTTATGGTGAAATCTTCCACTCTTATTCTCCATCTTTACCTGCATACTTAAAAAATAAAAACAACACAATATTCTCACTTTCTCAACTCTTGTAAGGATTCTCTCATGCCTACAATAAACTTTCTCTCACTCCCTACCCAAGGAATCAAAACTTGCTCCGACACCACTTGATGGGGCCTAAAACCACATCCCTCTTACTTACATAAATTCATTAATGAATGCATTAAATTTCAACATTAATCTTCTCTCAATGCTCTCATAACACATCATGGATTCAACAAATAATCACCATAATAAATTTCTCATTAGTTCATACACAAATTACATCTCAAGGTCATTCCAACATTGCATGCCTACACACAAGCTCTATAAAGCTTCCTCTCATTATAAGCTTTAACAAGCTTTCCTTAAACCCATATAAACTTGGCCTCCACCATCCAAGGAGGCTTCCAAGGCATTCCTAAGCCTTCCCACATACAAACTTACAATGATCTAAGAGCCACTAAATGGACCTTCAAAATAATGAGGAAACTAATGTATATTTATGTATTTTACAACAAGAGAGAAGAGAGAGAAATGAGAGAGATAACTTCATGGCCAAGTCAAAGATATTAGCCACATTTTATTGGGTGCATAATAATCCATAGTGGTGGTTGTCCCCATGTGCCAAAAGTCATCAAAAATGGCCCTCCCCATGTGCCAAAAGTCATCAAAAATGGCCCTCCACTTAGACAAGAACATGTGAGGGGAATCTTCCATTAAAATATTACTTACTTGGGCTCCAATGGTCAACAAAGTAGCCACCTAATTTATCCACTTACCAAGTCACCCATGTGACTCCAACATGCCATTTCCCTAACACATGTGAGGAAATCTTGAGTAGTGACATCTTTTGTCACTTTACAACATGTGACCCTTAACTTTCTTTCACCATGTGACATCTTTATCTCTTTTTCATGTGATTCCACACATGGGAATCTTGAACACATCTAGAATTATGACTTACACATGTGACATCAACATGACCACTTTTAGGACCTGTTATAGGCCCACATCCTAGGACCCACAATGGGCCCCAATACCACATCAGCTTCCTACTACATCACCTACATGCCATGTCACCTGCATATCGCATCACTGCACACCCACATGTCACATCACCTCTATGTCATGTCACCATGAATAGAGGTTATTGAATAGTGCCTATGAATAGTGTTGTGTGAATAGTGTTCTACCACCACATCATTTGGTGTTCAACATGGACTCATACTCTCCCTTATGACACCCTTTCTCATCAATTTAATAACCTATTTATTTAATTATATATGTTCTATTAGATTCATCTTATAATCTATTTGATTAGGTAGAGCTAGTCCTAGAATTAAATCAGTATGATGTTGAGTTCTCTCTATGGTGGTAAACCATTCAGTAACTCATTAGGGATAACATCTATATATTATTTCAATATAGTTTCTACTTATGTTGGTATTTTCACCACTTTAATGTCTTCTTTATTTGCTACTAATGCATAACATCAACCTATCATATTCATGTCTTTGATAATTTTTTTGTGGATAACATTATTTTTCCTATCCCTTCTTATTTAATAGGTAATAATACTACCTTTTTACCATCTTTCACAAAATTATATATGTTCTTCACTCCATTCATGAATTATTTATTTGTTAAATTACCAAAGCCTTCCCAATAACACATGGTATGCATCCATTGGTATACCATCACACCATATTTCATCCTCGTAAGTTTTTCCAATAAAAAACTTAATTAATCACCTTTAATATACTATAACCTCATTCCCTTTCTTAAACTATGAAATTCAAAAAAGATTTGGATATTTTCATACTATAAACCTAGTTTTTCAATCATGTCCTTATGAACCATATTTTCATAAATACCACCATCTATAACTACTTCACATATCTTATCTCATGAATTTCACCTTGTTTAATAAATATTTGTTCGCGTACATGTATCACCACCTTCCTTATTCTGAACCTGTTCTTTCTTTGGAGCAATCATTATTCTCTTTATCATGTGATTTTTTCCAAAATATCCCACTGTAACTTCAATATTTTTTATTCTATCTCAACTTCAACTCAATTCACTCTTAGGTTATCCTCTTGCCTCATTTCTTGATCTTGGAAGTATGGACACTCAAATGCTCTATGTCTTCTTCTCAACATTTATAACAAACATAAGACCTATGTTAATTTATAAACCATCTTATACCACCACCATAGCCTTGTCCTCTCTAAAATCATTTTTCTCTTTGTTGGCATTGAAATCCTTATCTATTATCTTCTTGAATTTATGCACCACATGATGATTGTCCTCTACTGGTATTAAACCCACCTCTATTGGTATTAAATCCACCCCATCTCATTATTAGAGGGTATTGTCCTCTTCTTGGCCTACTACCCAATGATATTCTAAAATTCTATCTATTTTGTTTTTCTTCTTCCCTCAAATTTAATTGATAATTTTCTTCCATGTAAAGTATTCTATGCATGCTCAATTTATTATGAATATAAAATTTCAAACCATTACCTTATAACCATATGTTCTTGTAATATTTCATCATGTTCCACTCATGTGGAAAGATTGTCAAACTCATTTGTATTCTCCTGTATACTATGATCCTTTTGCCTTAAATTTTTGAATCTTCTAAATAGGGTTTTTTTTATAGTCCACAGGAAGAGATTTCTCCTTTAGTATCTCTTTATGTAGGTGATCCCACCAAATCATTACATGACCCTTCAAATTAACGAATTCAAACTTTAATTTATTATCTTATCTAAGATTTTTCCATTCAAAAAGTGCCTCCATGCTATTTTTCCAATCTATCAACTCTTATATTTTTAAATTTCCTTCATAATCTAGAATTTCAACTTTGATTAATTCATTCCTTCCCTCTAAAACCCTAACCATCCTCTCTTCCATTGATGGTATTTGTTTCTATTGTTCCTATTCTAATTGAATTTCATCTTCATGATTTATTTCCATCTAGAAACCTTTGTTAATTTATAAACTATCTTCTATCACCACCATAGCCTCATCTTCTTTGAAATCCTCTTCTTCTTTGTTGGTATTAAAACTATTTTCTGTTAACTTCTTACCTTTTTTCACCACATTATGATTATCCTAAAATGGTATTAAACCCACATCAATTGGTGTTGAATCCATCTCATCCTATTATTTGAGGAGATTGTCCTCTTCTTAGCCCAATACTAGATGATCCTATAAAATTCTATCCATTTTATTTTTCTTCTACCTTCAAAACTAATTAATAATCCTCCTCTGTGGAAAATATTAAATGCATGCTCAATTCATTTTAAATAGTAAAATTCAATACATTTACATGCCTCGAATCCATCTATTCTTCTATTTCATCATGCTCCACTCATATGAAAAGTTTATAAAACCCATATGTATAATATTGTTTACTATGATAATTTTACATAAAATTCTAGAATCTTCTGAATAGGTTTTGTACATAATCCACGAGAAGAAATTCCTTAGTTTTATCTCCATATTTTTCCATGAATTTATCTTCTTTTTACCTTTTATCTATCTCTCTTTCTACATTTGATCCCACCAAATCATTGCATGACCCTTCAATTTTGTGCATGCAAACTTTAATTTATTATCTTCTCTTAGAGTTTTAAATTCAAATAATTTTGCTATGATATTCATCCATTATATCAACTCCTATGGTTTTAAACTTCCTCCATAATCTATCATTTCAACCTTGATTCCTTCATCCCTTCCCTCTAAATCCCTAACCATTCTCTCTTCTATTGATGGTGGTTGTTCTTATTATTCCTCATCTTATCGAATTTCATCTTCATAATCTGTTTCTTACTTTGCATCATCTTCTAATCTATTTTGTCTTTGATTTGTGATAGTTTTAGTTATTTTTTACACTCACCTTTACAACTATTCCATAGTTTTGTTCATTCAAGAAATTCCTCCTCATCCTCTCATGATCGCTTACACCTCCAAGAATCAAACATACTATGATACCAAATAATGGACCTAAATACTATCAAGGTACAAACCACTAATAAACATAGTATAAAGAACATATAAAATAATATTATATATTTATTTGTATATTTAATGAATGAAATAATTATGTACAAGACCATAAATAACTTTAAATTCAAAATTGGATTTGACATGCAAAATTTGAGAATTTAATAAAAAGATTAGACCTGTTATTTTTAGTAGCTATGATTAACCTAAACATCTCCATATATCTCCTAAACACTAAAATTAACCTAACATATGAATTTGATCTGAGTTTCATGTTTGGTTAGATAAATATGCTAATTCTAAAAAATAAGAAAAAAATAAAAATCAATTTCAGACCCTCAGATGGTCATTTATGGCCTATAAAAAGTTCTAAAAACATCCACAAGTGTATAAATAAGCTTATGGTTAAATCTTTAAGATGATTGTATTGGTGAAAATCAGATCTCAAATAAAGTTATGGATCCAAATTTATGTCCTCCAAAAGTTTGGACTCTACATTAAGGATGGGATGGATATCACAAAAATTTACACTATCTCCCAAACAAAATCATTTATTGATGAAAGATAATTATGGAACTATAAAAGTTAGAGGACATAGAAAATAATCCTAAATATTCTATATTGATTCTATGAATTCTATTAGCATAGGCATTCAATGGATGATGGAGGCCTTTCTTAATATTAGGTGAATAAGATTACAAGCTATATATTGTTGGGTATTTTTGACATGCTAATGAAACAAATTTTATATATATGGTAATCATGTCATTTAATTTTATGTATTATTTTGGTTGTCTAAGATCTGTTTTGAAATTTGGGAACTTCTATTTTTTTGGTTTTCTATGTTATCTGATAGGTTTTAACATTGTATACATATTCTGAAAAGAAAATTGATAGGGATCCCAAAAGAATAAATTATCAAAAACCAAAAAAATAACCTATATATAATATATTTTATAGCCATTGCATAGAATATTTCACAACCATTACCAAGAATATTTAGTTAGACAATACCCAAAACTTTTACAATAACTACCTAGAATCTTCTATAGTCACTACACAAAACATCCACAGACACTATGTCTCATCAATATATCACCTAAATTATATACATATAAACCCATTTTTTAAGGTCATTTAAAAGATTTATCCAAAGCTTCCATTTGTAATATGTCTAACATAGTTTTTCTTCCTCACTTATTCTTTATTTTAGAGGAATTAGAAACTAATGGTAGTAGATAAATCATTTTATGGATAATATTATTAGGAGCAATTTGAGCTAAAGGTTTACCTTATTATATATATAAATTAATGTCATGTTCTACCTCAAAGGATATTGAGGTAAATTTTTAAGTAAGCACACATTGCCTATAGTCTTAGGAATAGAGAAAACCCTCATGATCTATAGAGATTATATACAAATTAAAAACATCCATCATCGAAGAATAAAAATTTTAATTTTAATAATAAATCAACTAGCATTTTTATATAGAAGATATTCCATGGTTATAACATCTATGACCTTTACTATGAAACCTTGATATTTTATTATAGATCCTACAATGTTTACACTAAAATCATAATACATCATTAGATAACATGCAACATTTTTTTTTAATAAAAGTTGAATTATTTGTTGCATACGTTGAATCCTTCATTATAGACCTTATAACCTTTGTTGCAGAGCTAGATGAATTTCACTTAACATAGATCCAAATATAAGTTTTGGCTCCAAACCTCTTTCTTGTAATACTTCATAAGGGGATCCAACAGATTGATTAATTGCATCAAATTTAACCATTTGCTGATGACAGTCCACCCCTTTCCACCAAGTGGCATACCTACCCATTTTATGCCTATTTTATAATAATTAAACCTTATCTTTTAGGGAAAAATATTGTATGTCTCATGAGAAAACACGATCTACAATTGATGCTACTAGTTCATATGCCAACTATTATTTCTAATTAATATTTCTAATCTTGATCAAAACATCTAATAAAACACCATCAAAGATACATTTTAACCTAGATCCTTAAGAAATTATGTTGAGAATGTAGCTCTTCCTCCTAGGGAATAAAGGGGCAATTTCCCAATGCTTTCTAATTTCCTTAATAAATGGGAATATTTAGTAGTATAAAGGAAATGTAGGCATCCTAACCTAGACAAGAGTCACCAAGAAAGTATTAATTAATGGATTAACATAATTAAACTAAGGCTTCATATAAATATTATTTAAATTTCATAACTAATGCCCTGAATGTAAAATCTTATCTTTGTCCTTCAAATCACATATCACAATAAAAAAATTATACTTTGGTACATTGATAAATGAAGAGTTCATCAGAAGAAAAAGAAGAATAAAAAAATTAAAAAATTGCATGTTTTGATATCTAAGAATTTTGATTAAATCTAGATAAGCCCAAAACTTATGGAATCTATAAATAATCCCAAGATTTGTAAATTTTTTGTTTCCCTCCAAAACCTCTTTAAACAAAACCTCATACATCTTAAAGACAAGGGGTCATTTTAGACACAAAGATGAAGGGAAGAGAATAAGGGAACTAACCATTGAAACTACCTTCTCATTAAAGATTTTCCTACCCAACAAATATGAATTAATTTATTAAAATATAGGTTTGATAAAATTTTGTATAAAAATATAGCATCATTGTCCATGGTTTGCGTAAACAACAATTTTTATAGAATTAGAAAGCAATTTCTTCCACCCTGATTTAGCCTTATCTCTAAGGGTTTTAGGACCAAACACACTTTTTATAATGAATAAGAGGCACATTTAAAGATAATCAGATTGAATAAGAATCATAGAACATCAAATTAGCATCAAATTTTTTATACCATGACAAATAAAAAAAGTTTGGGATGAAGTAGAACCACCTAAAATTATGAGCACTAAAAACCAAAAAATTGTGTAGAATATCTTTCCAAGATTGATCATAATTAGTGGAAGAGTCTTATGATTCCTCATATATGTGTGATACAATAGTGGCATAAGATATTTATAAGGACTCTGGTCAAAATATTCCCTTTTAAAAGTTGCTAATACTAGATATCAATAAAGCATGATAATTTATATATGTTGGTAATGTCTCTAGAGGAATTTGAGAAATGATGGAATTGTGAAGTGCATAAAATATAGGATCACTTGAAACAACATGCTTTCCATGAGTATAAACAACACAGAGTTTAGAAATTTATATGCATCTTTGTGTTGGAAGAGAGAAAGTCATTCCTATGGATCAATTATTATGAAATAGTCAAATAGATTGGAAACATGAGTAAACATATATCCTGATATATGTAAATAGTATATACAATTCAAAATTCAATAATAAATATGAAATTTATCAATCAAAAAAAAACATGTGTAAATTTAAATATATAAAATATAACTATAGATATTTATTTAATTTAATAAATATAGAAATATTACAATGTCTTTTTCTCTTCATAAATATCATCTCAGTGTAATCATATTGAAAAAATTAAATAAAACTAGAAGAAAGTTTGTTATAATAACTATGTTGATTTGATTAATCCATCAATGTTTTAAATCAAAATTTTCAATCCATCATCAAGGCAACATACAATCCATCATCAGGTAAACTTAATTATGCATCCAAACTTAACTAGATGGCTTCATGACGCTACACTAATTTGCATAATCCAATGATATATTAGATGACAACATGCAATACATCATCCAAATATTGTATGGTATAGTTAATCCATAAATAATTAAAATCACAACATGCAATCCATCATCAATGTATTATAGGTTACAACATCTTCGTGACATATCCCATGTTGTAGTCCAAAACTATCATATCAACCTAGTTTTTCCCAAAAATCCTTTCTTGTTATTTTTATTGAATGCGAAAGCCTCAAGTATTTCATTATTTATAAAACCAATAAAAAATATAATGATGCCAATGTAACATATCCAACACTTCAATATTTACATTTAAAAATAAATATTCAATAATTATGTGATTGTATATCAATTATTAGAGTGACTATAAATGCATAAAACTCTTCAAGTGGTTCAAAGAATTGGTGTAGACTCACTTGAGCTAAGATAAAATATTTTAAGGTATAATAAATCATTACTTATAAATTATATATAAAATATAAATCAAAACTAGATACACTATCAAAAAAATATATGAAATATAGAAATTTGCAAAAACATTATAATTAGTAGTTACCCCAAGAGTGTACATTACATCAGGTGTATTTTTATTTATGTAATGGAGATTGGAGTGTAGGTGGATAGAGTTGGGATGGGTTATTGAAGAAGAAGTGCATGTGCATGATTATTATTGGGTACATCCATTGACAAGTTTGTCATGGGGATCCCATATTGTATACAGTGAAATGTTTTTTGTGGTAACAAATTTCATAGCAAAAATTGATATTTTAAATTAATGATCATAATATGATGGTGGAATGAGTAAAAGGAATAGATATACAAAATAATTAATGTAATATTTGTATATAATATCTACATTATAAAGTTATAAACTATTGTTATGCCCTGGTTGGAGCTATCTATTGAGGGTGAATAAGAATAATTTCTATTCAAACTCAGATCTTGAAAATTTAAGTGAAATAAATTTTATTATCTTTAGGTTACAAACATTTCTTATATGTGGTTCAATTCAACCCCTTATACTCATTACATACACATGTGCTAGTGCCTAACCTTAGGTGATTAGATGTTTCTTTTTGATTAACGACACTCAAGCTCTTTTTTGTTGTTAGAAGTGTTGGTGGATTTAGGATGGTTGTCAAGTTAAAGCTAACTATACATAGGGGTACATGTATTGTGTCCATATTCGTTATATACCATATGCTACATGTCAATGTGGGTATAGAGTGGGTTTGAAACATGTCACATATTATAATTGGATATGGGTGCCAACCTATAATTTTTGATTGACAAAGGGGCAATGTGGAGGTATTTTTCTCACTTGGCAAACCCGAGTTGACATTCCCTAACTATTAGTGAGTCCACATTGTTTTTTCCTATTCGTTCCTAGTTTTTTAATCTATGACAAGTTCAGGACTATAGCTCTTATATCTTGGGCTAGATTTAGCATTGTTATTGATAACAAGGATCTAGGCTGATAGTCCTTGACTATCAATAGGTCTACAAGGTGGTTCCCCATTGGGTCATACCTTATGAAGTCTACTAATGGGAATGACAAGCAATAATGACTATAGGGTTTTGAGACATAACCATGTGTATAATATTGTGGTCAAAATATCAATTGTCAATTTATCAAGAGTCATTCCCTATTATTTAAGTATGGTTATACACCATGGCATTTTAATAGGCATTTATATTTCCCACCACGTGCATGTGTTACTTACAATATTAGATCAACTCTTACAATAAGCATTTATTCTACCTGAGTGAGATTAGATAGAACAGTAGGCTATATACTTAGGTCCATTTTATTGTAAACACAAAAGTGATCATT
>JARHVA010004968.1:1087500-1122500 GCA_037957365.1 Torreya grandis
CCTACTTCTACATCGAGACATACATCAATATACATACCCACTGGGGGCATCTTCTATATGACTACACCATCTAGGTAATGTCATTCCTACACCACACACTCTAGATATCATGTTAATGTACATTACTTACTAGCTTACATAGATTTCTATTTTGACACTTACTAGTATATAACACTTGTGTATTTCTTAGCATATACCTAGTCTTATAATAACATGTCTTGCATACTTTCCTTATTTCTTTGATTATTTAGATCATGATTATATTTATAATTATTACATGCTTTATTTTCTTTCTTAGCATTAGCTTGATGTGATTACATATTCCTATTCCTATTTGTCTCCTGTATGTGCCTTTAGACATGTGCCAGTGTCCTTCACTTCTATTCATGTATGTGCCTTTGTACATTTGTCAATGTCCCTTATATATACTCTTCTATATTATTGGGGCCCTCGTGCCAACCCTTACTTATTTCAATTATGTGTACATATAACATTTTAACTTGCCTTGTATGCTTACTTTCCATTTTGAGTGATATGTGCCAATGTCCCTTGTTTGTGTGGCCCCTTGGCCACCCTTGTATGCTTTTTACTTCTTACCTTGTGTGTTTGTTTCTTTTTTATTCTCATCATTTGTAATATCATGATCCACATCATGCATTTATCTTGATTTCTTAGATGCCATGATGGACATCATTCTCCATCCCTCCAACTAACAACTAACTAGACTTCTCATTCCAGTTCTAGTTCAGTACATTACACTACATTGTTATATCTATCTAGGCATACCCCTATTGATCTAACAATATCTCAATACAAACCATGTTATATTTTAAGATATCTTGTGGATTATCATTTCTATATCATGTATCTTTGTAGTATAACACATTTACAAGACTTTTTCTACTAAGGGTAGTCATTATCCTCATTCCTATCCTCAGAAGAGGGGAAATAAACAAGAATTTTGTCATAGAGATCAGAACTCTTTACAGTCAAAATATATCTTTTAGAATAGCTTAGAATAATAATTAAATGTCAAAATAGGCAAACCATATCAAAAAAATAGTGAGGATTCTAGCATAGTTTTAAATTTCAACAAAGGACAATAGCACCAGACATGAAAAAAAAACTAGACACTAGGTGTCATATTTTCAGTGATCCTATCCAAATAGCAAAAAAAACATATTTTCTAGACTTAGGCATAAAATTAGGTTTAGTTACAGTTTTACACAATCAGACCAGTTCAAAATCAGCAATTTTTAATACACTTTGCTCAAAGAATCCATATATAGGAGGCATCATGCACGACATGATGGCTCTCACTTCTAGTTTTAGATATAGTAATTGGTATAGCTTCTAGATTAGAATCCATGTTTTAAACACCAATGATTGGGATTAATGTGCATGACACATTTTTTTATTTTCCTTCTAATTTCAGTATTACATAGGCATTCTCAGCAGTTATGTGCCTTATTCCTTCTATAGGTGGTTGGTGTCATTTTAGAGTTCCTTTCATACAACCCTAATCTCCACATTCTTGAGTTTTTGAGTGGCCTCCATATAAGCCTAATTTCTAGTTTTGGAGTGGCTTTCATACAAGCCTAATCTCCATCTATCGAAGTGGCCAAGAGTGGCCTAGTTTCTAGCATACGTTTAGCTATCTACACCAACATTATCATATTATAAAACATTCATAGGATTTATAAGCCATCTCATATGACATAAATTTCATACCATTATCAATTTATAGCTTCACTTCATGGGGAAACAATGGAGAAAAAGGACTGACTAACCTTTGTATTCTTGAGCCACCTGCTCAAAAGGATTGGACACATAGTCTAGACATCGATTAGCACATTCATGATCACATTCATGATCATATAGATTCACTTAATAGTTGATGTGGAGCCAAATGTCTAGCCTTTGCATTCTTGAGCCATTCTTGGGGAATTGAGCACTCAACTATGTTTGTGATATTATTCTTGGTACAACATCGCTCAACATAATCTAGCATCATTCAACATCATAACAAGTTTTATATTTATTTCTGTAATTGATGAGGTGTATTTGTTCCTTTCTCTTTCTCTCTCTCTTACCCAACTTTCTATGTTCTTATTTTAGATATAATGTATCTAGTAAGAATTGATCTACTTTTTATTTTTCTTACAGATTCATACTTCACAGTGTGCTCTCTCTATACATATCCAGTATCAAAACATCTTCATGAGATTCACCCTTATAGGTAAGTTTAGGTACACTTTCTATTTTATCTTTATCCTATTATTTCACTTTGATGCATCACTAGAATAAAGAGGGGCAAATGTAGTCATATAAAATTCAAAAAATCATAACTTGAGTGTGGATAATAACACCCAACCCTTGCATCCCTCTTACTTGTTCTCATGACCCTCCTAAGCACCTTTTCATTGATTACCAGTCATCTGTAGGCTATCAATACCTTATTCTAGCTTAGTCGAGACCCTTTTTCCATGCTTACTCCATCTCCCTAGGTCCCATACCCTTAGGACAATAGCACCCAACTTGGACAATAGCACCTAACTTGGACTATAGTACTAGACCCTAGGGTGTCCCCTTTTTGATGCTCATATCTAATCACATTTTGAGCCTAGATTACCATTTTCCCTTGATTCTTCTTCTTCATTATGTCAGCCTAACATGATTGTATTTAACCCATGACCAATATATCTCTATATAAGCCCATTCAAAGATTAGTTGGAAAGGGGTTATAAAATATCACTAAGCAATAAATAATACAAGCAAAATTATTCAAGCAATCTACCGTATTCTTTGCATACAACCAACCAATACACTTAAAAGCTCATTCAAACCTTTACACCAACCCCTAGCCACCTCAAGCATATCAATTTTTAGCATTTCTTGCATTCTCATATCACAATTTCACTAAACACTTTCAAAGGGAGAACTATATATGGCTTGATCCCTCTTCAAAGTATTGGTATTTAGGTAGCATTCCCACACATAAGGTGTAAATCATGTCAAATACATCTTACATACACTAACCCCCCTCTTTTCTCAAATTCCTATTCAAGCTTATTAGTGTCCTAGGATTAAAGATAAATAAGCTCTACAAGGATCTCTATTGAGAGTTAAGATTTGAAATTTCTTAGGTAGGGTCATACAAGAGTGGTGGATAGAACCCATAAAGCTTAGACCTTTGTGACCAATTTGGATAATAGCAATAGTAATAGGACTATAGCAACGGACCTTGAAGTGTCCTATTTTTGGAATTCCTATCCTTTCACTAAATGAAAGCCAAATCTAGATTCCTAATACTATCCCAATCCTTCACATTCAATATCAACCTTTTTCTTAGTCAGATTAGCACATTTCTAATCTAATTTATATTTCTCTCTATTCGTTTTCTATTTTTAGAATTTCTAAACAACAATAAAAATTAAAAAATTAGTGAGTTAATTATGACATAATTATTGGCTTATTTTACTACTCAAACTTTTAACTAAATAGGATTAAAAATGCCAATTATTCCCATAAAGGTTAAATCTACACACACACACACACACACACACACACACACACACACACACACACACACACACACACACACACACACACACACAAAATTATTTAAATAATTAGTATTTGTATTAATAAATCCATTTCAAAGTTTTAATTTTATTTAATTTTACTATCAATTTTCTATTTCCATTTTTCAATAAATTTTAATGATTTTAAGAGATTTATTACTTGACTCTTCTTTTCACATTATTGTTTTTTTAAATTTATTATATTGTATTATATATTATTATTAATATCATATTATAGGGTAGTATCTATTAATGTAGTATTAATATTATTATAGTATTATAGAAATTATATATACACACTTTTAATATTGGAAAATAGTTTCAATTATAATAATGACCATCATACACTTTTATTAAAAAACATCAACATAATAGATATACAACACCTAAAACATGGAAACTTGAGCTATATATATATATACTCACATTGAGTAGACTCAACATGGTTATAAGCTTTCCCTTAATAGATATTATGATATTTTTTATAGTTATTTTGTTGGACTATAATAGAGATCTCGACTTTAAAAAAATGAATACCATGTTATGGGTCTATTGGTTCTAGTGCACATAAATTTATGTAGACACATGACTTTTAGACACAAAGGATACAAGTATTTTTAGATGTTCATTTATGACTACTCACAAAATATGTGGTTATGGATTTTAAAGACTAAATATGAGGCATACCAATTATTCAAATAATTCAAGGACCCCGTGGAAATGAAATTAGTCAAAACATTAAGGCCCTCTACTCAAAATGTAGTTGAAAACACATTAGTATAAAGTTCTCAACATATCTCAAAGTGAATGGAATATGTCTTAAATGTTTCCCTCCCATATACACCATAACAAAATGGGGTTCTAAAATTAATTAATCATGTAATTATGGATATATTTCCTATGATGGTTAAATATGTACAAGTGTCTCATTCATTTCAGGTAGAAACATGTCGCACAATAATTTACCCACTAAATAGGTCACTCAATAAATACTTTGATGAGATGAGACCATAGGAATATTGGTCTAGGTGTAGACACTATCTTATAGAATAAATAGTGCCTTAATCTTGTATACTTGTCAAACTCAGACCTTGGTTGTTCCTCTTAGTTTTGTACCTTAGGCTATATCCATCCCCTTTAACCCAAGATAAGATCAATCTAGAATTTTTAGGGTTAAAAATTTCATGAACCCCATCTCTAATTCTTTTCAAGTAACTCCTAGGATATTCTCTAAATTTTCTAATTCTTCATATTTATAATTTGATAAAATTTATTTTAAGAGTTTGTTTGTTTTCAATATCTAGAGAATACATCAAAAAAATGGATTACTCCATAGATTTTGTGTGTCTCTCACATCCTATTCTCATTTCAATATTTAGAAAATTTTAAATGGAAAAAGAGGAACCTCTTCCTCCTAACCCTAAGGAGGGTGATAACTATCATCCCTCTAATGAAGTCCATATTATTACTCTATCAATGGGTAAGGTAGATGTTTTATGTGTGTATCTTCAATATGAGGTACCTAGGGTTTGTACTTGTGAATCCCTAAAATATCAAATCACCAATATGAGCACTTTAGTAAAGGAATAATAAAACTAGATTACACTCCTTCAAAATCAAACACATGGTAGTGTTCATTATGTGTTTAAACTCTTGTATAATAATGTTGTTCCAAACAAGGTTTCCCATCTAATTAAAAGGTTAAAATAGAATACATCCAAATAAGTGTTTCTTAAATTAAACAAAAGGATACTAAGAGACCAGGTGAAATTCTTCAAAACAAAGTAATCAAATTACCTCATTTACATCTTATACATAGATCGAAATACTATTGTGAATATCATAGAATGTAAGGGCATCACACAAACCATTATTTGGACCCAAATAAGAGTATACACTACATATTTGATAATGGTGATACTAAACATGACACATCTCACTTGGGAACATAAAATAATTAATATTCAAAAAATACCAAAACAATAAAAAAATATTAAAAAATTTACAAAACCACTTTTGACACCTACATAATCTATTGGATCCTTAGAATATATGTGTTAGTTCTATGTTAAAGGATGGAAATATTAGCTACTCCTACATACACAAATGTATCACGCTTCTATTTGAGTGTGATACAGGGATACATAATTAGATGATCATTCCTAATCTAAATGTTGGGCCTTCCCTCTACTCATGTCATATGCATATTAGGATCATCAACTTATTTGGTGATGATACTTCTAGGTTATATCATTCTATGGACACTCTACATTATCATGTTTTGAGCTCATATACATACTTATACATGCCTTTATCCATGATTATATATTTCATAGGGTACTTGATATAATTTTCACTTGACATTTTATTCTAACATATCTAATCCATGGGATACTAGGATATGTTTATGTTGGTTTCTTATGCTTTCTTTTATCCACATCTTTGAGTGTTTTACCTCATTGTTGTATTTTTTATTTATGCATTTAAATATGCTCCTTTATTTTTTGCCCATATGTTTATGTTTTATTTCTTTGACATTTATATATGTCAATATTTGTTGTATGGATATTTGAATATATCATCCTTGTTTTTATGGACATTATACTAAGTAATGTCTCTTCTATTGTGTGGCATTTGAGTATGCCACTTGTTTGAGGTCTCCTAGGACTATTATATTTTGAGTTAATTTTGAGTGCTCTTATGTGTGTACTTGATTTTCTTGTTGATATTTCACTATTTCTATCTACATTTTTCCATGATATAAATCTTGAATCTTAACCCTTCATGTGATAACATTTTTCTATACACTTTAATTATATATCTACCGAGAGATAATAATTCTATATGCTACATGGTTCCATTCATATATTATATGGTTATCTTATCATGTTGATGTTAGGTAACTATATTTATATTATTCCCTCACCTCAATGGAGGGGAATATTAGTGGGGTCATGTCATAGAGGCATGTTTTCCACACTTGGCACAATTTTTAGATTCAGTGAGGGCATGTCATATAGGCATAACTTCCACACATTCATAATTTCTAGATTTAGTGAAGGCATGGTTTAGAAGTATGCTCTCCACATTTATTCATATTTATCATAATTTTTATATTCAGTGTGGGCATGCTTTTCAAACATATTCTCCACACATTTTTTATAATTTTTAAGATTCAGTGGGGGCAAGATTTGGAAGCATGTTCTCCAAAATTATTTAGTATTCAACATCTCTAGTTTATAATTAGGGCATATTTTGGAAACATGTTATCCACATTAGAACTTGTATTAGTTTTCAAATTTATCCATATATAGTGTGGGGATGCTTTAGAATCATGTTATCTACACTTACATAGTTTCTAAATTGGTGAAAGCATGTAGTTATATGATTCAATTTCATAGTTGTGGAACAATTTTATAAATTACTACCATTATTATACATAGTTTTAGCATTATACATATCTAAGGTGAATATGTTATGCAATATCTATCTAATATTAAAAAATCCGAATCAATTTCAATTTTCAAAAATATTCTATATACTATCACCATATCATGGACATTTACCTATTGACACATGGGGAAAATAGTTATGAACTATATTGAGCTAATCTATTACAGCAGTTAGTTCAATTTTACTATGGTTGAGGTGATTAAATTACTCAATCTTGTGAAGTTTTCATGTTGGAATTGATTATATGATCCATCCTCACCAAGTTATAAATATCATTGGGTTGCATGAATGAACTAATATTAACTAATAGGTGGCAATTCACCTTTTATCCAAGTTTTGAGGCATGTGCCTTCCAATATATCTCATTCAATATCTCCTTAGATATATGCACTTTTAATATTTATATATATTTTTTATAATATTAGCTTCAAATATTTACAATGATACATCTTTTCAAATCAATTTACCAATACGCAAGGTAGTTGCATTGATACACAGGTGTACTCCTAAACCTTTTTCTTTCAATTTAAATATTTTCAATACTTTCAATTGTATATTTTATGCACTAATTATATACTATAACATGTTAGTATTTGTAGGCCAATCACCAACAAAATCACTCAATTTAGGATCATGCAAAGACAAGGTGTGTTATACTCAACTAGGGATGCACTTATTTTATTTAAACTTGTAATTTAATTACCAAATTAAAGGTGGGGGGAATGTAGACATTATTTTATGGATTATATAGTGTATACACATAATATTTTCAAACTTTTACTGATTACTAATACTTTGTATTTTGTAATAACCTGCGAAGTCTCAATTTGTTTTAGTGCATGCCTTAAGGGGTACACCAAGAAAGGGGTGGGTAGAGCATTAGTGATTTGTAATATTGTTGTTCTTTTTTCCACTTAACATCTACACACTTGTCTCCTAAAACTATTTACCCTAAGCTTATTCTCCTTAGTCTTACCCATTCCTCTCAGTTGTCATGCCTTATCTATCCTTCTCTTGCCTTAATTCCCTTTTAGTCAACCAATTGTACTAGGTCAACTAGGTCAACCCAATATAATTTAGGGGTATTTCTCACTTTCTTAGCTTGTTATCCTTTTGGCTGATGTAACTCAGACCTAGTGAATTATCTCTAAGAACACACTGGGTTAACTGGGTCAACCCTATACAACCAATGTTTCTAAGAGTATTTAGGGAAATATCAACCTCTATATAAAAGTTTATTTCCCACCATTTAAGAAGAAAAGAATTAATAGTGAATAAGTGTGAACAAACATCTACTTATTGACCATTCTACTTGAGGAATAAATATTAAGGTTCCATACTTTCTTTGGAGATAAGAATCTTATCTTATAGATAAGTCTTTTGGATGCTTAGATAGGTTGTGTAGCCTAGATCTGATTTATTTTGGTTATCCTTACATACCATAAAAATCTTTTGTAAATCACCTTGTCCAAGGGAGAGATTGAGGTTTAATGGGTTCATCTTCAAAGGTAAGTATTCCTAACTTTATTTCTCCTTTGTAAGAGTAGATAGATATTGCATTTATATTCTTCTCCCATGTATTAGGATTCCATATACATTAACATGCGTATATGTCTTCTAATACATTTTTAGTCTATTTATTTTATTTTTTTTAACCCCTAATTTTGTGCCATAAGCTTTGGTGTTCACTAGATTAGATTTAATTTCTTGTTATTAAAATAAGTTAATGTTTTAAACCTTATGACTCTATTAGGGTTGTTGTGTGATTGTGTTATACTATAAGATTTGGAACCCTTCCTAGCATTATATGTTATGACAAGTGATCCCTTATTCAGGGCTAACAAAACCCTATATTGGTCATGCTCCCACTTAACAAGTGTATCCTAATCATAAGTTTAGGTATGCTCTGTCTTCTTTGAGCTAGGATGGATTTATAGATATGATGCATTTTTGATTTCATACATTCTAGTGAACCCAATGTGAATCTTATCCCACCACTAGTTGGATTGTCTTCACCTTTCAATATTTGTTTCTTTCTTATTAGCACTAGATTCACTTTGGATTCACCTTCATATTATAGTATGGTGAACTCGACATGAAACTAACCCTTGCAAGATTTATTTCACTTATTTTCAGTCTTTTAGTCATTATTTTTATCATATTGGATCAATTCTATCAACCTAATTATTTCACACTTATGCATAGGTTTCTAAGAAAAGGAAACTAGATCGATCTAATCAACCTAGTATAGGTTTCTAGCCTTTCAAACATCTAGTTCAGTCGACTAGGTCAACCTAGTCGACCTTGTATAGTTTTAACACTCTACAATAGGTTATTGCACAACTTGATTGATCTTGTCAACCTACTTTGCAAGTTTTGCCAACATATTTTAAGGTTCTTCATCAAAAATATTTCTTTATTTCATCTCCAATCCACCAAGGTTTATTCTACCTCTCAATTTCTTTCTTTTATATTTCCTTTCATAGTTTTCAATCTTTAAAACTGCCCTTGCATAGTCCATTGGATTGACCCTACCAACCCAATTCTGTGTACTCTCTATAATAACTAAGTTGACCCTATAAAATTTTAAACCTTGATTTTATAGTACAATTTCAACCTTGTTGACCCTATTCTAGATTTTTTTATACAATTTCAACACTATACCTTGTTTTAAGTTGGAATTAATCTCTATATGCTAGTAATTAGTTCACACATTTCTTTTCTTGTTGCTTGCATGTTTAGAATAGATCACATAGTCTAATTAGGGTATTTTTAATTAATCACTTAGTTTAAAAATTTATATTTTATGCACACATGACCAAATCACAAAAATATTTTAACTTTTTCTCTACCCAAGACCAACCTACTTATATTTCATCACTAAGGGAGAAGTTGACTTGATGCTATGGTAAGGTATAAATCATGGTTAATGGTATATTTTGGCTAAGCACCCGACACCCTTATTACTACGATGTGTGAAGTGAGGGGGTAGGCCTTAATACCAAGCTTGTATGATTACCACTAGAGTCTCTTTCAACCTAAACTACCTGAAACCATCCTTAGATTATTATCTAGTACCTTGTTCATAACCAACTCCCAATCACATTAAAAATCATATATTAATAATCTAATAAACATTTAAGTTGACTAATTAGTTAGTTCTTTACTTTTCAAGTTGATTACTTTCTCTTTACTCAATTGTGTGCTGAAAAGTTTTCACTAGATAGCGTTAGTGTAAGGTTTTATTTTGTGTGCTTCAATTGGATTGGTCAATGTTAATCCAACTGACTGTTTGTTTATTTTTAGTACTTACTACTTTTCACTACTTGAAAATTTATCATTTTCATAATCTATTTTTAGGCTTTTTGAATTCCTTGTCTTTTGTAATAGATCGACCAATTTGACCCTATATAGTTTTATGTCCTTATTTTTATGGTAGGTCAAACCAGTCAACCCTATACTATTTAAATCACCTCTTTGTCCTTTTCTTTCTCATCTCTCTTCATTTCCCTTCATCATGGGCTTTTTGTTGGGTGATGACACTAAGTTAAAGTCAACAAACATGATGAACTTTACCAATCCTAATAGGGTCTCCCATAGACAGAGTAGGGACCCTCTTTTGGATGTTAGTAATGTTCATATTTACACTCACATAATAAATTGTGGGACCCTCCTAATATGTCTTTTCAACATAATCCTTCTCTTTTATTAGATGATCAATCTAAGTTAGAATATACTCCCAACATGATTTTATTTATCACTGAATTTCTTCAACATCAAGGAAAAGATCCTTCTACCATTTATAACCTCGTGATTAGTGGTCAAACTAAAGAGCATCATTAACCTAATCCTACATTTAATACTAGATTTTGGGGTATTACTTTCCTTAATTCTCAACCTATTATTTCAATTTTGACTCATTATGTCAGGGCATCTTATTCTCTAACATATTCTACCTCCATGCCTAGTATCTCAACTAACATGGAAGGTTCTACATCTAGTGGGCCTCTCATAGGATTCACTATCCTTAATCCTTCCAATAGGTCATTATTTTCTACCCAATACAATCATGTTGCTAGTGCTTCTTCTTCTCAACCATTCACTAGTCCATCTTTTGCTACACAAGAAAATTTTGCCACTAGTGCCTCACATTTCCATAATAATTCTCAAGCTCATATAAACACTAATAGTGTTACCCAAGCCACTAATACCAACACAAATACCAATTCTATTGTTTCTAATGTTAATCAAACACATCAATTTTTATTAGAAATTCTCAATCAAATGAATACCTTTCAAGCACATAACATAAATCAAATGATGAGAATGCAAAACCACCTTATTAATCTTCAATTTCATCTTCAACCAATATATTAGGGCACACTTAACCAAAATTTCCCCCTCTTCCTCTTCAATATTCTCAAGGCAATCTCCTTTGGTCAATAAAACCATCAAACATCTAAAAAATGAACCTCTCACTACTCAAATTTCTCACATTGATATAGGAGGTATAACACCTAAAATTTCTTATAATGAATCAACTAATCCTATCCTTCACCTTAAAACATTTGGAAATATTTACAATAATTGGGCCAAATTAAACACCTTTGCTTGCATCAATCTCCTAGCCAAAACCCTCATGGGTGATGCCTTAGATTGGTAAAATCAACTTAGATCTCATTCCATTTCTAGTTTAGAAGACTTAGTAAATGTGTTAATGTAAGAATTCCAAACTAATGATCTTCCTAAAAACACTTTGGCCCATTTCATTAATTGAAAATAACTCAAAAACTAAACTACTCAAGTCCTTTTTAAAAGGTGGAAAACTTTATCAAAAAGGTGAACATAACATGGTTAATGATAATCTTTTCCATCTCTTTACCAATTTCCTTTTTCCTAAACTTTAATATCAGGGCCGCACTCTTTCTCCATGCACTTTAGAGGAGGTTATTAACCAAGATAAAGGAAGGTATTTCCTAATGCATAAATTCAAGCTACCCCAACCTTCTATGGGTCCTCATTTATTACTCAAAAACAAAAACCACAATATTACCAATGATGGTGTTACCGATTCTTATGATACCATTCACAATGTTCAAGTAATCATTCCTAACCCTTATTCAGAAACAACTCCTCCTCAACAATATACTAATCCTCATTTCTCTTTACCAAATAACAATAATGTTTACAAACCTATCCTCATTTGAATTACTTAAATGTCTACTAGGCCTCTCCCATGATAGCTTGACCCTACTCATCCTATGAAATCATGGTATGATCTTATGAAATTTTGTTGGTTTCATGCTATTTGGGGTTATTCTTATGAGACCTATAGACAACTTCATAGTTTATCTATGGATTTTCTTCTTGGCCCTAATTTCAATCATGATTCCATTATATGTAAGTGTCATCAAGCCTATGAGACTATTTTCAAGGACTATAAATCACATGATAAAACTCAAGCCTTAAATCAAAAAAATGCTCATTTAGCTATCTATAAAGATCCTCTTCCTAATCATCAATCGATTTAAGACAATCAAGACAAGCCCACCCTTTCCACCAATAATGTAGAAAGTCTTGTTAAACCAAATTCCAAAGAGAATGTGGTTAACATGAATAATATGAAAATGGTGGTGGCTTTCATTGATTCAAAACCTATCTACACTATTTCACATAAGACATATTGTGTTATCCAGGATTCTTCTCCAACTCATTTAAACAAATTGAGGCAAAAATATCTTATCACCTTTGACAATGGATTTTATGACTCTCCCTTGGATAACACTTCCCATTCTATTTCTACCACTCTTACATCATCTTCAAACACTAATGATAACTAATCTTCTCCTAACACTTCTTCCAAGTATCAAAATCAACTTGAACTAACTAGTTCATCATCTCAACATGATTTACCACCTTGTTATAAACCTTTTTCTTCTTATTACTAATAAAAATTTCAATGTACTTCAGCTCCTCCTTCTAAGGACCTCCTTAAAAATTATTCACCTATATCTAACAACATTCTTATGGGTTATTATGACTAGGATCCCATTGCAAAACTTGTTAATCTCCCATCTTAGATTCCATTCCTTAAACTCATGAGGACTTCTTCATATCATAGAAACTACCTCACATAAATCTTATTCGAGATGAATGTCCCTCATCCTCCTCTAGCAAGATGAGGGGTAGATTTATCTAGATTTGAAGATAATATATTATAGTAATGTGAAGAGATGTATATCAATGTTGATGAAACTATTGACACTTCTCTTTCTCTATGATTTCCTATCACTTTTATGATTCCTAATGAGACTCTACTTCATGTGGATGATCCTCCCTTATTTATTAGCTTATAAATAGGTGATATCCAAGTCATGCATGTATTCATTGATGAGGGTTATGGCACATGTGTTGCCTCTCTCAATTTCACTAAAACCCTTGGATATTCTGAATGCAATCTAAAGTCTACATGTAGCACTTGCCAAGGAATACGATAAAAGGAAAATGCCTCTTCTAGGTTTTGTGTGGCTTCTTATTACCATCCTTCCTATCATTGTCCATGTGAAGGTGATGATATTTAACTTTCCCCTTTCTTATAACATCTTACTTGGTAGACCGTGGACTCAATGCATGAGAGTTATTAATTCTTCTGCCTATCAATGCATTAAACTCCCTCACAATGGAGCCATTTATAGGATTTAGGGTGACACTAACCCTTGGAATTTTTAATAATTACAAGATCATAGTGTCTTCAAGATTCCTACTCTTGAGTCTTTGCCTAGCATTCTATTTTTTGAGTCTCATAATCTTAACTTTCCCATCAATTCAACTTGAGGTTATAGTGAGCATCCTGAGCTAATTGGTAACATTCCTCCTAATATCTTAGATTATGATGATGATGAGACTAATGAGATTAAAGATCAAAACTTCCAATATCTCACCTCATCTCATCTTGTAGCTTCTTGCTTCCTTACAACCTCACTCTTAAAATCTTCCTTATGATGGCATTCCTATAGTCTTGACCAAGACTAAGCATTTTATTCACCATACTTCATTGGATAGAAAGGTTATCCCTACCTATGTTATTTATCTTCACACCCTGGATTAAAATGATGACTATTCCTTAGATGATCCTTTATTAGGTAGTCTTGTACAAGCTCATGATGTTGAGATTATACGTTATCATTCTTCTTTACTTGAATTTTTTCATGCATATCATCATTTTACTTTTTAAAAAATTACTAATGTTAGTATTTTCCCCTTTATTGTAGGGTATAAATGGCACTGACACCTCTAGTTTTTTAGGAGCTATGTAGGAAAATGTATATGGATAACGTTATGACTGAGCCATACTATTTTTCTAGGTAACCTAACCCTCATAGTTGGTGTACCCCTAAGGTTAGTGCAACTCTCCCTAGAGATTCTATAGATCTCACTCCTCCCTTAGTAGAGCTAGTTATAGTTGAGCCTCTTCATACTCTTACTATAGTTGATCCTATTTCCACTCTTGCTATTATTGAGCCTAGCCCTGTTTCTGATACTATCTCTCCTTCCATTGACCCTAGTTCTATTCATTCTTCATCATAACCCTCCCTTAGTGATGGTTTGCTTCACTTTCCTAACATGGCTCCTCTATCCATCAAATGGGTCGATGATCACCCTTTGGATTATTCCACTCGTATTATACTCCTTCTATGAGAGCTTATACTAAAACCATTCAAAAACACATCTATTAATTCCATGGGATAGATAATCACTCTTCTACCCATTATCATAAGTTGTGATAATATATTTATACCATACATCCTTGTTCCCCATCATCAGGAAAAGCCATACATCTCTCCAAGGTGCTTCCTAAGTATATGCCTAAGTATGGTGAGGTATATTGTCTATGAAATCTATGTGGCACCCATCATATCAATCATTGCCGCATCCTTCAACAATATCTTAAGGATCACCTTATAGCCATTCTTAGACCTTATATCACTCCTCTCATAGGTCATTCCCATAAGAAGGCTCCTCCTTATTCTCCCATGGATTCACCTTCAATGGTTCCATCCCATCTTGTGGTCCCTTCATCACTTTTTGTACCTCCACCTATAATTTTTTCACCTATGGACCTTGCCTCACATGTGGATCATTTTCCACCCATGAGTCCTTCACTCGCGGATCCTTTTCCACCATTGATTCTTGCATCTCCCTTAGAGCCTACTCCCATGCATCCCCTGACCATTCCTTGGCTAATTTTCCTCCTCATCACAATCCATTAAGCATTATTACTTTTTAAGTTGAGGAAATAAAAAAAGAATTATTTTCTTAGTATTCATTGAAGATTGATGAAACCTTAGTAGTAGTGTCTATCCATCTTCATAGAGACTTATTTGATGTATTAGATACTATGTGTAGACATATTTACCAGTATTTATGAGCACATGCATAGTGTTTTCTAATTTATATTATATTGGACATGTACTCCAATCTTATTTCTATCTATTATATCATTTCACACTGTGTCAAATTTATGCTTATATTATATCATGATCTTACTTCCTGTACTATATCTTTCTTATATTATCATTTATATTCACATATGGTTGCCTTTTATCATTGCTTTTTAGTTTTCCCTAGATTTTTTCTCAAAACTCTGTTTCTTGTATCTTTATGATTGCTTTGCTTTCTTATCCCTCTTTTTCACAGATAATTTTTCATGGTGATTTGGTTATACAAACCATGTTTCCCTTGGTTATTATCTACCTTTACCATGTGATCAGTTATCAAACAATCTATCTCATTATACATTCATTTTACCAGTCCACTTTGGATCTCCTTTTTCTCTCTTTCCTTTTCCACAAACTGAGCATATGCATAATTGAGACTTAAAATCACATGTTCATTCATTGTTAAGCCTAAGTATCCTAGTTAGTCTTTATATTTGGTTACTTATATTCCTTTAGCCTTAGCCTATATCTCATTTATGTGTGTCACTATCCCTCTCATGATTGGTCATTCCAAATCCATATGGAGGAGGAATCTTAAAAATCCTTCAAAATAAAGCTAAAAGATAAATCATTTATACCCAAGACAATGATATAAAAAGGAAAAAATATTATTAAAAGTCAAATCACACTAAAATATGTGATTTAAATGACATATCCTTCTTATATTTGAAGCTCAAACTCCAAAGTTGGCCTTGTGGTAGAGCCAAGGCCCTTTGCAGTATGGTAGGCTAGTAGATTAGAAGAGGAGAATAAAAAATCTTTTAGTGCTCCTACTTTCTCATGCAAGTACCCAATCTTCATAGTAGACTGATGGCACTATAAGGGGTCCTAAAGAATGGGGAACACATCGTGGGAAGGTAGGTCTATTTTAATTTTCCTTATACCAATCTACCTTCATGATTTAATCTTAGTAGCACACTTATTTACCTATAAATCATTATGTCTATAGAGAGCAGGTTTGCTTTATACATAGATAACCAAAAGTCACTAAGTGTCTTCTCATGTCCTTAGTATGCCTCCTAACTCTTAATGTCTTCTCATAAGACAACTAAATATTGAACTTTTACACTCCTTTTTCATTCCCTATATACCTCATATTTCCTCTTGAGAAATATTGTTTTGTCTACTGATCACTCCCCTTGGGGTTTTATTTGTGAGTTGCTTTGTATTGGGTGAATATTTTGTCACCAGCTAATTGATGGAAAAAATAGGTCATTTCAACCACAACATTGGCCAAATGTGTGGGTCGATCACATCAAAAGGGGACAAATCTCTCTTCTCATCAAGGGGAGGTTCCCTATAAATATGAGGTACTATATACTATATATATAAGTAGATAATAACACTCAGGGGTAGAACAACACCATCCATCTCTCTTTTTTTAGAGATGATGTTCACAGACATAGGATAATTTTGGTGAAAACACTAAAGGCACTTCTCTTCTTTTAGAAGTGGTCTACAGCAAACACCAAGAATTCTTTCTAAAAAGTAACTAAGAAGTAAATGTGATAGGGCATAATAACCAACATAATGAGGTGTAGCACAAAGTCTCAACCTCAATTTCCCAAGAGTGAAACACGAAGGACAATGGGGGTACAAATTCATCCCAAGATCCTTTACACAAAAATATAAAAACAAACACACTAAAGACAATTGTGGCAGTACAAAGTCTCTCCACAGTCAGCTTCAGGATGCCTTCCTGATTATTTCCACTAGTCCTGCTTATTTTATTAAATGGGCAAGAATGCATTCAGGAAATAGGCATAAGAACAATATCCTAAATGACACAAGATATTACAGTACAAAGCTTGAAAGTAACCTACTTTCTCATTCATATAACAAAATATGATTAACAATCTGAGCTCAAAGTCTTAGTAATGCCTTTCAATTTGGGTAGAGTTTTGCTTCTGATAACAAAAAGATCTCCTTTACATAAAATAAGAGATTACAATATATAGCGCTCTAAGAAAAAATTGGGAGCTTTATTTCATGGAATGGCCCATGCTACATTCAATGCCTTGAACACATTTTTAGTTTTGTCAAGGGGCCATGTTGTAATAGGGCATCAGCCTTAACTATGGCATGTCAATTCATTTCAAATGTCTCCTCTAAAGAATGGGCCGCCTAGTCTTCTTCCTAATATTAGTGAAGTTGTCCACTTTACCTTTACTTGATGGAGAAAAATAGGTCACATCCTTGAGTGCTCGCGCTCTCTGATGTCCACCTAGTGGACTGTTTCACCAACTAGAAATAACTCCTTCACAGATATTTTTGGTCTTTCCCTCAAGATCTCTCTTGCCTTCACACATTTTGTCTTTTCCTCATGATCTGAGCTCTCAGGCTATCTCTTCCCTTTCTGCCAGCTCTTTCAACTTCTTCTTCAGCTGGTCACTGAGTTTAATCTTTAGGTTCCATGCCATATTTGAAAATAAATAGGTATTTCATTACCTTGAATTTGACATCCATAGGGACGTCATTGGTTGTTAGTCACTTGAACCACATTGAACCTTGAACCTTTAAACCATGAGAGTTCATTGGTTCCATGGTTTAATGGTTTGGGTGGTCTTATCAGCTCCTTTATTCAATCACTTCTTTCCTCTTTAGTTGAACCTTTTTTTCAAACTTTGAAATTCCTTCAACTTTCTATCTTTGGAACCCCCCAAAGGGAAGGTGTTCCTTCAGGCCTTGAGAATGGTCCATTTTGTGGTCACCGAGAGTCCCCCGCAAGGGTAATTACCTTTCGAGGTCCTTTGGACAACCTTGTTCTTTAAATCCTTTAGACAAAATGTCTGAAGAAATTCTTTCTTCTACCTTTGTCGCTTTTTATCAGGCCTTTCAAC
Source organism: Torreya grandis (assembly GCA_037957365.1). Lineage (NCBI taxonomy): Eukaryota > Viridiplantae > Streptophyta > Pinopsida > Cupressales > Taxaceae > Torreya > Torreya grandis. Next base: position 1,105,876 of record JARHVA010004968.1, read on the forward strand.
ATTCCTTCATACAAAATGTCTGAAGGAATTCCTTCAGCTTTATATCTTTGGAACCCTTTCACAAATGTTCCCTACCCTCCGTAAGGGCAGTTGTCCTTCAGGCTTTGGGAGACTCCTTTAAACTATTTGATTGAACCAACCAATTAAACCAATAATGGTTCAATGGTTCAATTATTTAATACTATGTTCTACTCATTCAATTGATTTCTTGAATCAATAACTTTGAACTATTCATTTGAACCTTTCGATTGAACCAACTGACTGAACCAATTCTTTGAACAAGTCTTTGGAATCTTCCACTTCCTTCCTTCACTTGGAGATTTCTTAAACCTTTGAACCTTTAAACCTTTGAACCATTTTGGTTCAGGGTTCAACAGTTCAATCTTTCTTCTTCAGAGTCTTTTTTTTGTTAAGTCTTTCGAAGCCATTTGAACTTTCTGAATTGGTTGAACTTTGAACTTGTTGAAGCCCTTAACTCTTTAAGTTTATCGACATTGTTAAACCTTTAAACCCATTGAACTTTTGAACCATTTTAGTTCAAGGTTAAATGGTTCATTCCATTTGTTTGAAGCCTACTGATGGACCTTTTAGTTGAACCTCGACATTGAACCAACCTTGAAATTGCCTAAGTGTTTAAAACTTGTTCCTTTGTGAGAGCTCACCTTTGAAGTTATTAAACCTGTTGAACATGTGAGTCCCTTAGCTGAAAAAACTTGAACAATTGAAGAATTGGAGTGCTCAGAACATTTTTTGAGAAGGGAAGAGAGAATTGTGGCCTGTAGGACCAAAATAGTTGATATGTTGTCCCCAAAAATGAGTGATAAATTTTGGGAACAATAGCTAGCTCCAGTTGGGGAACTTCCATCGATTTTAAAAACAATTAAAGGGAGTAGAATATAGAATCTCCAGTGCCTTTAAGTATGCCATTGGGATATGGAGTCATGCTACCCAAAAAATAAAGGCACCAAAAAATGAAAATAAAAAGCACAAAATAGAGCTAAAGACTATAAAAATTATACATATGTATAAATGATCTTATCTGATACTTAAAGAATTGAAGTGCTTCAGATGCTACCCATTATGAGGTAGAGAAAAGGGAGTGCCATCTTGATACTTCAGTAGGAAACTATTTTCACCATTGAGCTGATGAATAAAAAATAGGCCTCTCCATAGGGAATCAAATTTCCCATGCATTCCCTTTGGTTCTCTTCTCTTATCTCATAACAGAACTTGATCACCAATCTAAAAAATCATGGGTTTTTGATTTCTAGTCGAAGAGCTTCTTCACCAAACTCTGATGTGTAGCAATTCGGTCCACCACCAAAGTTTACTGCTCATCCAGCTCAGTTAGGCACATGATCCTTTTGTAAATGGAGCTTTCATATGTCGAACCTTTGACCACCTTTGCCAATTTTAGTGCTGGAAATTCTAGGGTGATTGGTATCTCTGTATTGAGACCATATAAAATTTGGAATGGGGACATACCTATTGCCCTCTTGGGTGTAATTATTTCTGCCCATAAATCATCAACCAATGTTTTTATGCCATGTTCGTTGGTTGTCATCCACCAGCTTCCTGATGATGGTCACCAGGTTCTTGTTGCTCAATTCTGCTCGGCCATTCCCTTGTGAAAAATAATCAGAGGAGTGGGAGAGGGTAATCCCATAATAGAAACAAAATTGAGTAATCTCATGGGAAGAGAAATAAGATGCATTATCTATCATAATCTTAGTTGGGACGCCAAACCTAGAAATGATGTTTTCCCTGAGGAAATTACATACTACTTCTGAAGTAGCATGCTTGGTTGGAATAGCTTCCAGCCATTTGGTGAAGTAATTTGTGGCTATGAGTACATAATCATGTCTAGTGCTTGAAGATGGGTTTATAGCACTAATGAAATTGATTCCCCATTATTGGAATGACTCTTCTATTACCATTAGTTTAAGAGACAAAGTAGCTAACTTGGGTCTTTCAATGAATTGTTAGCATAGTTCACATCTTCGTACCCATTTGTATGTATCTTGAAATAGAGTAGGTTAGTAATACCTAGCTCATAGAATCTTATCGGTAGTTACAAGTGTAGAAAAATGTCCTCCATAGGCCATATTATAGAAGGACTCCAAAAGTTGGTTCTGTTGTTCTTTATCCACTCAGTGAAGGAACATTTCATCGAGGTTCCTCTTATATATGTCGTTGTCCCATAGGACAAAGTTGACAGCTTTCAAATTGACAGTCCTCTTTCGTGGTAGAGACAAAGAGGACTATTGGTGTGTCTTCAATTTTTTCTTCTTCATACCCTATTTTTTCTGGTCTATTATCAGCAATCAATTGGTAGAGGCCCCTTCCCCACACAAGCTTTGTTGGTTTTATAACCAAGTCAAACTCCTAGATTTTAGCAATCTAATTGCCCCTTTTGGTTCCAAACTCCTACTGAGTTAATATGGATTTGACTGTTGTACCAAGAACCATGTGGAAATAATGTGTGAATTCAAAATGTAGAAGTGGAAATGCTTCACTACTTTTACCACTACATAAGCATGCTTCTCCAAATTTGAGTATTTCAGTTCATGAGCTTTGAGAGGACAGCTCATGAAGGATATAGGATATTCCACACCTTTATTTTGTTGAACCAAAATTACTAAAAGTGTGTGCTTAGAAGCATAACTATACATTGTGAAATCTTTCGTATAATTTGGACAAACCAAAATTGGGGCATGGGTGATAGCTATCTTGATGTCTTGAAATGTTGATTTGCCTTCTTCAATCCAGCTGAAAGTGGCCTTTCCCTTCATCATGTTCACAATATGGTGAGTCTTCTCAGTGAACTTAGGAATGAACCTTCATAAAAAAATTGAAGAAAGAGTGAACTACAATCTTATGTGTGGGAAGAGTAAGCTCCTGGATGGATTTGACTCTTTTTGAGTCAATCATTATGCCTTCTTAGGATATAATATGGCTGAGAAGTTTCTCTTATGTTACCCCAAAAATAGAATTCTTGGGATTTAGAGAAATGTTATTTTGGCAACATCATTCTAGCACTTGTTGCAAAAGGTGCACATGATCAGGATGATGTTTGGAAAAGACTGTTAAATCATCAAGGTACACCACAATGAACTTACCCATTTCATCTTTGAAAGCAAGGTCCATTGTTCTCTAAAAAGTGGTGCCAACATTTATCAGGCCAAATGGAAATCTTCAATATGCAAAGGTGCCCCAAGGCGTGGTGAAGGCAGTCTTATATTGGTCTACTTCACCAACTTCCACTTGATTGTACCCCAAGAAGCCATCAAGCATTGATAACATCTTTGAACCAGTCACTGTCTGAAGGACTTGATCCATGATGGGCAGAGGGTAATTATCCTTTAGGGAGGATTGATTCAAATTCCTAAAATTCATGCAAAGGTGAATTTCACCATTCTTCTTTCTCACAGGAACTATGTTTACAATCCATGTGGAATGATGGATTGGAAAAATTATTCTAGTGTTCAACATTTTTTGTATTTTAGACAGAATAGTACCTAATATCTTTTGATTATACTACCTAGATTTCTTCTTGTAAGGCATCGAATCACTCTTGAGAAGAATTTCATGGTGAATTTTTTCAGGCCTGAGTGACTTTAGATCATAGGAGTATGCTAAAAGATCCATGTAATGGTGAAGCAAGGTAGTAAATTTAAGCTTCTCCTCAAGAGTGTAGCATTTTTCAATGTTCACCATCTTGGGATTTTCCTTAGTGCCCAAATTTATCTGATCAAACTCCTAGGAGGAGCTTGAATTCATTTGTTGTTGTTTGATGAACCTATCATGCTTATCAAATAGTTTCTCAAGGGAAACTAATCCTTTAGGAATTTTATTCCCTTTGAGCTACAAGAATTCTTCACCTACGTCTAGAATTATTTCCTGAGCAAATTTTCATGATAGAGGTCCATTTCCATCAAAATGAAGCTGTTCAAAGCTATCCTTTTATTCTAGAAAGGTGATGATTTAGTTGTCATCTTTGAATACTTTCCAATGATTAGCATTGTTAGGAACACTTGGTCAAAAGACTAGTTTGATGGTGTACTTGTCCCCTTCAAAATATTAGTGAAGAACCAAGAGTGTCATCAAAACAACTAATGCATTAGCTCAGTCATTGAATTCTCCGGGCACTACAGAGATACTGAAAGCATCAAAACTTTCAATTTGATCTCAAACTAGATTGTGGTAATGACGCAATCTTCCATTCTTGGTTTGATACAGGTTCTTCACCTAAAAAACCACTAGCTCAGCATCTCCTTTGGCATGAAGGAGTTTGACACCCTTGTCTCGAGTAGCGTTTAATCTAAGCAACAATAATTCATATTCGGTAGTATTATTGGTGTTGCTAAACTACAATTTATATGAAGGAAAAATATCTCCTTGAGGAGATATTAGAACAATCCTAGCTCCAGAGTTGGTAGAAGAGTAGCTTCCATCAAATTCTAGAATTTAGACACCATCAAAAGCTAATTTTTCCCTAGATTTCTCTTTAATTGGAGGGGAGGATTCTTATGTGCTTGCACCACATCCTATCAATTCTTCTACCATTTTATCTGAATCAATTGTTAGGCTGTCACATTCAAGAATTTCATCAGATGCCACATGAACCTCCTCCATGGATAAGAAGTAATTACCCACGCCAGAAGACTCAAATAGAATTTGAGCTTCAGGCACAGATGTTTGAGTAACAACATATTTTTCCTCCTCACATAGTAATCTCTACATGATTCCTTTGATCAGAATCCTCACTTCAGATAGGTCCATACTTAACTTGCCACCAACATCTTTGCAAAAATTTTGCCTAAGAAGAATGTCATATGAGGATGGGATGTCAGCCACCAAGACTGTCATTTTGATCATTTTATCTGAGAATGCCACAATGCAAATTGGGAATCCTTGATTTGTCCCAGTAGTGGCACTTATTTTTTCTCCATGGAGAAACATCTCCCAAAGGTCTTGGTTAGTGTGAGTCTAATAGATTTTACCACTTTGGTAGGCATGACATTGTCAAATGCACCTGAGTCTATGATGCAATTATTCAACTAGTGTCCATTTATCAATAGGGAGACATAAAATGTTTTTGTCCTCCTAGGATTAGTAGGAGGTTTAATGACAAGATTATTTTGAGTGGATGTGGGATTCACCTTTGGAATGGCTAAACCTACAGGGATGGTTTTATTCTTTACACATTGAACCAACTTATCCAACTGCTTAGGGTTGGATTTTAGGAATTCAAGTTCAAAATTTTGAATTTTCATTTTCTCGACATGGTCGATTATATCAAATGTTTGAAATGAATTAGGAATAGGGGAAGGCAGTTCATCCTTACAGTTTTCTTGGGGGGGGGTACTGGTCTATGAATTTAAAGCAGAAGGTGCAGGAACATTTGGGGTACTTAATTTTTTAGAGATCATTAGGTCCTTTGATTGAAAAGGTAGAGTGGTTCCCTACTTAGTAATTAAACTTACTAGTTTAACTCACTCCTCTATTTTTTTCTTATCAATTTGATGGGTTGACTAGTTCTAGGACTAGGTGAATATAGTGTATGATCCATCAAATGCTTTACCTTTACTTCTGAGTTCATCCTGGTAATTCAAAAAACCAAAGTTAGAATTTCTAGCTAATTCTTTTTCTCCCTCTATGAAGAGATTAGCATCATATTTTGGGTTCAACTCAGGCTGAAAGGAGAAATTAGATTCTATTTCGAGATATCCAACTATTGAATTGGTTGGAGGTGCTTCAATGGCTAGTTTCCTATATGGAGGAGGAAGATGATTTGGTTACCCTTGATTCTTGGTAGCATTGTCCTGGTATGACTGATTAGGGAATGTCCTCCTTGGTATATCTCATTATGAAATAGGAGCAGACATTCCTTGTGCCATTTGCTTTCTAAGAGCTAGCAACTCATTTTCCATCTTTTGCACCATAGAATTAGTGGTGCCTATAGATAGATATTTAGAGGATGAAGAATATTTACCTTTGTTAGGATCTCTCCTTATCTTATCCACCAAGATGAGATCATCTTCCACCTTAGTAGCCAAATATTGTGATGTAGCAAGGTCTATGTGGCCAACACGTCTCAATAGAAAACTCACTTTAGGCAGCTGAGAGTTGATGAAGAAGCATTTAAGATTCTCAGCTATTAGCTGAGTAATGGTAGAAATCTTTTTTCTCAGCTTGTCGAACTTGGCTATGAAGTCCCTCATATGTTCATGAGGTTCTTTCTTCATTTGTGTGAGCTGGGCCAATAGGGCATGCACATATTCTACAGGCTTAAACTTGGCTTCAAATTTGGCTTTGACAATGTTCCAGTCAGTTACAATTTGTGCTTGCAGATGATAAAACCAGTTTACAGTAGCACCTTGTAATGTCTTTATGAATATCCTGACTAACACATCTTCATACTTCACACCTATCACACCACAGGCTATGCTAAAGGCTGTAATATGGAAATTAGGATAAACTCTCCCATCACCAAAGAATTTGGGGAAATTATTCCTTAAACTATGTGGTAACTCGTACAGAGGTGGAGTTAAATTGAGTTGACCAAAAGAGTTATCCTAGGGGCCTTAAACTACCATGATTTGACTATGGAAAAGGGGAATAACAAATCTAGGTGGAGTATGTATAGGCAAAGCTCTGCTAGCAGAGGAAAAAGAAGCTCTACCTTGTATTGGTGACCTGGTGTTGGTAGGAGGAAGACTCCTAGTTCGTTGAAGGTGAAGTTGTGGAGGAAATAAATCAAAATTGATGTGCTACACCAACTCAAAAATAAGGTCAACAATACCTTTAGATCTCTCACTTCTTATATATCGTAGATCTGCCAGAGTGGAAAATTGAAATAGATAAGGATAAGAACTGCTTCAATTTGAAGCTTAAGGCTTCAACTGTGCATTCTTCCGCAGTGGATTCACCAAAAACTATTGGGTGAATATTTTGTCACTAGCTAATTGATGGGCAAAATAGGTCGTTTCAACCATAGCATAGGGAGATTTATTGGCCAAATGTGCAGGTGGACCACATCAAAAGGGGACATATCTCTCCTCTCATCAAGGGGAGGTTCCCTATAAATATGAGGTACTATATACGATATATATATAAGTAAAAAATAACACTCAGGGGTAGGACAACACCATCCATCTCTCTTTTTTTAGAGATGATGTTCACAGACATAGGAGAATTTTGGTGAAAACATTGAAGGCACTTCTCTTCTTTCAAAAGTGGTCTGCAACAAACAACAATATTTTTTTCTAAAAAGTAACTGACAAGTAAATGTGATAGGGTGTAATAACTAGTAGAATGAGGTGTAACACAAAGTCTCCACCTCAATTTCCCAAGAGTGAAATACGAAGGACAATGGGGACACAAAGTCATCCTAAGATCATTTACATAGAAACAGAAAAACAAACACACTAAAGACAATTATGGCAGCACAAAGTCTCTCCACAATTGACTTCAAGACACCTTCCTAATTACTTCCACTAGTTTTAATTATTTAATTAAATGGGCAATATCATTTTCAATAAATAGACATAAGAACAATCTCCTAAATGACACAAGCTATTACAACACAAAGTCTAAAAGTAACATGCTTTCTCATTCATATAACAAAATATGATTAATAAATTGAGCTCAAAGTCTCAGTAATGCCTTTCAATTTGGGTAGAGTTTTGCTTTTGATAACAAAAAGATCTCCTTTACATAAAATAAGAGATTATAATATATAGCACTCCAAGAAAGACTTGGGCACTTTGTTTCATGGAATGGCCCATGCTGCATTCAATGCCTTGAATGCATTTTCAATTTTGTCAAGGGGCCATGCTGGAATAGGGCATCGGCCTTAACTATGGCATGTCAATTCATCTCAAATGTCTCATCTAAAGTATGGGCTGCCTAGTCTTCTTCATGATTTGCCTTTACAGGATGGAGAAAAATAGGCCACATATTTGAGTGCTCACACTCTTTGATGTCCACTTGGTGGACTATTTCACCAACTAGAAATAACTCCTATACATATATTTTTTTCCTATCCTCATGATCTCTACTTAATTAATTTTGTCTTTTCCTCATGATCTGAGCTCTTGGGCTATCTCTTCCCTTTCTACCAGATCTTTCAGCTTCTTCTTTAGTTGGTCGTTAAGTTTGTTCTTCAATTTTTGTGCCATATTTGAAAATAAATGGGCATTTCATTACCTTGAATTTGACATCTGCATGGATGTCACTGGTTGTTGGTCACTTGAACCACATTGAACTTTGAACCTTTGAACCATGAGAGTTCATTGGTGTAATGGTTCAATGGTTCAGGCAGTTTTATCAGCTCCTTGGTTCAATCACTTCTTTCCTCTTCAATTGAACCTTTTCTTTGAACTTAGAAATCCCTTTGACTTTCTATCTTTAGAACCCCCCAAAGGGAAGGTGTCCCTTCAGGCCTTGAGAATGGTCTGTTTTGTGGTAGTCGAAAGTCCCCTGCAAGGGTACTTGCCCTTTGAGGTCCTTCGGGTGACCTTGTTCTTAAAATCCTTCAAACAAAATGTCTGAAATAATTCTTTCTTATACCTTTGCCACTTTCTGGCAGGCCTTTCAACATTCATTCAGATAAAATGTCTAAAGGAATTCCTTTAGCTTTCTATCTTTGGAACCCTTTCACAAATGTTATCCACCATCTGCAAGGGCACTTTTCCTTTGAGCTTTGGGAGACTCCTTAAAACCGTTCAATTGAACCAATTGATTGAACCAACAATGGTTCAATAGTTCAATAGTTCAATATTGTGTTCTACTCATTCATTTGACCACTTGAATCAATAACTTTGAACCATTCATTTGAACCAACTGACTAAACTAATTCTTTGAACAAGTCTCTAGAATCTTCCACTTCCTTCCTTCACTTAGAGTTTTCTTGAGCCTTTGAACCTTTGAACTATTTTGGTTTAAGGTTCAACAGTTCAACAGCTCAATCTTTCTTCTTTGGAGTCTTCTTTTTGTTAAGTCTTTCGAAGCTGTTTGAACTTTCTGAAGTGGTTAAACTTTAAACTTACCAAAGCGCTTACCTCTTTATGTTTGCTGATGTCATTGAACCTTTGAACCCATTGAACCTTTGAACCATTTTGGTTTAAGGTTCAATGGTTCTATGTTTCATTCCATTTTTTTAAGCCTATTGATGGACCTTTTGGTTGAACCTCCACATTGAACCAACCTTGAAATTGCCTAAGTGTTTGGAATTTATTCCTTTGTGAGAGCTTGCCTATTGAAGTTGTTGAACCTGTTGAACTTGCAAGTCCTTTAGCTAAAAAAGCTTGAATAATTGGAGAATTGGAGTGCTCAGAATATTTTTTAAGAAGGGAAGAGATAATTTTGGCCTACAGGACCAAAATAGTTGATATGTTGTCCCCAAAAATGAGTGATAGATTTTGGGAACAACAGTTGGCTCCAGCTAGGGAACTTCTATTGATTGTAAAATCAATTGAAGGGAGTATAATCTAGAATCTCCAGTGCCTTTAAGTATTCCATTGAGCTATGGAGTCAGGCTACCCAAAAAAGAAAGGTGCCAAAAAGTGAAAATGAAAATCACAAAATAGAGCTAAAGACTATAAAAAAATTATACATATGTACAAATGATCTTATCTGATACTTCAATAATTGAAGTGCTTCAGATGCTACTAATTTTGAGGTAGAAAAAAGGGAGTGCCATCTTGATACTTCAACAGGAAATTTTTCTCACCATTGAGCTGATGAATAGCAAATACGCCTCTCTATAGGTAATCAAATTTCCCATGCATTCCCTTTGGTTCTCTTCTCTCATCCTATAATAGAACTTTATCACCAATCTAAAAATCATAGGTTTTTGCTTTCTGGTTGAAGAACTTCTTCACCAAACTCTGATGTGCAGTAATTTGGTCCACCACCATAGTTTTTTACTCATCCAATTGGGTTAGGCAGATGATCCTTTTATCAATAGAGCTTTCACATGTCTGACCTTCGATTGCCTTTGTCAATTTTAGTGCTAACAATTCTAGGGTGATTGGTATCTCTACATTGAGACCATATAAAAGTTGGAATGGTGACATACCTATCACCCACTTAGGTGTGATTCTATCTACCCATAAAGTATCAACCAATACTTTATGCCATGTTCATTGGTTGTCATCCACTAGCTTCCTGATGATGGTCACCAAGTTCTTGTTTCTCAATTTTGCTTGGCCATTCCCTTGAAGAAAATAATCAAAGGAGTGGGAGAGGGTAATCCCATAATAGAAATAGAACTGAGCAATCTCATGGGAAGAGAAATAGGCTACATTTTCTATCACAATCTTGGTTGGGACCCCAAACCTGGAAATGATATTTTCCTTGAAGAAATTACATACTACTTCTGAAGTAGCATGCTTAGTTGGAATATCTTCCACCCATTTGGTGAAGTAATCTATGGTTGTGAGGACATAATCATGTCCAGCACTTGAAGATGGGTTTACAACACTAATAAAATTGATTCTTCATTGCTGGAATGGCTCTTCTATTACCACTGGCTTAAGAGGCAAAGCAGTTAACTTGGGTCTTCTAATGAACTATTGGCATAGTTCACATCTTCATACCTATTTATATGTATCTTGAAATAGATTAGGCCAGTAATACTTGGCTCACAGAATCTTATGGGTAGTTACATGTGTAAAAAAATGTCCTCCACAGGCCAGATTATGGAAGGAATCCAAAAGTTTGTTCTGTTGTTCTTTATCTACGTAATGAAGGAACATTCCATCGAGGTTCCTCTTATATAGGCCGTTGTCCCATAGGACAAAGTTGGCAGCTTTCAACTTGACAGTCCTCTTTTCTTTATGAGACAAGTGAGTAGGACACTCACCATAAGTAAGAAAATAAGCAATACTTGAATACCACTCATTCATGGTAGAGACAAAAAGGACTGTTGGCATGTCTTCAATTTTTGTTTCTTCATACCCTATTTCTTCTAGTCTATTATCATCAATCAATTGCTAGAGGCCTCTTCCCTGTACAAGCTTTGTTAGTTTGATAACTAGGTCAAACTCTTAGATTTTAAAAATCTGATTACCCCTTTTATTTCCAAACTCCTATTGAGTTAATATGGATTTGACTGTTGTATCAAGAACCATGGCAATAATGTGTGAATTTAGAATGTAAAAGCAAAAATGCTTCACTACTTTTACCACTGCATAAGCATGCTTCTTTAGATTTGAATATTTTAGTTCATGAGCTTTGAGAGGATAACTCATGGAGGATATGGGAGATTCTACACCTTCTTTGTTTTGTTGAACCAAAATTGCTAAAAGTGTGTGCTCAGAAGCATAAATATACATTGTGAAATCTTTGGTATAATCTAGACAACCCAGAATTGGGGCATGGGCAATAGATGTCTTGATATTTTGAAATGTTGATTTGCCTTCTTCAGTCCAACTGAAAGTGGCCTTTCCCTTCATCATGTTCAAAATATGGTGAGTCTTCTCGGTGAACTCAGGAATGAACCTTCATAAAAAATTCACTTTTCTAAAGAAAGAGTGAATTGTAGTCTTACTTGTGTGTAGAGTAAGCTCCTGGATAGATTTGACTCTTTATGAGTCAATTTTTATGCCTTCTTAGGATACAATGTGGCTAAGAAGTTTCTCTTCTGTTACCCCAAAAATAGACTTCTTGGGATTTAGAGAAATGTTATTTTGGTGACATCATTCCAACACTTGTTGCAAAAGGCACACATGATTAGGACAATGCTTGGAAAAGACTGTTAAATTATCAAGGTACACCACAATGAACTTACCCATTTCATCTTTGAAAGTAAGGTCCATTGTTCTCTAAAAAGTGGTGCCAACATTTATCAGGCCAAATGGCAATCTTTGATATCCAAAGGTGCCCTAAGGTGTGGTGAAGGCAGTCTTATGTTGGTCTACTTCACCAACTTCCACTTGATTGTACCCCAAGAAACCATCAAGCATTGATAACATCTCTAAACCAGTCAATGTCTAAAGGACTTGATCCATGATGGGCAGAGGGTAATTATCCTTTAGGGAGGATTGATTCAAATTCCTAAAATCCATGCAGAGGTGAATTTCACCATTCTTCTTTCTCATAGGAACTATGTTTGCAATCCATGTGGAATGATGGATTGGAAAAATTATTGTAGCGTTTAGCATTTTCTATATTTCAGACAAAATAATACCTAATATCTTTAGATTATACTGCCTAGATTTCTACTTGTAAGGCATCGAATCACTCTTGAGAAGAATTTCATGGAAAATTTCTTCAGCCCTGAGTGACTTCAGATCATCATAGGAGTATGCCAAAATATCCATGTAATGGCAAAGTAGGGCAGTAAATTTGACCTTCTCCTCAGGAGTGCAACATTTCCCATTGTTCACCATCTTGGGATTTTCTTTAGTGCCCAAATTTATCTGATCAAACTCTTGGGAAGAGATTGAATCTATTTTTTGCTATTTGATGAACTTGTCGTGCTTATCAAATATTTTCTCAATGGAAACCAATCCTTTGGGAATTTTATTTCCTTTGAGCTACAAGAGTTATTCACCTGCATCTAGAATTATTTCTTGAGCTGATTTCCATGGTAGAGGTCCATTGCCGTCAAAATGAAGTTGTTCAAAGCTATCCTTTTTTTAGAAAGGCAATGATTTGGTTGTCATATTTTAACACTTGCCAATGATTAATGGTATACTTGTCCCCTTTAAAATCTTAGTGAGGAACCAAGAGAGTCACTAAAATTGCTAATGCATTAGCTCAGTCATTGAATTATCTAGGCACTATAGAGATACTGAAAGCATCAAAGCTTTCAACTTGATCCCAAACTAGATTATGATAATGATGCAATCTTCCATTTTTGGTTTGATACAGGTTCCTCACCTAACAAACCACTAGCTCAGTATCTCCTTTGGTGTGAAGGAGTTTGATGCCTCTGTCTCAAGTAACCTTTAATCTGAGTAGCAGTGATTCATATTCAGTAGTATTATTGGTGTTTTTGAACTATAATTTATATGAAGAAGGAAAAATATCTCCTTGAGGAGATATTAGAACAATTCAAGCTCTAGAGCTGGTAGAAGAGTAGTTGCCATCGAATTCTAGAATTTAGACATCATCAAAAGTTGATTTTTTCCTAGATTTCTCTTTAATTAGAGGGGAGGATTCTTTTGTGCTTGCACTGCATCCTATCAATTATTCTATTATTTTATCTGAATCGATTATCAAGTTGTCACATTCAAGAATTTCATCAGATGCCACATGGACCTCCTCTATGGATAAGAAGTAATTACCCATGCCTAAAGACTCAAACATAATTTGAGCTTCAGGTGATGATGTTTGAGTGATAACGTATTTTGCCTCCTTCTTAGGGAGAAATCTCTGCATAACACCTTTGACCAAGATCCTCACTTCAGATAGGTCCATACTTAACTCACCACCAACATCACTTCAAAAATTTTGCCTAAGAAGAATGCCATATGAGGCTGGGACCTCGGCCATTAGGACTATCATTTTGATCTTTTTATCTGGGAATGCCACAAATGCAAATTGGGCATCCTTAATTTGTCCCAGTAGTGGCACTTATTTTTTCTTCATGGAGAAACACCTTCCAAAGGTCTTGGTTAGTGTGAGTCCAATAGATTCTACCACTTTGGCAAGCATGACATTGTTAGATGCACCTGAGTCTATGATGTAATTGTTCAACTGGTGTCCATTTATCAACAGGGAGACATAAAATAGTTCTGTCCTCTTAGGAGCAGCAGGAGGAGTAATGACAAGATTATTCTAGGTGGATGTGGGAGTCACCTCTGGAATAGCTTGTCTTATAGGGATATTTTTATTATTTACACATTGAACCAACTTATCTAACTGCTCAGGGTTGGATTGCAGGAATTCAAGTTCAAATATTTGAATTTTGGTTTTCTTGACATGATCGATTATATCAAATATTTGAAATGAGTTAGGAATAGGGGAAGGTAGTTCATCCTTCTAGTTTTTTTGGGGGGGATGGTACTGGTATGTGAATTTGAAGCAAAATGTGTAGGAACATTTCAGGTACTTACTTCTTTAGCGATCACTAGGTCCTTTGATTGAAAAAGCAGAGTGGTTCCCTGCTTATAAATTAAAATTATTGGTTGAGCTCGCTCCTCTATTTTTTTCTTATTAGCTTGCTGGGCTCACTAGTTCTGGGACCAGGTGAATACAATGTATGATCCATCAAATGTTTCATCTTTACTTCTAGGTTCATCTTTGTAATTTAGAAAACTAATTTTGGAGTCGCCAGTTAATTCTTCTTCTTCCTCTGTGAAGATATTAGCATCATCTTCTAGGTTCAACTCAGGCTGAAAGGAGAAATCAGATTCTATTTTGAGATATCCAACTGCTAAATTGGGTGGAGGTTCTTCAATGGATATTTTCCCTTGTGGGGGAGAAATATGATTTGGTTGCCCTTGATCCCTGGTAGCATTGCCTTGGTATGACTGATTGGGGATTGTCCTCCTTGGTGTATCTCAGTACGAAGGAGGAGCAGACATTCTTTGTGCCATTTGTTTTCTAAGAGCTAGCAACTCATTTACCAGCTTCTACACCGTAGGATCAGTGGTGCCTATAGATGGATATTCAGAGGATGAAAAAGATTTATCTCTATTAAGATCTCTTCTTATCTTCCTTGCCAAGATGAGATCATATTCCACCTCAGTAGCTAATTCCTGCACTGCAACAAGGTCTATGTGGCCAGCATGTCTTAGCAGAAAGCTCACTTCAAGCAGCTAAGAGTTGATGAAGAAGCATTTCAGATTCTTAGATATTGGCTAAGTGATGGTAGGAATCATATTTCTCAACTTTTCAAACTTGGCTATGAATTCCCTCATAGGTTCATGAGGTTCTTTTTTCATTTGTGTGAGCTGGGCCAACAAGGCATGTGCACTTCTGTAGGCTTGAACCTAGCTTCAAATTTGGCTTTGAGGGCGTTCTAGTTAGTTACAATTTGTGCTTGTAGATGATAAAACTAGTCTATAGTAGTACCTTGTAATGTCTTTATGAATAGTCTAACTTCTATGTCTTCATATGCCACACCTATCATACCACAAGCTATGTTAAAGGCTGCAATATGTTCATCAAGATGGACTCTCCCATCACCAAAGAATTTGGGGAAATTCTTCCTTAAACCACATGGTAGCTCATGTAGAGGTGGAGTTAAATTGAGTGGGCCAAAAGAGTTAACCCAGGGGCCTTGAACTGCCATGATTTGACTATGGAAAGGGGGAATAACAAATCTAGGTGGAGTATGTATAGGCAAAGCTCTGCTAGCAGAGGAAAAAAAATCTCTGCCTTGTATTGGTGACCTGGTGTTGGTAGGAGGAAGACTCCTAGTTTATTGAAGGTGTAGTTATGGAGAAAACAAATCAAAATTGCTCTGCTACACCAACTCAAAAATAAGGTCAAAAATACCTTTAGATCTCTGGCTTCTTGTATACCATGGATCTGTGAGAATGGAAAATTGAAATGGATAAGGATAGGAACTGCTTCAATTTGAAGCTTGAGGCTTCAACTATGCATTCTTCCCTAGCGGAGTCACCAAAAATTATTGGGTGAATATTTTGTCACTAGCTAACTAATGGGCAAAATAGGTCATTTCAACCACAACATAGGGAGATTTATCGGCCAAATGTGTAGGTCGACCACATCAAAAGGGGACAAATCTCTCCTCTCATCAAGGGGAAGTTCCCTATAAATATGAGGTACTATATACTATATATATAATTAAAAAATAACACTCAGGGGTAGGAAAACACCATCCATCTCTCTTTTTTTAGAGATGATGTTCACAGATATAAGAGAATTATGGTGAAAGCACTGAAGGCACTTCTCTTCTTTCAGAAGTGGTCTGCAACAAACAACAAGAATTCTTTCTGGAAAGTAACTGACAAGTAAATGTGATAGGGCATAATAACTAGTAGAATGAGGTGTAGCATAAAGTCTCCACCTCAACTTCCCAAGAGTGAAATATGAAGGTCAATGGAGGCACAAAGTCATCATAAGATCCTTTACATAGAAACAAACAAACAAACACACTAAAGACAATTATGGTAGCACAAAGTCTCTCCACAGTTAGCTTCAGGACAATTTCTTGATTACTTCCATTAGTTATACTTATTTAATTAAATGGGAAAGAATGCATTCAGGAAACAAACATAAGAACAATCTCCTAAATGACACAAGATATTACAGCACAAAGTTTGAAAGTAACCTGCTTTCTCATTCATATATTAAAATATGATTAACAATTTGAGCTCAAAGTCTTAGTAATGCCTTTCAATTTGGGCAGAGTTTTGCTTCTAATAATAAAAAGATCTCCTTTGCATAAAATAAGAGATTACAATATATAACACTCTAAGAAAGACTTGGGCACTTTGTTTCATGGAATGGCCCATGCTGCATTCAATGCCTTGAATGCATTTTTAGTTTTGTCAAGGGGCCATGCTAGAATAGGGCATCGACCTTAACTATGATGTGTCAATTTATCTCAAATGTCTCTTCCAAAGTATGGGCTACCTAGTCTTCTTCCTGATATTGGCACAGCTATCCAATTTGCCTTTACTTGATGGAGAAAAATAGGC
>JARHVA010004968.1:1127500-1130000 GCA_037957365.1 Torreya grandis
TATAGTCATAATACATTCTTTTTACATTTTTAATCAAAAGCAAGCCTAATTAATTCCATTACTATTATTTTTTCATTTTACCCTATTTTTAGCCTATTTTATCCTTCTTGACCATACTTGGTCATTTTGGGCCATTCTAGCCCTCTTTTGGCTTTTTGCACATTTTTTGTACCATTTTAGCTCTTTGGTCAAACTACTTTGACAAAAAAATTCTTATATTTTCATTTGGTTGACTTAAAAATCTAGGTTAACCCCCTTCTCTTCACCTCTCTAGTATTGAGTTTCCATTCTAGACCTTTCAGATCACGTGGAAACTCTGAATTAATCCATCAAGCTATAGATTATACAAGGTCAAGCCATACCTACTAGGTCAACACTATGGATTCTACTCATTTATAGCCTACTAGGTCGATTGGATTGATCTAGTGTTTTTTGCCTGTTAACCCCTTGCATTTTCCCAATATAGTGCAATTTTATTACTTTCTTACTAAATCCTCTAAACCCATTTTTTGTCTTCCTATTTATTACACCTAGAATCTAATTTTTCCTCATTTTTACATTTAGAAATGCTTAAAATTCAAAATTATTGAATATTTAATCAATTCAATACAAAGTTCAAAAACTACTTTTTCTTAGTTGCATACCTATAGTACACCTGTTGCCACATGTGGAGACTCTCCTTGTCTATCCTATCATCTCCTCATCATCCTAGCTTGTTTTATCTCTAGATCTCTTTTCCCCCTCTTTCATAAATCAAAATAATAAATGAATTGTCTTTTTCCCTATTTAAAAACACTTTTCAAAATTCAAAATTCTTCAATTATTGTCCTACATATTCCTTATTTTGCTTATATCTTTGTTTCTATTCATTTATTTCACAAACCATAAAATGTGTTAGATTCGTGATGACATAGAGATTTTTTTTAATACCATATTCCTATTTTCCACAAATTATGACTTTTAGCTATTTATTTCACTAACTTATATAGGTTCATCTAGTGTTCTCTACATTGGACAACTTCACATTTATTACAATCTACTTCTTTATCTACAACACTAAGGTAATTTAAAGGTATGTGTTTTTTAATTTAGTCCTTTTAATTATCTTATTTTATACTTACTACACTTTACTTAGCATCAACATTGTGTGTTATCATGTTGTATTCTAAAGCACCATCCTGTTTTGCACTTATGTGACACATGATGAGCTTCGAGTGGGGCATATGTATACACATAATATTTTCAAAATTTTGTTTATTACTAACATTATATATCTTATAGGAACTTGTTGAGTCTTAATCTATCTGAGTGCATGCCTTAAGGGGTGCATGGGAAAGGGGTGGGCAGACCATTGGTGCTTCATAAGATTTTTGTTCCTTTTGGCACTTGCCATCTACACACTTGTCTCCTAAAACCATTTACCCTAATATTATTTTGTCATGCCTTATCCATCCTTTTATTTCCCTAATTAATTTTTGTTCAGTCAGCTATACTAGGTCAACATAGTATAGTTTAGGGATATTTCTCACTTTCTTATCTCATTAGCCTTTCAGCCGACCAAGCTTAGACCTAGTGAATTGTACCTAAAAAGACATTGGGTCGATTGGGTCAACCCTGTATAGCCAATGTTTATAGGATGATTTGGGTCAAGATCCATCTATATATGCAATTTCATTTCCCACCATTAATATAATAATTAATAGCAAATAAGTGTGAATGAACATCTGCTTATTGACCATTCTACTTGATGAATAAAGCTTAGGGTTCTATACTTTCTTTGGAAATACATATCTTGTATTATTGAGAAGTATTTTGGATGCTTAGATAGGTTATGTATCCTAGAGATAATTTATCTTGGTTATTCTTACATACCACAATAATCTCTTACAAAGAACATTGGCCAAGGGAGAAATTGATGCTTGGCAGGTTCATCTTCAAAGGTAAATATTATTAAACTTATTTCTCCTTTGTAAGAGTTGATAGATAATGCATGTGTATTCTTCTCCCATGTATTAGGATTATACATAAATTGACATGAGTATATGTCTTCTAATACATGTTTAGTCTAGTTGTTTTATTATTACTAATCCCCACTTTTGTGCCACAAGATTTGGTGTGCACTAGATTAGATTTTATTTCTTGTTATTAGAATAAGTGAATGTTTTAAACCTTAGGAATCCATTAGGGTTTTTGTGTGATTATGTTAGACTTTAGGCTTTGGAACCCTTCCTATCATGATATGTTGTGACAAGTGATCCCCTAATCAAGTCTAGTGGATCCCCATATTAGTCATTCTCCTTCTTAACAAGTGTATCCCAATTGAAAGTGTAGGTATGCTCTGTCTTCTTTGAGCCATAATTGATTTATAGACATGATACATTTTTGATTGCATATATATATATATATATATATATATATATATACCACCTTAGTCTTGAACACTTATCAAATGCAGACCTTGGTTATTCCTCTCACTTATAGACCTTTCTCATTTTCAAAA
>JARHVA010004968.1:1140000-1175000 GCA_037957365.1 Torreya grandis
TCTTGCTAACATTTTTCTTGCATGATTTACTTTAAAAATCATCAAAGCATGTTTAAATAGATCTTTAAAAAAAAGCTTATTTTAAGGTGTTTTAAAAAGAATCAAACCTTTCATTTTAGTGCTTAAAGAAAATAATTTAGGATGTTATTACTTAAATTTTGTAGTTAGCTTTCAAAGATACAAATTAAGACCAAGGGGTCAAAAGAACACCACCTAATTTTTTCAAATTGGTGCTTAAAATTGAACTTGTCTAATTTTTATATTCAATAGTATTTTAGTTTTTTTTCCAAATAGAAGGATGTTATGTGTATGCTCTTCCATTTTTACCCCTTAGGGAACCCTTAGAATCAAAATTTTGATCCTTAATGCAAAAATCCTAGTCCAAGGCTTCGAAATAATATCATCTAAAGCACTCCCAAAAAACTCATCAAAGTTTGGGTGACTTTGACATGATCCTAAAGTGTATTTTTATTTTATGATTTTTCATTTCATGCAAACTTAGCTTGCGAGGAGAACATCATTACCTCCCACGAGTTCTTTAGGGAAACATTGACTTGGCATTTCATCTCCTAGCATTAACTTCAGCCACTCCTTCTAAGTTGCACATGGGACGTATCTACATTTATACATCACATTACATTGAGTGAACAACAAGATGTAGTGGTTGAAAAAAGGACTAGACATTTTTGTAACAGACCAAGTGTCGTGGACACCTAATTTTTGTGATTTTATTTTTCATCATTTGACATGAAAGTCATTATGCAATTGATTCCCCTAGAAACATTTGAAATTTTGATAGTTTAGTCAACCCCACATTTCCACACCCTTGCTAGGATTTGGATGATTATACTTAGTGTATTTTGGTCATTTTTGCTTGGTATATTTTGAAACTAAAACTTGTTTGTTTGTTTATAAGCCATGTTAAAACCAATTTATCTATACGTCACTATTTTGTCTAAAGAGGCATTATGTTGGCCATTTTACACCACATATATGACTTGAAAGTTTTGTTAAAATTATTTGTGTATGTGTCGTTTGAGTTGAGGAGGGTAGTGTTATGCTACCCAAAACATGTTAACCCATTTTACCTTTGAATATTTTGAAACATAAAATTTACAACATCATTGAAGCATGCTTACACCATTAGTCTATTCAATTTATTTCAAAACTTGTTTACCATTGTATCAAAAACCATTTGTTTCAAACCAAGTCATGTATACCATTTGGACCTTGTTTATGCATCGTCATGCTATCCAATCTTATCTAGTTTATCTGATTAAATCCTAATTTTCAATGTTGAGTTTTCAATTAGCCTTGTCAAGTTTGGATTCAAACATTGATTGATGTTTGTTTAGGCCTCAATTCATGGGTATGATACATAGATATTTCTCTTCTGGGTTGCATAACTTAGGTTAATCGATTACTCAAATTTGAAAACTATTGATGGTTTGTTTGTTCAACACCTATGCTTATCATTTTTAATGCCTTTATTTGGGAAAGCACAGTCTTTCTCTAAAAGCATTTTGCCTTATGGATTATGTCAATTGGTCATGTTTATGTTTGATTTCATGTGTTGGGTTTATCTCAAAGTTGTTTCCAAACTTGTTAGATTAAATCAAATCACATCAGCCTTGGTGTCAAGTCTATCTTTTGATGTCATTTGGCCAAAAGTCCTAGCATATAATATCCCCTTTCTATAGGGAATATAGAAACACAAAAAAACTCTGAACAAAGATACAATCTTGTAGAATAAATTTAGATAAACAATAAATCAGAGTAAATCTCTTAACTGCCAATCAAAGATCTTATTATTCATCCAGCTGATTACAATATTTGTCCTCTGTCATACATATATAGAATATGAAAATACAGTCCTGAAAACTTGATTCCTCTAGCAAACTGGAAATAATCCTGGGTCTGTGCGGCTCTCAGGTCATTGTGTCAAAAACACAGTCATCGTCGTCGGTTGATATACTGCCGACATCAGTCACTGTGAGTCCTTCTCTGCCAACGTCTATCTTTAGTCAATCGATGTCGGTCACTAGGGATCTCTGCTTGTCGATGTCGATAATTGTACGGATCTATATGGATCTGTACGGGCTTCATATGGCCACTAAATAAGAACATTATGTTTATTGGACCCCTGATCTCAAGATATATGACTCTAATACAAAATATCTCTATCTGTATAACTTATTGAATGAAAAAATCTAATAACATAAATACCTGGGAAGCTCTGTGACAACTTCTGTATGAAGTTACCTCTCAAATCTGAAAACCTCTGTGATAACCTCTGTGTGAAGCTATCTCTCAGATCGGTAATAGATCAGCTGATATTTCATAGCCTCTTAATCGCACACAATGAAGAGTTGATGTTCTTCAATGCAGATGGAATACTGAAACCCTTGGCTCAGTCTTCTCAGAAGAATTCTTCAATAATCAAAATAAATAATCAATAGCTAATCCATAATGGCCTCCATGAGAAACCCTTATACCCTCAAAAGATATGCTTGCCCTAATTAGGGTTTCTTAAATTAGAATTAGGGTTTCTAATTAAAAATAGGCTAAATAATTAATATTTGATTAAATCAATCAAATATTAATATCTCCCTCAATACATGTCAGATCCTCGATCCATCTGAAGCTGGTGAATCAAGGAGTGATTCTACACATGACCATACCAAAATAAGGGCACTCCACTACATGTAAAATATCCCTAAATAATAGGAGCTCAAGCCAAATGTGTCCGAATGAAAACCAACTATAGAAATTCTGCTAAACAAAGTCAAGCCAAGCTCCATCAAGACCCTCTATCCATCCTATCATCCTACGAGGGTAGCATAATAGGCTAACCATCAACTCAGAAAATGTCATCTAAAAAGGGGACATGACAATCTACCCCTCCTGAAATTGCTTGTCCTCAAGCAATCATAAATTTATCCACCTAGATCCCAAATGTAGTCATGATCTCCACTGTTGTCCTCCATGCTCGGTCCATCCCAACTCTCATCTGATGGTGTCACATCGTCCCTAGTACTAAGATAAGGATCCCAACATCCAATCCATGAGTGAGAATCAACTAACCACTCAAGTAAACCCCTCACCTGAATGATATCTAAATCTAGAATGTGAATGCTAGACATACCCCTATCATCATCAACATGTGATCCTACTGTAATAGAAAGCTGAGTCTCTACCACATGTGATAACTCTTGAATGGAACTCACCTCAAGACAAAGCTCATCCTCATATCTCTCATGTGTTGGTGCTAATGTGTATTTAGCAGAGCACTCAATCATGTCATGTCATATAGGCATCTCCATCTGATGAAAAAACATATATTTGAAGCTGTTGCCTCGTATTGCCTTAAGAATATGTGTCTTCCCATCAACATCAAAGTGAACCTCCATGTCCTTGAGATGAAGAGTAACTTCCTCAAATGAATGAAGCCACTTCATACCCAAGACTAAGTCTATGTCCCCCATGTCTACCACATAATAATTAGCGTTGAACTCATAGTTGTTCAAGCGCAATGAGAGGTCTCTAATCATCCACTCACACCAAAGAGTGTGACCATCGGCATCCTTGGTAGTGAGCCCATGCTTCTCCACAAATCTAGCATCTATGAACTTATGTGTGGCTCTTGTATCAAGAAGGGTGATGACCTTCTGCCCTACCAAAACTCCTTAGAGTCTGAATGACTCATCTGAATGAATGCTGGATAGGTGTGCCTCCTGTATGTGAAGCTTTAACTCTGCCTCTGCCTTAGGCTCTGAAGTCTCTACCTCTACCCCCTCAGAACTCTTCTACTGTTCAAAATCCTCTGCATCTGAATCCTCAAAATATACCCAAATCACATGATTCACCTTGCCCTTAGGCCTCAAAGGGCAATCGTGATGGATATCATATGGACCTTTACAGTAGAAGCAAAGCTTCTTTCTGCGTAGATCATTAAGCACCTCATGATCCAAAGGTGGTGCTACTGGATTGGCCTTTGAATCATTCTTTACACCTGATTTATCTATGCTGAAATCCGGTCTCTCTGTATCTCCGTTGGAGCACTTATGGTCTCTAGATGAAGAAGTACCTCTAGAGTTATATTTTATAGATGGGGCTGCCATCTCCATACTGCGTGCCTTCTTCATAGCCTACTATAATGAGGTAGGATCAAAGGCTTTGATCCAACCTCTCAATGGTTCTGTCAATCCCTCCATGAAGAGAACTACCAATCTACGCTCTGAAATATTTGGCACCATGACTGCCAATCGCTGAAACTCACTAATGAAGGACTCCAAATTACTTGTTTGTTTCAACTATGCTAGATCTCGAAAGTAAACTTCAGGATCTTTCCTGTCAAATCTCTCAACCAACCTCTCCACGAAGTCCTGGTACTCGGTCACCTGGTTATGCTGAAGTGTTACCATACCATGGTACCACCAATCATGTGCTACTCCATCTAAGTGTAAAGTGGCGTATTTGATGGCATCTATCTCTGTCATTGGTCTCAATACCAATAATGTGTCAAGCTTATGAACCCAAGCTTGTGCTATCATCTTACCGCTACCTTCAAAAGTAGTCAAAGAAAGCTTGCCAGTAGCCTTCTTTAGCTCACTAAATTGACCTCTAGGCCTCCTATCCTATCTAACCAATCTATAGTGCTCTCTCCTCTGATTAACAAAATGATCAAAGGACATCTTCTCCTAAACCTGTGGAGGTAATAAGTCCCACTCATCACTTGTAGCCATGAGAACATTTGCAAATAGGGAATCTCCTACCTCCTCCTCTACTGGAGCCTTTGGTTCCTCCTGAGAAAATGTAGGACGTGTAGTTCTATCAGCTATTCTGGAATGGGTCAGCTATGGTCTCTGATTAACAGTAGCACTTCTATTATCTGCATGTTCCCCATTCTCTCCATCATGTGGGTTCATCCTCCTTACCATAGTAGTAAGTGCCTGTAGTGCCTGTGTCATCTCATGGTAGATTCTCTGGTACCCTGATCATCATTATGTCAGTGGCCCCTAAGTGGGCTACCCTCACGTCTGTCACTCATGATAATTGGCTATTGTTATATCACTTGGGTACCTTCAAGCAAGGCTCTACTACGTGTGTTATACCTGTGCAGTTCCAACTCCTATGGCTGCATAAGATTGTCCAACCCTCAGGATGGCAGGATAAAAGCTCTGATACCACTTTAATATCCCCTTTCTATAGGGAATATAGAAACACAAAAAAACTCTGAACAAAGATACAATCTTGAAAAATAAATTCAGATAAACAATAAATCATAGTAAATCTCTTAACTGCCAATCAAAGATCTTATTATTCATCCAGCTGATTACAATATTTGTCCTCTGTCATACATATACAAAATATGAAAATACAGTCCTAAAAACCTAATTCCTCTAGCAAACTAGAAATAATCCTAGGTCTGTGCAGCTCTCGGGTCCCTGTGTCAAAAACATAGTCACCATCGTCGATCGATATACTGTCGACGTCGGTCACTGTGAGTCCTTCTATACCGACGTCGGTCTTCAGTCGATCGATGTCGGTCACTGGGGATCTCTGCCTACCGATGTTGGTAACTATATGGATCTGTACGGGCTTTGTACGGATGCCAAATAAGCACACCTTATTTATTGGACCCCTGATCTCAAGATATATGACTCTAATACAGAAGATCTCTATCTGTATAACTTATTGAATGAAAAAAGCTAATAACATAAATACCTGGGAAGCTCTGTGACAACTTCTGTATGAAGTTACCTCTCAAATATGTAAACCTCTATGACAACCTCTATGTGAAGCTACCTCTCATATCGGCAATAGATCAGTTGATATTTCACAGCCTCTTAATTGCACACAATGAAGAGTTGATGTTCTTCAATGCAGATGGAATACTAGAACCCTTGGCTTAGTCTTCTTAGAAGAATTCTTCAATAATCAAAAGCAATAATCAATAGCTAATCCACAATGGCCTCCATGAGAAACCCTTATACCCTCAAAAGATATGCTTGCCCTAATTAGGGTTTCTTAAATTAGAATTAGGGTTTCTAATTAAAAAAAGGCTAAATAATTAATATTTGATTAAATCAATCAAATATTAATATCTCCCTCAATACATGTCAGATCCTCGATCCATCTAAAGCTGGTGAATTAGGGAGTGATTCTGCACATGACCATACCAAAATAAGGGCACTCCGCTGCATGTAAAATATCCCTAAATAATAGGAGCTCAAGCCAAATGTGTCCAAATGAAAACCAACTGTATAAATTTTGCTAAACGAAGTCAAGCCAAGCTCCATCAAGACCCTCTATCCATCATATCAGCCTACGAGGGTCACATAATAGGCTAACCATCAACTCAGAACATGTCATCTGAAAAGGGGACATGACATAGCACAACCTATTTGATCCTAGATTTTGACTCCATGTTTGGACAAAAGTCCTAGCAATACAACTTTTCCTTTCCTAGTTTAGACCTTGTTTAGAACACTTTAACCTAGTCTATTGATATGTCAGCTTTTATTCAGATGCTTGACCTTTTATGCATATGACATTTGATGTTAGAAATTTGATGTTAAATTATTTTATACCAAGTCTTTTCGTAAACCATTTTGGTGATACAACTCCACTTTTAGATGACATTGGAGATACAACTCTATGTTTTCAATGAAGTTAGACCAAGTTTGAACTATTTATCCTTTAGACATAGTTTTTTAAAGTTTGTAGAACTCTAAGCCTTTTTATTTTAGAACTTTCATCATTTATGCAGATATGTCTAACTACACCTATGGTGGAGTCACTTATAATCCAACTTATGATAGAATGGACACACAAAATGAATTTTTTGGGTTTAGTTAAGATCCCAATGATGATAATATGGTTTTTGAGACAGATTTCTATCCACCTAATAATAATAATTCATGGAAAAAATTCATGAACTATCTCATGATCTAACTCAATACCTTAATTGATATGAAGAGGCTTGTGAGGAGGACTTTGAAGACCCAACTATAAATAATGTTGTTTGGGATATGGATCAATACCCTCTTAATGATAATTAATACACCAAACATAGTCAAGAACTAGATTATAATCCAACTCAAGATTGAGATGATATAGTTTATCAATAGGACTTATACTCTTTGGTTTATGCAAGCCATCAAACTCTATGATGTCCTTCTGTTATCCAATCCTCAACTACCCCTAGCCCTCCTTTAGATTTTATGATCTACCCAACTCCAGAATATCCAAGGCATACCATTACCATTATAGGACCTCATCCTTTGGTTTGTGTGAGTGACCATGCTCCATAATGCCCCTTCATCATTCCAAGACCTAGTCCTTTGGCTTATGCAAGCAACCAAGCTCCATACCACCCTATTGTTGTCATTTCAAGACTTCATCCTTTGGCTCATGGGAGAAATCATGCTTCATAATGCCCTACCATTATCCAACCATAGGCCATTCCTCATTTGGTACCAATCCAATCAAAACCTCAACCCATACAATTATTAGAAGACCACACTGCATTTAAAACTAGAATTTTCTAACTCATTAAAAGCCAAGGCCAAGAAAAACAACCAATATAAGATGTTTTTCTTAAACCAATCACTCGTGATAAGTCAACCTATGATGAATCACTTATTGATCCTATACCAGTTATTGACGAGTCTCACTCTAATAAGCTAGTTAATGATTATAGTGTCCTTTAGGCAAATCATTACCTTTACCATATGCCTATTTTTCAAGAGAAACATATTAGCAAGCCAGTCTCTAAGGAGTTATCTCTTGACCTTTTTCCCATTCTAGAGAAGTCTCACTTTGACAAACTAATCTTTATGGAGCCCATTATAACATCATAGTTTGTTACTTATCTAATACCAAACATTTAATAAGACATCATTATAATAGAGTACCTATCAAATGAAGAATTAGGGTTAGAGTTAAGTTCTAGTCTTGAATTGACATCAGATTTAGCATCAAAATTAGAATCAACATCAATCTCAACATTGGATTCAAAGTCCCTTGAGTTGGAATTAGATTCAAATATATAATATGTTCATGATTGTTACAACATTAGTTATACATGCCTAGTAGATTAGTATGAATATATTTGTGATCCTTTCACAAATTTTTAAGATGGTTACTTTAGCATTGACATAATTTCTCCTAGTATCTTCTATGAGGATTTTATATCCTCTCCCCATTCCATTACCATTACACATTCCATTACCATCAACCAAAATAGACATATCATTAACATTCCATCTCCCACAAGTGTTGATTGGGATTGATATAATCACACTTTGTTGAACTGAATCCATGGTGACATATTAGTTAAAGAAGATCAAGAAGGCCAAGACCATATTCATTGCATAGAAGAGCACTCTCCTAGTAAAATATTTTTAGAGTTGTTATGGGACATGCATAGTTCAAACTCAGTATTTTTTAGTGAAACCTTTTTGGAAGTACTAAAATACAATCAAAGTCAAAAGTCAACATTCCTTAGTGAAACCTTTTTAGAGGTTCTATGGGACAATCAAGACAACTTCATTGGTGAAAACCTCATCAAGGCACCAATAGCTGACCATAAAATTTCTTCAATACTTTATGATGAAAATATCAAATATCAAATCAAAATAGCTTCCAATCTATAGCCTAATTAGATGGTAGCTACTCTCAAGATTAAAAAACAAAAAAAATTGGTGGTCCTATTGAGAGAACATGTCTTCAACCCCACCACAACCAAAATTATGTCAAATCTGGCATCAACAGCATTACGTGTGACTAAAAGTCTCAATCTTCATTTTTTTCCCCACCATTACACATTCCATTATCATATGCCATTTCATTTCATAAAAACCTTATCATCCAACTTTTATCCCTATATATCATCCATGGTCACACTTTCCTTTGTAGAGGCTACAAAGATACCGTGTCTCAATATTTGAAGGAATCAAAATCAATGACCAATAAAGATCACAAAATCATTCTTGACAACCAAATATCTAGGCCATTCTTCACAGAGTAATTATTTAGATGAGGTGTGGGCTAGAAATTAACATGATTGATTATTCTATTTATATCATTTGTTGATTAGGATGTGCATCTTCACTTTAGTAGGAATAAAAAATCATATGCCATTTACCACACCCAAGCCAAAAACATGTACCATACCATTTCATTTTCCATCTACCATTGATCATTGCTACATATCCTTATACCATTGTCACATATCCCTACCATTCACCCCCATCACTCAGGGGCAACCCTCTTACCATTTTATCTAATCTATCAAAAACCATCATAAGCCTTAGCAAAACCATACCATTCCTATCAAGACCAAAGCCTATTTTTAGTCATCCTACCCAATCATGTTTTGATATTAGTTCATTTGGTTCTTCCTGCACCTCTTGCGATGGGATTTTAACCAAGTTTTAATAATCAATCAAATCCATGTTTAAATTATAGTCTATGAAACTAGTATGATAGTTGATATAGAAAGATATCTTTCATTTCCATTCTATATCAAGTTTGTTTATGTGAGCTTGATTCTAACCACCTATGGTAAAATTGATGTCTCACCAGTCTTGATACTAATTATAACTACCTATGAGAAAATTAGTGTCATTGACCTATTCCATTATATCCTATCTACAACCACCTATGGGAAAAATAAGGGCAAAACATGTTTATCATACATTACTGCATCACCTTACCATCGTTATTTTCATTTGAAAAGCCATTTTTTGAATTTGAGAACTTGTTGGGACCTAGTTAGTTTTTTCCTACCTTTTGTGTGGATATAATTACTATGATTTTAGTTCATTCTAGGACTAAGTAGGTTATGATTAATTCATGTTGAGGTCACCTCAGTCCCCCTTTCTATATGCTCTCATTAGTTTGTGAGCAACCTAAGACAAACACTCTCACCATTTTGTACGTATCTTGTCATTCTCTAACAAGTTAAGATACCTCAAAATTCCAAAAACATTCATAACATTTCAAAAAACCAAAAAAATTTCCTATCTAAGCCTAGTTAGTTATCCTTGATTCAACTTACTATAACATGGCCATTGTTATCATGCTTTCTTTTGCTTTTGTTTTCAGGATTTTTGTTTGTTTGTTCATTTCAGGGTGTTTATTTTTTGTTTGTTTTTTCACTTACTTATTTGTTTACTTTTAGCATTTTTGCCTCAAATAAGTCTATATATGTTCATTAGGTGATCCTTGCACACATTATTCTTGAGTCCATCCATATTCATTCTTCAACATTGTCATCATGGTTTTTATCTTTGGTATATTATTTTCACTTGAATATTAGATATTGGGAGTTAGTCCTTATGCATATTTTAGGATAGTCTTCATGGTGTTCTATCATGATGCCTACCATCACATGTTGTAGCAAAAATTAGTTACAAAAGGTCTAAAATCAATGGAGCCATATAAATTTCTCTTTAGAACCATGGCAAATCTTTCCATCCCATCTTGATCAAATCAACCCGTTAACCATTCTAGTTGTATTATTTCTAATAAGGATGAGAATATCCTCATTGGTATGTATAACTAAATCATTCACATTGATCAATCTCATTCTTCTATCCATCCCTTTCATCACTTTACACCCACTCATCTTTAATTTATATTATAGGTTATATCCTTGAGTTATGAATACCAATCAGCCCCAATAGGTACACCATCATCATTATCCAATCCAAGTCCTCTTAATGATTATAACCATCTATGGGAAAATCATTATTTTGACTTTTATTCCCGATTATAACCCCCTTTGGGAAAATCAATAATATTTTTAAATCAATGTATGCAAGCATTTTCTCGTTTAGATTAATCTCAACCACAGGTTAATTCCACCTTTCTTCTTGTTTCTTTTCAAGGGACTATCCATCAACAAATGTGATGGACACTCCCTTGAGGGGGCATCATCATAGGCTTCCCAAACACCATTTGGAGCTTTCTTCTTCAACCATCATCTTATTTTTGGCATACAAGCCTTTTCTCATTATTTGAGAATACATTGCTTTGCATATGGTTTGTAATACCTTCCTAAATAGGGGTAAACTATAGGCACCTAAATCTATACATCGATAACCTCCAATCATGCTTTTGACCAATTTCCACTCAAATGCATAATTTGGCCTAAAAACACTAAAACATGTTAAATGATGTGAAACTAACATATTCAAGTACTGATTTTGGCTAGAGTATTGTTAAATGGGGAAATATAATTTATGGGCCAACTAACTTTGATTAGATTATTTCGAGCCAAAATTCCAATTTTGTACTTAGGTGCTCTGGATTGCTCTTTTATATCAAATCTCTTGCACGAGACATGTGCCTTTGTTATTCTGTGTTGACAACATCCTAAATGGGATAATGGTTCTAACACATCTAATATTGAATTCCAATTCCAATCTAGTCAAAATTTAAACCAATAACAAAGCATTCTAATCAATTTGAGTAATTTGTGCACAAAGTGCTTAATCATGCTTAAGAGATAATTAAACCAAATTAGAGCCTAATTAAGAATTCTATGGGAACTTTTTGAATACTTTTTGTTAGAAATGAATATTGAATGTCTGCATCATCAAATGACATCATTTCTTAGAAAGACATCCCTAGGCCATAAATGTCACAAATATTAGGATTCATGCCTCCCATGCCTCATCAAAGCCCGTCCATGCCTATTCAATGTCCATTTATCCCAAATATTAATGGGGATATTTTAGAATGAATTTAATATTTGGATTTATCCATGGCCACACATCTCAATCTTGAGATGGATGGTCATGGTTGATCCTCAAAAAATTCCAAAAATCTATAAATAGGGAGGCCATAAACGTCATTTTTAAGCTATTTCGGTGCAAAATTATTATGCTCAAATATCCTCAAGAAGCTTGGATAATGCAAAGTTATCATGCCAAATTGATTCCAAAAGCCATTGCAATTGGTTTTATAATGCCCAATTGTTGATCCAAGCCAAGATAAAGCCAAAGGTGCCAAGAGGAGATGAAGGTATTCACACTCCATTGAAGAATATCTCTTGAAGCACAATCCAAGCAAGCCAAAGAAGGAGCCTTTTGGAGAAATCAAGGATTTGGTAAGAAATTAGTGTTTTGTGTTTATATTTCATATTTCATATTTCTTTCCATTTTTAGTTATGCTTTCAAATGGTTTTCCCTCACTAAGCTCTCCCTAGTAACTAGGCCTAGAGATGCATGTTAGTTAGTGTGTTGGTTTTTCAATTTGATTTCATTTTATCACTAATAAGATACTAACACCTCTCTTGAGTCAAATTCCTAGTTCACGTCATACACATTTTTATTTTTAAGGTTATTGTAGTCATATAAAATGTGTAAATTAGTAGTTTGAGTTTGGCTTATGAGACCCCATCCATAGGTCTTTTTTGCATGCTCTTGTGACCCTTCTAGACACCTTTTTTACTCATTACCAGTCACCCAAAGCTTTTTGAACCTTAATTCCACCTTAGCCAAATAATTTTCCTCTACTAATCATATTCCCCTAGGTCCTATGCCTATAAGATAGGAGCACCAAATTTAGAATATAGATCCAAACCCTAAAGTGTCCCATTTTTTATGTTCCTATCCATATGCACTTTGAGCCCTAACCGTCATTTCCATCTAGTATTTATCCTTAATTAGGTTAGCTTAGTGATAATAAATTTGATCCATGACAAATTATTCCCTATAAAATCCCATTCAAATTTCATTTACAAAGAAGGTGACCAAACTTACAAAGCAAGAAAGAATACAAACAAAGTACTAAGGAAAATTTTCCTATTCTCTACATACAGTTACCCAACACAACTACAAACATACTCAAACTCTTATACGAACCCCTAGCCACCTCAAACACTATCCAATTTTCATTTTGCATCTGCATCACACTATTGCACAAAACATACTAGGTGGGAGAACTGCGTATGGCTTGATCCTTCTTTGGAATATTGGTATGTAAGTAGTGTGCCCACATACGGGTGTGGATTGCACGTTTAGTGCATCTTACACACTAACCCTCACCCCTCTTTCTCAAATGATTCAAATATAATTTTATCAATTATGATGGAGGATTAGGGTTTGAATACAAAATCAGATTTACAATGAGTTCCATCAACAACCAGTGATCAATTTTTCATAGGTAAACTCACATAGGCACAACACAACTACCCAAAAAGTTTCAAGTCTCTGTGATTAGTTTGGACAATAATAGTAGGAACAGATAACAACATTAGACACTAAAGTTTCAAATTTTTGGTGCACCTATCCTTCCACTGAATAAAAGCTATATTTAGGTTTACAACACTATTCTAGTCCTACACAACCATTTTCAGCCTTTGTATTAGTCATCTCAGTCTATTTCTAGCTAAGTTATATTCTTTCCTATTATTGATATTTTTATAAAGGTGAAAAAGATAAATAAATTTCACAAATTAGGACTATAATTACTGTTATATTATGTAAATATTTATTAATCCAAATCCTTAACTAAAATAGGAATAAAACTCTAGTATTCCCAAAAATGTTAAATCATTTGGTGAACCTGAATTTTATGCACAAAAACCCTAGGAAAAATTCTTTGTTGCTTTTAGTAATATTTTTTTGATTTTTTGACTACATATATAAATCAAAATTTCACATTTAATTTTTAAAATTTAGCATAGTAATTTTAAAAATTATTTCTTTCAAACCCTAATTAAATATACTAGGTCCTTACGGTTTTGACGTATCACCTTACATGTTAGTAAGCTTCATATCCTTTTTATGCATATTCCAATTTTTTTTTAGGACTTTAAATTTCCTTTACTTATTAATTTCCTTCAATCATATTTTTCTTATTTAAACTTATTTCAAAAAATTCAATCCACTTTCTATTTATTTTTGTACTTTAATAATGGAATAATATACTAGCTTTGATGAAACCAATGAGTGAGAACTTCAAGACCTTTTAACTAAAAATATTGATATGTAAGATGATATGCTTAAAATACTACAAGAACAACAAAGCAAAAAAAATTATCAATCCTCTCAAACCAAAAAACAACTACTTGTAAATGACACTGTGGGCGTAACTATGTCTCAATAACCCCCTATAGCATGCCAACCTTCCTATGTGGCACCACCAATTATGGCTAGTACATATTTACCTCTTTATGTGGCTGCCCTTATGAAAGAGATAAAATATCTTCAATCTAAGGTGTTACATCTTTTCAAGATAATTTTAAACCAATATGGGATTTGGACTCCATTACTCTACTTCATACACCATTATCATGTTATATTGCTTCTACCCCCTTACCACCATGTTTTGTTCAACCCAAGCTCCCTCTATATCATGTAAATGGTTATATAGAGACACACTTGAGATATTTTCATGCAACATGCATGGACTATGTTCCAAATGACTTGTTACTAACCAAGCTATATACATGAAGTTTAAAAGATTATGCTCTATAATGGATCTATAGTCTACCAAATCAGTCAGTTAATGCATTTAATATTTTATATAACATGTTCCTAGCTCATTTTAGCATTAACATATGTGACAAGGTTTCTTATGCTCAAGTTTCACAATAGAAACAAAGGTCAAATTAGTATATCATAGATTATGTTATTAGATATAAGACTATCGTAGCTAAAATGACTAGCCCCATGACTAATCAAGAATTACAAGATCTCTTCAAAAAAAGTCTTCTGCCAACTTTGCACGAGTCAATAATGTTAAAAAAAATTCTTCCTTCACTGAGTTATGTCATACACTAAATAAAAAGGAAGTCAAATTAATTTTAATGGGCAAACTCAAGTACATAAGCATATTAGAAACAACAAATAAGATTAATAGTAAAGTCCCATACAAAGTAAAGGTTAATAATAGCAAAATTCAAAATCAACCTTTAGTTAATGTAGCTTTAGATCCCCTTCAATTAGTGGTTTTATCAACACCTCCTCAATGAGCCTTTACCGATCTACTAGTATCTCTAGCCAAAGTCTTACAATAGCTATTAAAATGCAATATCATGTCTCCCTCCTATTCAAGAAGTTGATACAACAAAGCCTCTTCTACATGGATATGATAAAAATGCATTCAATGATTTTCATAAGGTACTAGGCCACAAAATAAACAAATTCATCAATTTATGACATAAGATACATGACCTTATAGATAACAATCTTATTTATCTTATCACTCTAGTTGAACCTCCTCAGGCAAAGCAAACACAGGATAAGGCTCTAAACTTTTTCTCAAATCCTTTCTAGCAATATTCTAAATAGGATATAGACGACACATCAGGTGTTCAATATGCATATCATGCACATCCTCTACTAGCTACATACTAGGCACCTTCAGTTGAGTCACATCATTTAAGCAACATGATTGGTGTGTATAATTCTAGAGTTATAACTAGACCTTTAGTCTCCTTTTCAGATTAGGAGGTAGTTGAGAATGATTCAAATTACTATGCACTCTTTATCAAAGCCTACATTGACCGCCATCCCATTCATAGTGTTCTCATAGAAAATGGATCTAGTGTGAACATGTGCACTATGACATTACTTTGGCATTTGGGATATTCAAAGTAGGATATCACCCCAATGGACACAGTTATTAGTTGATTCAGTGGCCACATATAGAGTTCATTGGGTGAGATTTCACTTCCTCTATAGGTTAGTCTAGTACATATGGCCACACCATTTATTATTATTCCCAGTAAAAGAGTCTTCAACATGTTACTTGATTGAGCATGGATCCATAAACTTCATACAATACTATCTATAGTTCACAAATGTGTGAAATATATTCATGTTAATCAGGTTGTTATAGTTGGTGGAGTTTTGTATGAGCTACCAATCCCCACTTTAGAACCATATCCTACTATATAGTCACCATTTTTAAATCCTCCACTAGTTAGAGTTCTTCCTTCAGTTAAAATTTAGACACAACTAAGGCCTCCTTCACTAGCATAGAGAGTTCATACACTTCTATAGAGGCCTCTCTTAGAGTGACCAATACATCAATTATAGTTTTAGGACTCTAGATATTTTCTATCTATGGTATTCACACCTAGGGTAGTATCATTGAGGTCTCATGCCTCTACACATATAGCACAATTTTAGAGATCTTGTACTACTAGATGGGTTC
This sequence comes from Torreya grandis, assembly GCA_037957365.1. Classification (NCBI taxonomy): domain Eukaryota; kingdom Viridiplantae; phylum Streptophyta; class Pinopsida; order Cupressales; family Taxaceae; genus Torreya; species Torreya grandis. The sequence continues at coordinate 1,156,180 of JARHVA010004968.1, forward strand.
TTAAGAGCTCCACAATTGCATCCACTTCTTAGAGTTATAAAGGGACCCCATAGTCAATTTCCACAATAGATATTTTAGAGTAATTACAACATACATAGATTTCAAAGTCATAGTCTTAGCCCTTCCATCATGCTTCATGATCATGCACAATCCCTCTCTTTGATATAGGACACCATGATAGGGAGTATCTTATGAGAATCATCAATTAGTATCATAATTTATTAGCTTACTTGTACATAGTTTTTTCTTACTTGCTTATACATAATTTCTTGGCTTACTTATTTATACACAGTTTCTTTATGTTTACTTGTACATAGCTTATTTCAAATACAAAAATAAATAAAAAATTTCAAAATACCAAAAAAAATATAACATGTCAAAATAGAAAAACATTCAAATAACTCAAAACACTAAAAAGCTTTTCAAATTTATGAATTATCCATGCTTTACATTTCTACTACAATGCTTGACTTATATTTTTTTGTTCTATGCTATTGTTTGTTGATTTATCTACATTACCATGCTTCACTTGATCTTCTTTGAGTGTGTCCAATGACACCTAGATCCTTGATTGCTTCACTCTACCCATTGAGGGGACATCCTACTTCTAAATTCAAGACATACATCGACATATCTACCAATAGGGGGTATCTTCTACATGACTACACCATCTAGGTTATGTCATTCCTACCCCACACACTCTAGTTATCATATCGATATACATTACTTACTTACATAGATTATTCTATTGACACTCACTAGTATATAACACTTGTGTATTTCTTAGCATCTACCTAGTCTTGTACTACATGTTTTGCAAGATTTCACTTCTTGCTTTAATTAGTTAGACGAGATAGTGTTTTTATCATTTACATGCCTTCCTTTCTTGCTTTGAGTAGCTATATATGATTGCATTTCTCAGTTCTTATTTTGATTACTTATGTGTGCCTTATGATATTTTCTAGTGTCCTTTATTTGTACTCTTGTATGTGTTTATGGCCCTCATGCCAATCTTTCTTGTTTTCAATTGTATGTATAAGTGTGCATTTGAAAATGCCTTGTATGCTTGCTTTATTAGTTTGAGTGATATGTTCCCATGTCCCTTATTTACTCGACCCCTTGGCCTCTTTTATATGCTTATTGCTTTTTGCTTTATGTGCTTATTTGATTATTTGATTCTCAGTTGTTTATAATGACATGGTCCACATCATGTAGTATGGACATCATGTTCCATACCTCCTTGACAAATAACCAAATTTCTAGTTTTAGTTTAGTATACTAAACATGCTATTACATTGTTACATCTATCTAGGCATACCCCCTATTGATATAACAATCTCCAATAGAAACTATGCTATATCTTGAGACATATTTTGGATTATCATTTCTATATCATGTATTTCACAATGTAACACACTTTTAGGGATCTTATTTTTGAGGTAAATCATTGTTAGGTCTTCATTCATACCCTCCAAAAAGGGAACAACTAATAGGGGTTTTGTCATAGGGATAAAATCCCTTTATCGGTCAAAAATCAATTTTCAAAACACTTAAAACAACAATCAGAGTTCAAAATATGTAGAATAAACCAAAAAAATAGTGATGAATATAGAAAAATTGTCAAAAATAGTAAAGGACAAGAGCGCTAGAATTGGACAATAGTGCTAGACACTAAAGTGTTCACTTTTTGGCACTCCTATCCAAACAATCAAAAACCTAGAATTTTTAGAAATAGATAGAAAGGTGAGGTCAATTACAATTTTGTCAACTAAAATTTATTTTAGATTGGGTAGTTTTAGTATCATTTTACTCAAAGTATTCAGATATATAGGGCATCATATGTGACATTATGGATCTCACTTCTAGTTTTAGATTATGTAGTTAGTACAAATTCCAGTTCAAAATCCATGTTACAAACACCAGTGATTAGGGGCAATGTGTGAAATATATTTGCCTTATTTTATTTCTAGGTTCATTATATTACCTAGGTATTCTTAGTAGTTGCATGCCTTATTCCATCTATAAGTGGTTGGTATCATTTTGGAGTGGCTTCCATATAAGCATAGTTCTCAATTTTGGAGTGGCTTTCATACAAGCTTAATCTCCACCTTTCAATGTGGCCAAGATTGGTGTAGTTATTAATACACATTAAACTATCCATAACACATTGTCAGATTATAGAGCATTCATAGGATTCATGATCTATATTATATGACACACATTCATACTAGTATCAATTCATAGTTCACACTTAGTGGGAAATGATGGAGCCAAAGGACTATCTAGCCTTTGTATTCTTGAGCCACTTAGAAGAATTAGACACATATTCCAAACATCAACTAACACATGAATGATCACATATATTAACCTAGTAGGCAATGATAGAGTCAAAAGGCTATCCTTTGTATTTTTGAGCCACCCTTGGGAATTGAGCACTCAACTCCATTCATGATATTACTCTTGATACAACACATACATAACATCAATCAACATCACAACATGTTTTGTATTGGTTTGCATACTCGATGAGGTGTATTCATTCCTTTCTCTTCTTCTTTCTTTTACCTAGCCTTTATACATTCTTATTTTAGATATAACATGTCCAATAAGAACTGATCTACTCCTTATTTTATCTTGTATATTTATGCTTCATGCTATACTTTCTCTATGCACACTCAACATCACACATCTTCATAGGCTTCATCCTTATAGGTAAGTTCATGTATGCTTTCTATTTTTCCTTTATCCTACTATTTCAATTTTTTGTATGACTAGAATAAAGTGGGGGAAATATAGGCATATAAAATGTCTAAATTAGTAGTTTGAGTGTGGATTATGAGACCCCATTGATAGGTCATTTTTGCATGCTTTTGTGACCCTTCTAGACACGTTTTTTCTCATTACTAGTCACCCAAAACCTTCTAAACCCTGATTCCACCTTAGCTAAATAGTATTTCCTATGCCAATCTTGTTCCCTCATGTTTTAAGCTTGTAGGATAAGGGCACCGAATTTGGAGTATAGTGGCAGACTCCAAAGTGTCCCATTTTTGGCATTCCTATCCATTTGCACTTTGAGCCCTAATGGTCATTGCCATTTGATACTTATCCTTAATTAGGTTAGCTTAGTGAAAATACATATGACCCATGACCAATTGTTCCCTATAATTCAAATATTTTTTTATCAAGCATGATGGAAGTTTAGGGTTTAAAGACAAAATCAACTTTACAATGAGTTTCATCAACAACCAATGCTCGATTTTTCACAATCAGGCTCACACATACGAATACAACTACCCAAAAAAATTTAGGTCTTTGTGATCAGTTTGGATAACCATGGTAGGAATAGACAACAATGCTAGACATCAAAGCATCCACTTTTTGATGCTCCTATCCTTTCATTGAACAAAATCTAGATTCAGGTTTATGACACTGTCCTAATCCTGCACAACTATTTTCAACCTCTGTATCAATTTTTCGAGTCTACTTCTAGATAAGTTATATTTATTTCTATTTTTATAAAGGTTAAAAACATAAACAAATTGCATAAATTAGGACTATGATTATTGTTGTATTCTATATTGATTTACTAATCTAGACCCTTAACTAAAATAGGAATAAAACTCCATTATTCCCTAAAAAGTTAAATCAGTTACTTACAATATTCATAAGAAAAGTGGTTGTAAATTATTTTTCCAATGTAAATGAAGCATTAGATTATGTGTTACACATAAATATAGTTTTTAATTAAATATTTGATTGGGTCTATTTTGTATACTTATATTTAAAATATGTTTCATAAATTCAAATGTTGTATACAAATATTTTGAAAGAGTATTAGTGTGGAATATGGTGTATGAAGTATAAGCCCATGTGAATCATAACTACATGTGAAATAAAGCGAATGTTTTTTAAAACATGTTAGAATTTGTGCTAGGAAGGGTATGAAACAAGGAGTTATGTATTAATATAAAATGTCCATATAGGTTAAATTCATGTGGTACAAAATATTTGATAAACACATATTAAAAATAAACTTTCAAGTCATTGATGAGACGTGTGGTCCACAAAAAAATGGGTTTTGTACAAGTGAAACAAGGTGCATATAATAGACAATATTATAAAAGGAAAGGATATGAAGTAAGTGGTGGAAATATGTATCAAATAACCTGTTTCAATTGTATCACATCATATCAGTATCAAAGAGATTATACCAAGTTCCTTATATCTCCTCAGTGTTATCAAAGTCATAAGATAATTTATTTATCATACATTCATCAAATGATTATGGTGAAAGACATGGTAGTGAGAGGAAAAAATAAATTTCTTAAGTAAAAAAGTAATAAATTAAATGGTGGAGGTGTTGAATATTTTGAAAAGAAGTAAAAATAAGTAAATCCATATAATTGAAAATTTGTATAAGGGTCTATTAAAGTCTTATAGTGTGTACCATGATCCTAGTTGAGGTCATTTGATATGTCATTACCTTTATCATGGTTACCTTTTAGTCCTTTATGTCTTATGTCACCTGACATGTCATATTTAAGGAATTAATAAGGATATATGGTTCTCATAGGTAGAAAAAAACATTTCTCAACATCCCTTATGTCATACTCTTGCCATCCATGTCAGTCTCTAACTAAAAATTACAAGATTAACATAAAAAATAGAAGGAAAGTGGTAGATTGGGTAGTTTTAGTTAGTTGTATGACCTATGCAAGTGTTTTGGCATGTGTGGAAGCTTGTGAAATGACCCTTATACTTACTTGAGTTTAATTATAAATTTTATCTTCTTTGGAAGTCTTTAAAATGGATTAAACTGATTTCACTTCTCCATCACTTTACTAGGCATATATAAATGACTGACTGGTTTTGTTTGAGTATGGATAATAGGGGTCTATTTAGGAAATATTATATTTTGGGATGTTAGTAAACTTAATTTATATTCATTTTAGGAGTTTAAATATATTTTTCATATACTTCGTGAACCAATGTTAACAAGTTAACTACTCCTTTATGCATGCTTATCCCCATACCCTATAGGTTTCCTCCTTATTTGAGCTAGTCAGTACAAACCACTTGATGAAAGTGTTTCTATAATATGTGGACATAATTATCTCATGGTTTACATATTTGATTTGTGGAGGTGAAATAATGATTTAAAAAACTCAAGTTTCTAGTTAAGATCATCATGGAGTCGTAGGCATGTTTCATCAACTGTAGAAGTTTCCCTTTCGTATATTGGTTTCAATAAAAAGTGTATTGATGTTTCATGTTTCTTAGAAGTAATGGAAATTAACCTTCCTTGTAAATATAATTATCAAAGGATAACATCAATGATGTTATAGTCATATATGGTACATACTCAAACCTTCCTACAAGTGTTCATCTAAAGACAGGTAAAGGAAGATCTACACAACCATGGTGATGTAATGAGAAGTTTTAAAGGTTGTGATAACCTTTACAACGTGAAATAAACATGTTGATATATCCAAATAGTCTCATTTAGATGTATTATCAACCAATTATTTACCCACTTCCTTGTAGCCTTCATATGCACCTACAGTGGTTTGACTATAACTCCACAAAGGTTTATGTGGTTGTAATACAAGTGTTTGAATTGGACAGAGACCCTCATCAAGCTTAGAAACATTAAATATATTTATAGAATTGATGGTGTATAGTTAGGATTGGTTTTATAACTAATCTACCTTGTACAAAATCATATATCATATATTCACATACAGACATCCTACATATACGCCTACATGTGGTCTCAATAGGGGAGTGGGAAATTGAATATTAAGTGTTTAATCTTGTTTGTTCCTCCACTAAGGCATAATTTAATTGAAAATACCGTTGTGATAGTCCTAGAGTTATCATATTGTAGAAAAAATTGAGGATTCATGTTCATGTGGAGAAAGTGTTTCAGATACATGTTCCCTTAAACCTTCTAAAATAGAGGTGTTGCCTTGTTTTGACCCTTTCATAGTTTCATGGAAAGAAGTCTAGATAAGATTAAATGATCCCATAATGTAGCCCACATGTAGGGTTAATACCTTTCAAAATAGAGTGAGTTTTTGGTCCCAATAAGTGATGTAGATGAGTCCTCCAATCTAGATATTGTTTCACTATAGGTTCTTAGTGTTCTCTATAGTGTGTTGAAACTCAAGTGATCTAATAGTCCAAGGTAGAATGATAGAAGTATATCTCCATGTAAATTGATCCTATCAAGGTGAGACAGACATTTTTGGTTAAAAAACATTTAAAGGGGTTGAATTATAGGGGTTTGACCTATGTCATCACCCACAAGTGTACCCTTTCCTTCAAAAATGTTACCTACATCCTGACTATAGGTGCCTACAAGATCATGGTATGCACTTAGAGATGGGAACATTGAAAACATGTGTACTTAAAAGTTAGAGATGAATCCAAAGGCCTAAAATAGAGAATATAATATGTAACATAGGATCCAAGTATATAATTGTAACCTATATGACCTCTTTTTCTCCTAGAAATTCCACCTATAGTTTGATTGTAGGGTAACAATGCACTAATATATGGTAGTTTGGTCTTGTCACAAGTCTCTAAGCATGAAGTGAGTCCAAATGAATTTAAAGTGACCTTGATGACTTCAAGGGGAGAATATAAACATGATAAAATTCCTAGGATGAAGTGTTCACCTATAGGTATACCCCTTTTTTTGAGTGAATAACATAGTCACATAGTTTGCCAGTGAGGCCTAGTCGAGTGAAGAGAAGATCATTAAGAGAAATAATAGAATTTAGGAGTTTTTACATGTGTGATAACACCATAAAAATTATAATGACTATATCATGATATTAACATCACATTAAAATAGGGTAAATAAGGATTTAACCTAAAACCTATAGTCAATAAATATACTTGGTGCATAGTTAATGCTTGAAAGTCTATCCTAAAGATTTTGAGTGTTGAGGGTGATAAAAGTGTGATATAGATCTGAAATTTTATAAAAATATTTCTCATGACTTTAAATATCCTATAATTCATTTTTTTCCTTAAACAATATGGTAAGTTCCCTCTATTCTATCTCAGATAGAAGGCACTCCCAGATAGTAAGGTCTGCAAGCAAGATATGGGAATGATGAGAAGAAGATGCATAAAGGATTAAAACATTTAAATAAAGGTGGGAATATTTGTTTAAAACATATAAAATCATGTGAAATACCCCACATACATAATAAACGACTCAAAGTTGGTTATGAGTAATAAATCATAGACTAAACCTACTTGGCCTAGACATGCCTAAAGCCCTAAAGGGGTGTAGTCTCATTTAAAGCACTAGAATAATATTACAATGAATTGGAACATATTAATGAGAAGGTATGAAGTGTGTGAGAGAAAATAAGTTTTATAGATTCATCATAGTTTGGCCAAACATGATTTTTTTCACCTCAAGCTTACATAAAATGTAGGGAAGGGCTCAAGAAGCCATATTAAGAAGCTCACACAAATAGAAAAGTTTAACATGTATAATTGAGCAGTTGGGAAATGTTGAATATTGTCCTAAAAAATATTATAGTGGAATTTATCTAAAAATTTAATATCAATATTATATGGACAATCTTTAAGGGTAAAAAATACTCAAAACTCTCCAAAACCGTTATTCATGACCTAATAAAGAAATGGTGGATATAAATGCATAAAAATGAGCTAGTATGAATTAGAAAGTGATTGTAACTTTTAGAGGACTCCTTATGGATTCTTACCATTAGATTGGATTGTACCCTCTCTATATGGAGAGGGTACAAAACTAGTTTTCTTGATAGTTTTTAATGTTTTACAGGTTGAAGGGAGAGTAGAAAAATGAAAATCACTTAAGGAGACCAAGTGGGACATAGTATAACCACTAATGCTCATTTATTTCATCAAAAAGGTAAAAAGTTACTTATTTTATCTCCACTTTAGGTAGTTGAAAATCGCATAGTGAATAGAAGGTGATCATCAAGTGAGAAGGTGTTAACTCCAATTGGGAGGATTTTTAAGATGGCCTGATGAATGTAAGGATAAGATAACTCTTTATAAGTTTACCACCCTTATTATGGATTGGATTGGGAAATTGATGGTAACTTGAATAAAAAGTGTGTAGAATGAGTGAAAAAAGAATGATAGTGACTACAGGCATTAAGAACACTTGTTCAAAAGAATATCAATTAATAAGTATGCATTTAATGCATGTTATATATTTTCCTTAACCCCTGATCATATTTAACATGTGGAAATTTTTCCTAGTCTACTTTGGAGTGCTCAAGAGAAGCAAATAATAAAGGTAGTTTCCAAATAAGCAATTGAAGAGTCCTATGCCAAATTTGAGGATTTTTTATGCTTGGAGAGACATTTATCCAAAGAGACCTTCCATGGTATATTTTATACTTCATTCCTCTATAGATGTGACTCTCCCTCTCAGCTTAAAACTTTTTCTTATGACTCTTGAGCTTCATTATTCTCTCTCCTCTCTCACATTCTATAAGTACTAGCCATTTTTCTCTTGTATACTATTTCCACACCACGTATGGTAAATCCATGCTAGGTTTATGTTTTACTTTACCTTTGAATAATACATGAAATCTAGTTTTGAGTTTATAAACATATTTTCTAAGTGTGTGAAGTGATGTATTGTGATAAAGCTTTTATCCTTGATTCTCTTTATCCTTTCACATTTAACAGGTCATATGGAGTGCATATATCATGTTTGGCCCCTTAAAGTGTGAAAGTGTCTTTAGACTCTAAAATATGACCTATAGTCCACTTACCTTGAGTTGTTTTATGCATATCACCTTCATATTGAAATGCTAATGTTAGAATATTCTAAGACTTTAAAGCTAGTGTTGTGAGTCTTTTCTCTTAGTGAAATAGTATGATATCATATTGGAAATATCCATGGTATATCACTCCCTTAGAATATTTTACTTACATGCATATTTTTTCCCTTTTTACCACAATCAATCAATTATTATAGGTGATAAACACTTAAAGCTCAATCTTAGGAGCTAACCCTTAAACCTAGAAGTCTACCTCTACTATAGGCAACCCACAGGCCTAAAGGAATTCCAATTTCACCCAAATATTAGAGTAGGATTTAAAAACCTCCTATAGGTTTTAGGATTTGTTTCCAACATTTTTGGCATGCCTATTGGGATCATTGTCCTAATGACAACTTATCAAGGTGAATTCTAATCTTGACAACATTAGTTGCATATGGTGTGCTACTCAAATTTTGGCGACTCCAATCAAGGTAAAATTTAGTTGTAGACCATTTTTTTGTCATATATTTGTGCTCATACTTCATTTTCCTTACTAGGTCACATTCTAGTATATTTTTAAACCCCATCAATCCACTTCTTCAACCTAAACTTTTTATTCAAGTTCAACACCCTTAGCCTATTATGCCATTTGAAGAGCAAGAGGACTTTATTATCCAAGAATACCAAGAGAGCAAGGAAGAACTTAAAGAAAACATGGATATGAAATATACCTTCTCAAAATCTAACACTAACAATACAATTCATATCAATGCCTATGATGGCATTCCCCCTAATGGTATAAAGAGTATTCCTACATTCAATGGTGAAGGCCATGTCACTCCTAGTAAGCACATTAGGGATATATCAAATTTATTTAGTTTTGACAATGTCATTAAGGTTAATATTTATATTAGACTCCTTTCCATATTTCTTAGAGGGACATATCTTTATTGGTATATGACTTTTTCCAGTGGTTGAATCATAACATGGGATGATTTTGGAGTGCTTCTAACATCAAGGTTTGAGGATACGAGTGACCATACTTCACTCATTCACCAACTCAATATGATCCAAATATCCCCCAAGGATATAATGCAATATTTTAATGAGATATTTAAAAAGAATTAGTATAGGTTGTCTCCTCCGATGAGACAAACTACTAGCTTTGTGTTTCCTACATACTTGAAGGCCATTGGCATGAACATAGCCATCATGATACAATACATGGGTAGTTTCACTCTACTTGAGGCATATGACCTTGCCATTAGAGATGAGAATGGCCTCATTCAAGTAAGAAATTTTAACCCAAAAGTGTCTATGCCTATGCTTCCAAATACTAATGATGTTGTTCCAAATGTTTCACAAGTTCTTAATGTTAATTGCAAGCCAAAGACTGATCCTAAGAAGGCATATGATGCCATGGATAAAAATTCAAGAATTTAATTTTTAGAAGCTTAGCTTAGGCAATAAATAATGAGAAAATGTGCTCATCAAAACCCTTACCCCTATCATCAATAATATGGTCAAAAATATAGGCAAGGGAGAGGTCAAGGTTAGCCTAATTTCAACAAGCCTTCCAATGCATACAATCCTACCTCAACATCTAATACAAGAGTAATGGTACCAGTGCATAGAAATATAATCCAAGGAGAATATTGTAAACAAGGTCAATTTATGGATGCCAATGAAGGTGGAGAGCAATCTCTAATTACTCAAGGAGGAATCACTCCTCTACTACCATCAAAATATGAGGTCCCAATACAAGCAAGTGAAGGTTGGAAACCTCAAAGAGTGAGTTTCACCAACTTCTTAGTTGAATACACCTACGTTATCAATTAGGGTAATTTTATTGTAGATGACACTATATATAAGAGGAAAGATCTAGGAGATGTTAAAGGTGTGCCTACAAGTGCAAATAATCCCCCTACAAGGTAATAAAACATGAACTACTCTTGTACCTCTTTCAAGTATGAGTGTTGGAAGGCCTGCTCAAAGTAGTTCAATACCTCAAGATATAAACACTTCTTTACCTCCTAGGACACAATAAAAAGTAAGTATGTATTCTATAAACATAGTTTAATCATTGAAAAGTTCTAAGGCATCTATCTCTCTTTAGGATGTCCTTCATATGCCTAGCCAAAAATAACTCTTGAAAAAATAGTTATCCATTATCCATACTGGTCATTCACTTTTAATCCATGGTCATGGTCATGTTTTTCTTACTAATTACCCTAATAACATTGTGGAACCTTTGACCAAATCTAAGAAACCTCCACCTTTATACCTCACTCTCATAATGAGGGACAAACTAGTTTATAACTGCATAAGTTATAGTGGAGCTATCACATCCATGATGACTAAGGTTATAATTGAGAAATTTGGTCTATAGGATGAACTAAATAATAAAGGATTGATTTAGTTAGATGTTACACCTATAAAGTTAGTGAGATTGATCAAAGGGTTGAAGGTTTTCTTTCATGATTGTCCTAGTTTCTATATCCTTCAAGAGATTATGGTTGTTGACTTGCATACCCACTTTGAAATATGCCTTTCAAGATATTTCAAAACCAATATAAGAGGCTACCTCTTCGCTAATTGGTCATTCTTGGACTTCAGGACAAGATATGGAACAAAAGTGACCATAAGAACTCAACCACTTGCTAGGTTCCATAGTGAGCCCTATGTAGAAACAACCTCCAATTTGAATTGTGTCATCAATGAGAAAGAAGAGTCTAATATGGATGATGTTTCATATTCTAATATTAAGGGAATTTATGATTTATTTTTAGATGAGTATGGTACAGATGCTTATGAACATGATCCATACACCTATTTTTAATAAAATGACCTTGGTATCTATACCATCCATGAAGGAGCATTTGAATAAGATGAGGTAAGTGTTGAGCATTCTTTCTCACAGCCTACTAAAGGTAGTTACTTGATCCATGTGTATGCTGATGATAGATTGAAGATCATTATAGATCACTATGGTGAGAAGAATAATGTCCTTATACATGTAATTGATGAAGCAAACCCTGAAGATGATATTCATAAGGAGGAGGATGACTTATGGCAAAGGTTCAATGCCATGTGTCAATAATTTGATCAGTTAGGAAATTATTCTCCTCTTAAAAACTATGAATCTGATGATATGTTTAATAATGATCTTAACAAGTAGATGGTTTAGTGTCCTATTGTGTCTAGAGGAGAGTACCTTGCTAAGTATAAATATGTATTTCTTATTGTTCTCAAGGAAGCTAATGTCATGGAAAAATATAATGAGGTCAAGGAAGATTTGTTTATACATGAGGAACAATTAAGACCTTATCCTAATCATGAATTAATCTTAGATGTGATGGAACAAAATGAAGAGTAGCTTGATGATTCCAATCATCAAGTGCATCATGCCCAAGAGAATGGAAAGGTTGAGATAGTTGTCATGCATTCTAATATGTAGTTTGAAGAGAACAAATTGAACATGGCAAGAATCAAGAAAGTTATAGGACCAATTGATATCCTTAGAGGTAATGAGAGAGAATTCATAAATATCAAAGTATTTCACTTGTAGACATGAGAAGACATAAATATGGCAAGTCATTTCACCATCTACATAGTCAAAAATTTGATGAAAAGCATGCTTCACATGACAATTTTCTTTCATGGAGTAGTAAGGATGAAATAGGAACCATATTTGACCCTATTTGAAGCATGGGAAGTTGTTTTAAACTCAATATTGAGGTCTTGTAAATACTAGGTTAGGTGTGTGTCTTCGTGCCAGTTGTGTGTGTGTTCCATAACTATTCTTAAGAACACATGTCTATTTATTTTTGTGAGTCTTTATTGTGTGTCTTTCCTTATTTTTTGGTGTGATTTCAAAGGAAATTGAGTGTCAAAATTATACATAGGTTACTACATGGCCCAATAGATGGGATTATGCTACTGGTCATTGGTATAATTGGATTACCATGCCCAATAAATGACCAAGAATGTTGACTATTTTAACCACAAGTCAAAATGAGTCAACCACCTATAGTTAAAAACTTGTATATGGGTATATAAAAGTATTATAGTGTGTAACATGGTCATATTTTATGTCATTTGATATGTCATTAGATTTATCATGGTCACCTTTTAGTCCTTTATGTCTTATGTCACCCTAGGGGTCATATTTGAGTCATTAATAAGGTTATATGATTTTCATAATAGAAAAAGGTGTCCAAATATTTATCAGCATCCCCTATGTTATAGTTTTTCTAGTCATGTTAGTCCCTAACTAAAAATTTCAAGAGTAACATCAAAACAAGAAGGAAAGTGGTAGTTCAGGTAATTTTACTTAGTTGTATGACCTATGAAAGTGTTTTGACACATGTGGAAGTTTGTGAAATGAATATTTAGCCTCCTTAAGTTCACGTATATGTTTATTATTATTTTTATGTATTTAAAATGGATTAAAATCATTTCACTTCTCCATTGCTTCATTAGGCATGCAAAAATGACCAACCAATTTTGGTTGAGTACAAAAGATAGGGGTTGATTCAGTATAAATTATCTTGCAAGATGTTAGTACACTTAGTATAATTTAGATTCATGGAATGATTTGAAATATTAGTTTCCTATACTTTATGAACCAATGATAAGAAGTTGACTACTCCTTTCCACATGCTTATCCCCACACCCTGTAGGTTTCCTCCTTATTTGAGTTGGCCTATAAAAAACACTTGATGAAAGTTTTTCTATAATATGTGTAAATCCTTATCTCATGGTTTACATATTTGATTGCATTTTTGGAGGTGAGTTAATGATCCAAATAGCTAAAGTTTCTATTTTATATCATCATGGAGTTACTGGCATGTTCCATCAAATTCATAGGTTTCCCTTTCCTATAGTGGTTTCAAGAAAAAATATATTAATGTTTCATGATTATAAAAATTCATGAAAATTATGATTCATTTCAAATATTAGTCTCAAATGCTAACGTCAATGATGTTACAGTCATATATGGCACATAGTTAGACCTTTCTACAAGTGTCCATCTATAGGCAAGTAGAGTAAGATCTGTATAGCCATGGTGATGTAATGATAAGGTTTCAAGGTGGTGATAAAACTTTATATGGTGAAATAAACATGTTGAGATATCCAAAAAATCTCATTTGGATGCATTCTCATCCAATTCTCTACCCACCACCTTGTAGCTTGCATATGCACCTACAACAGTTTGACTGTAACACTACAAAAGACTCTGAGGTTGTAATACAAGTGTTTGAACTTGTTTGAGAACCTCATTAAGTTTAGAAACATGGAAGAGCTTCATAACATCAATGGTGGAGAACTAATATGGGTTGTATAACCAATATACGATGTACACAATCATATAACATATATTCACATACATACCTCCTACATATACACCTACAGGTAGTCCCAACAGGGGAGTGGGTAATTGAATATTAGGTGTATAATCTTATTTCTGCCTCCACTAAGGCCTAAGATCATTGAAAGTGCTATTGTTATAGTCCTAGAGTTGTCATATTATAGACAAACTTGAGGATTCATGTTCATATGTGGAGAAAGATTTTTAGAGACATGTTCCCTTAAACCTTCCAAAATAGAGATGTTGCCTTATTTTGACCCTTTCATAGTTTCATGGCAGGAAGTCTAGATAGGACTAAATGATCCCATCATGTATCCCACATGTAAGGGTAATACCTTGAAAAATATATTTAGTGTTTGGCCTCAATAAGTGATGTATATGAGGTGTCCATTCTAGACATTCTTTCACTACAAGTTCTCATTGTTTGTTATAGTGTGTTGAGACTCAAGTGACCTCATAGTCCAAGGTAGAAAGATAAAGCATATCTCCATGGTAAGAGATCCTATTGAGGTGAGAATGACATTTATTTTTCAAATAACATTTAAGGGGGATAAATTACATGGGATTGACCTATGTCATCACCCATAGGTGTACCCTTGCCTTCAAAAAGGTCACCTACAACCTAACTATAGGTGCATGCAAACTCATGGTATGAACTTAGATATGGGAACCCTACAATCATGAAAACCTAAATGTTGGAGATGATTCAAAAGGCCTCAAAGAGACCCTATGATGTGTAACATAGTATATAAGTGTTAAAATCTAACCTATAGTACCTCTTTTGCTCCCAAAAAGGCCACCTGTAGTCTGATTCTAAGGTGATAGTGCACTAACGTATGGTAGTTTAGTCTTGTCACAAGTATTTAAGCATGAATTGAGTCAAAATGAATTTAAAGTGACCTTGATGACTTTAAGTGGAGTATATAAATATGTTACAAGGCCTTGGATGAAGTGTTCACCTATAAGTATACCCCTTTTTCTGAGTGAATAACATAATCACATAGTCTACCAATCAAGCCTAATCAAGTGAAGATAAGAGAATTGAGGGAGCTAACAGAATTTGGGAGTGTTGAAATGTGTGATAACACCTTAAAAATTATAGTAACCATCTCATGATATTATCATCAGACAAAAATAGGAAAAATAAGGATTCAACCCAAAACCTACTATCAATACAAAGATGTGGTACACAATTAATGTCTAAAAGGCTATCTTAAAGAGTTTGCATGTTAAGGGTGATAAAAGTGTGATCTAGATATGAAATTTTATATATATGGTCCACATGAATTTCAAGAGCCTCTCACATCCATGTTTATCTTGAGGTAAGTTCCCTCTGTTCTATCTCAGATAGAGGGCACTCCTAGATAGTAAGGTCTATAAGTAAGATATTATAATGATGCAAGGAAGATGTATAGAGGATTATAACATTGAAATAAAGGTGGTAGGATTTGTTTTTAACATATAAAATCATGTAAAATACCCCACAATCATGATAAACCACTCGAAGGTAGTTGTCAGTAACAAAGCATAAACTAAGCCTACTTGGTTTAGACTAGGCCTAAAGCCCTAAGGGAGTATAGTCTTATTTATAGTACTATATGAACCTTCAAATGAATTTTAATATATTCATGAGAAGGTATGAAGTGTGTGAGATCCATTAATTTATATATATTTATAATATTTTGGCCAAACATGATTTTTTTTACCTTAGGCTTACATAAAATGTAGGGAAGGGCTAGAGAGGCCATCTTAAGAAGCTCACACTAGTACAAATGTTTATTATGGATACCTAAGGAGTTGGGAGATGTTTAAGATGGTCCTAAACAATATTCTAGTGTAATTTTTCTAAGGATTGAATGTCAGTAATCTATGAACAATCCTTAAGGGTCAAAACTACTCAAAACCCTCAAAAACCCTTACTCATGATCTGATGAGGAAAAGGTGGATATAAATGCATACATATGAGATATTATGACTTTTAAAGTGACTTTAAATTGAAAATCACTCCCTAGGGATTTTTCCTATCAGATTGGATTGTACCCTTTCTATACAGCTAGGGTATAAAATTGGTTTTCTTGATAGTTTTTGATGTTTTGAAGGATTAAGGGAGAGTTGAAAAATAATAATAACTTTGGGAGGCCAAGTGGGACCTAATATAACCCCTAATGTTCATTTATTTCTTAAAATAGGCACACAAGTACCTCTGCTAGCTCCTTCACTTTAGGCAATCTAAATTAATATATTGAATGGAAGGTGATCATCAAGTGAGAAGGTGATAACTCCAACTGGGAGGCCTTTTAAGATATACCTAATTAATTTAAGGAAAATATATCTCTTTTCATTTTTCATACCACCCTATTTAAAATAATTATTGTAAAACTATAGGTCACTTGAATGATAATTATTAGGAATGAGTGAAAGAAGGATGATGGTGACTGCAGGCAGTGAGAACACTTGTCCAAAATAAGATCGGTGATTAGGGACACATAAAATTCATGTTGGATATTTTTATTAACCCCCCTATTATATTTCACATGTGTAAATTTTTCTTAGTCTACTTTGGAGTGTTCAAGGCAAGTAAATGATCAAGGTAATTTCCAAACAGGTAGTTGAAGAGTCATACACTAGATTTGAGGAGTTTTCATGCTTGGAGAGAAATTTGTCCAAAGAGAAATTTCATGGTCTATTTTATAATTCATTCCTCTACGGATGTAAATATCCCTCTTATCTTGATACTTGTTCTTGTGAATCTTTAGGTTCATTCTTATCTCTCCTCTCTCACATTCTATAAGTACTTAGACATTTTGGCTCTTGTATACTAGTTTCACACCATGTATGGTAAAGCCTTGCTAGTTTGATGTTGTAATTTACCTTTGAATAATATATGTAATCTGGTTTTGAGTTCACAAACATCTTATCTAATTATTTTAACTGATGTATGGTGAGTTCTAGTGATAAATATTATATCCTTTCTTCTCTTTATCCTTTCATGTTTAACATGAAAAGTTCTCATTATAACAAGTCATATGGAGTGTAGCTAGTGTGTTTGGCTCCCTTAAAGTGTGAAAGTGTCCTTAGATTCTCAAATCAAACCTTTGGTACACTTACCCTTATTTTTTTCATTCATATCACCTCCATATTGCAACACTAATGTTAGAATATCCTCAGACTTTAAAGCTAGTGTTGTGAGTCTTTTCTCCTAGTGGAAGAGTATGATAGCAGAGTGAAAATATCCATGGTGTATCAACCCCTTAGAATATTTTAATTCCATGAATATTTATTCCCCTTTTCCCATAATAAATTAGTTATTATAGGTGATAAGCATGTAAAGGTAAATCTAACGAGCTAACCCTTAAACCTAGAGGTCTACCTCTACTATAAGCAACCCACAGGCCCAAAGGTATTCCAATGTTGCCAAAATATTAGAGTAGTAGGCTTGAAAAATATTCTCTAAGGTGAAATATTTGGTTCCAAAAAGAGGTTTAAAAAAAATTTAGTGTAAGACTAAAGGTTAATATAATAACTATATTTGGAGTAGACATGTAGGAAAATAAGTTTTCATTCTCACAAATAAAAGTGATGCACAATAAAGGAGTAGAATTAATAGAATACTCAAATGCAATTTTTGATAGGATATTTTTAGTTGGTGAAAATGACATCATGCAAATTATTTAGGAGGATTTACACATAACTAAAAACCTCAACGTAAATATAAAATAAATTCATTAGCATGGGAAAGGAAATGACATAAATCTTGGAGGTTGTATTGATAATGAATACAAAATGGATGTTTCCACTACTAAAAGATTGACTAATAAGGTAAGTGCACCAAAATGTGGGGCTAAACATGGGAATTATTAAGATAATTTATTTTTTTAAATATAGATATTAGAACTTGGATGAAAAAATTGAGATGCCTAAACTCAATGTTTAAAAATACTTTAATGAACAAAAAAGTTAGCATTTCAAGTCTAGTTTCTAAGCTACTATTTTTTTTTTAAATGGTTGAGTTTAAGTGTTTAAAAAATTTATTTTCATAGTTGTAAACATTTTTCATTTAAATATAAAGTTGGTAAGCACTCATCATGATCAGTAATTTTTAGCAATAGTAAATATTTTATTAAAATGATTTTGTGGAGTATTATAAGACACCATCATTCTTATCACATCTTTAAGGGGTTATATTTTAATAATTAATATAGTTTTGACTAGTTTTTTAATTTAAATACATGAAAATAATATAAAATATGTTACCTTCCCATTTACACATGCGCACGCACGCGCGTGCGCGCGCGCGCGCACGCACACACACACACACACACACAATTTAATTTTTGAATGCATATTTATATATGTATAGTTTTACTGCATTTAATGATATTCAAATTTTTGTAAATATATTTGAAAATACATAAATTAAAATATAGATATTTAAATATGGTATGTTGGTTCATGACCTCAAATAATAAATAATACAAATTTAACCATATCTTAAGGCAAAATAAATTTTATTTTTACAAAGTAGAATCCTAGATATAGATTTTTATAACATTTGTTTGAAATGCCCATATGAAAAATGTAATGTTTTTCATGATGGAAGTTGGATTTCATTATAATAACTTTAAAACATAGATTATTATATCTATTCACAAGTCTAAATCTTATGC
>JARHVA010004968.1:1180000-1295000 GCA_037957365.1 Torreya grandis
CCAATCTCATGTTAATGACCTGACCATGAATAAGCTCTTAGAAAAAAGGCATATGAATATCAATGTGTTTGGTCCATCTAAGCTATACCAAATTTTTACATATTTGTATGGTACTTTGGTTATCAAAATAGATGATGGTGGGCTACCTAAAAGGAATGCCAAACTCAGATAGAATCCCTTGAAGCTAAATAGCCTAAGTAGTTGTAGTAATATCTCCCATGTACTCTACCTTTATGGATGATATAAAAATAACATTTTACTTCTTTTTAGACCAACTATTGGGACTAAAATTTAAATAAAATATGTAACCTAAAATGGAATTATGATCAGAGTATCTCCAGCCTAATCTAAATCTATAAAACCAACCAAATTAACCTCTGTGCTAAATATGTATTGAATCTCAAATTTATAAGAGCTTTGAATGTAGTGTAATATCCTCTTAGCTAATTTTCAATGTAGCTCATGGGGTTACTACATGAATCTGAAGACAAATCCCATTGCATATGAAATATTAGGCCTAGTATGATTCAAATAAATAAGGCTACCAATAAGATGTCAATATTGAGTGGCATCAACCAAAAGGTGTAAAACAATTAGCCTCAAGTTTGACTCCTGATAGAAAGGGAGTCAGATAAAAATTATAATCAGCCATGTGAAACTAAGATAAAATATCAAGATTATACATGGCATGTGCAAGTGAAATCCCTAAATAAAACTATGAAATATTGATGCTGAGGAAGTAATATAGAAGACCTAAGTTAGTCATGTCAAATATGTCTTGTACAGTTGTCTTCACCACTACAATAGTCGATTAGTAACTCTTGAAGATAAAAAGATCATCAACATAAATGACTAGTATCAATAAATAATCATCTTTCCTTAAAAAGTATAAATTAGGGTCTAAATGACACCTGATGAAACTTGAAGTAAGGAGGAAGGAATCTATCTTGGTGTACCAAGCCTGAGGGTCCTGTTTGAGGCCATAAATGGATTTCCTAAGTGTGAAAACTAAGGATGAATCCTAAAAAAAATTAGGTGGATTTTCCATGTATATCTCATCCTTAAGATATTCATGAAAAAATTAACTCTTTGAATCCATCTGGTGCACATCCCAACCATGTGTTGTGGCTATAGCTAGTGTGAGCCAGATCGAATTTATATTTACAACAAGTGCCAAGATATATGAGTAATTAGTGTTAAATACCTATGAAAAACCCTTGAAAACTAATCATAACCTATACTTACTAACCAACCCATCTACTATAAAGTTGTTCTCATATATCCACCTACATCAAACCATATTCCTTTCCTTAGGAAGTGAAGTCAAATCCCAAGTGTGATTTTTGATCAAGGAAGAATTTTCTTCTTGCATAGCACTATCCCAGTCAGGTATTCATGAATCCTCTTAGAATTTATATGTATATAAAAATAAATAAAATAATTCATGTGGACCACTCTAATCATCTACCTAACTACATTTTTCATCTATTGGATCCCATACCCACGTAATTTCACTTTGAAGTGTCCATCTGAACCAAAGCACTACTACTAAATGTGGGTGAGTTAGGTGTTGAATCCTCATCCTCTAGAACATGAATAGAGGTGGATGAATAAGACTTCCCATCACTTCCCTCCCTATCATAGCTAGAAGAAGAAAACCCTTTCTTAGGACCCTGCTTTGGATGATCCAAGCCAGAATAAGAATCATCAAGTCTAAGTGAATCCAATGAAAGAGAAGAAGTGTTAAGTGTTGTGTCTTTTAGACTCTATTAAAAGTGAACACTTATATCTATGAACAACTAATGTGTGGTTTTATGTATAATGAGGTATCCCTTGACACCATTTGGATAACCTACAAATATGCAAGGTTTGGATTGAGGTTCCATAGCTTTGTGTATCTTCTTCGGTATGCATGTTGTAATTGGAGATGAGAAAAATCTAAGGTGTTAAACATTAGGTTCCTTCCATTCCAAGTTTAAAATTTTGTTATTCCCTTTAAATATATATGAGGAACCTTATTCTAAACATAACATGTTCAATTAATAGCTTCAGCCTAATACTGAGGTGTCAAGGACTTAGAATGGAACATACAACTAGCCATCTCCTTCAAATACTTATTTTGCTTTCTGTAAATCCATTTTTTGAAATATTGTATGTAATTATCCACTAAAAATCAATCTCATTTTCAATGTAAAATTTCTCAAATATTTTGTTGACATATTCACCTATATTTTTCTTTTAAATAACCTTGATGTATTTCTCAGAGTATTTCTCAACTAGTGGCTTGAAGTCTTGAAAATCATCAAACACTTTAGACTTTTACTTAAGAATGTTGACCCATATATATCTCAATAAATCATTAATGAATGCAAGAATTTACTTATCTCTTATAAAGTATATATTGGAAAATGGCCCAGATACATGACTATGTACTAACTCTAATGCCTATGAAACCCTCCAAGATTTTTCTTTCTCAAATTTTACTTTAGGATGATTTACAAGAAAGCACCCCTCAAAATGTACCTTAGATAATTAGGATCGAGGCAAGCCTATGACCATATCATTTTTGTTATGTTGTTAAAGGTAGAATTAATTAAGGTGTCCAAATTGTTCACACCGTAATTTACTAACTCCATATGAATAAGTCAACAATGTTGTCAGAGAATAATCAAGTGTAAAATGTGAGAAGGTGTATAACCTAGCTTGGTGATCTGCTCTACCCACTACCACTATAGTATCATTATAAAACTCAATGAAGATAATTGAATCTGGTAAAAACTCAAACCTCATGCCTTTGTTGATATGAATGATTTGATACATTGATAGGAGATTTATTGAACAATAAGGGACACCTAAAACATTATTGAATTTTCTTCCTTCAATTTCAACATACCCTCTCCCTACAAATAGAACATAAGTGTCATCACCCAAACTAGTAAACAAGATACAAGGCTATAAGGAATAAAAAATAACTAGTTAAGAGACCATGTGGTGAGAAGAACCCAAGTCAATGACCCATAAATATGTTAAAGCCAAAACTACTACAAGATCCTTTCCCTTTTATTTCTCTTCCCCTTACCCTTTGCCTTAGTATAATCTTGGGTAGATGAATTTTGATAGGTGGACTTAAGAACACATATGTTGTTCTTCTCTAAGAGATGAGTCAGGTGATCTATTTACTTCTTCATGTAATTAATTTCATCATGCCCATTTTTATTATAATAGGCACACTTAACTTTCTCTTTCTTAGGTTTGCCATTGGAAGAGGAGGTTTTAGTGTTGGGTTTTTCATAGGTTGATTCTTTCTTATTGTATTGATCCTTATTATTATTATTATTATCTTTATTTAAAGTGTTTTCTTTCCCATTCCAAATAATTAGGGATTTAGGTTTTATGGACTTCATTGTGCCAAGAGGTCATTTTCTGTGTAGTGACAAAATAACTTTTAGTGGCATGAAATGTAGAGACAAAGACTGAATAGTCAGGACCTAGTTTAGAGAGTATAAAAAGAAAAAATTGGCCATATTCTTTATTTATTCCATAATATTTCAAATACAATCTCAATGACTTTAACTTAGTGAATAAATATTGAAGGGTGTCAAAGTTTTAAGGGCTCAGGATAATGAGTTCATTCTCAAGATCATGACCTCTCATCACATCTTGATACCTAAAAAGTTTACCCATAATAGTCCATACATCATGAGGTGATTTGGTAGGATCTAAGTGAAATAATATATCAAGTGATAAGAAAGACATAATAGCCCATAGGCTTCATCATTATGGTTATACCACTTAACTCTCTTTACATTTGTGTTAGGTTTAGTTTTATCACCCATGGTTATCCTATACAAATTCTTACTCATTAGAATGATTGTCATCTTGATTTTTCATTCATGATATCTAAATGGAGTTAGTGGGTTGATTGAACTTGAATCCATTAGTGTAAAAATGAGTTCTAGTAGTAGTGCAAGTTAAAGTTGTTTTAGAAATTAAAGGGCAAGCAAAATAAAAAGTGTGACCCAAAAAGGCACAATACACCCCCTTAGACTATGAAATGGTGAACCCACCTAAATTTTTCAAATGCACACTCAAAATATGTTGGACTAGGTCGATAGTTCATCTTGAGAAATCAGTGTAATGAGTTAAAAGACTATATTTTGTAAATAAAAGAGGATGTCAGGATTAAATGATAATACATCCAAAGAAGCAAGTATAATGTGAGAAAGTGAAAAATGAAAAACACTTTATTTTTAAATATTACCCACACTTTATTGTTTTACAGAAAAAAATAAAAAATCTCTACTAACAATGCTAAACTTAACCACTCCTCTTATGCATTACTTCTGTATTAAAATAAAAGTAACCTATTTACCCTTATTTTAAATCAAGCTATTAAAAAAGGAATTTAACATGTTAAAAACATTAGGGCAAACTTGAATAGACTTAGCTTGTTTTGGAAGAAACTTTAGAGCCTTTGAAACATTAAGAGTCTTTTGTGATGCTTCTTGAATAACTCATGTGTAATGGAATGGCATTTCTGACTGGTTGGAAATGAGAGTAGTCTCAAAAGGTGAAAATGTTGTAGCCGCAAGTCATTTGGAAAAAAATGCAAAACCAAGAATGAACACTTAAAACTAGTTGAGACTAAACTTAGGTCATTAAAAAATAGACGACACTATACCTCAATCTATATGAAGGAAAATATATGTTTTTATAAAAATGATCCAAGGCATGCTAAACACGCAGTCACAAAGAAACCATATAAAATATGGAAGTGGTTGTCAATGAACCAGTTCTGAAAAAATATGACTCCACCAAAGATCAAAAACTCCCATAAATGGATTGTGAAAACAATATTTTATTTGAAAATAAAAATATCAAGATTTCAAGTAACACTAGAAACAATAAAAGAAATAGATAATAGAATGCCATTATGACTACAATACCACATTGAATTGGATGCCAAGATCTCTAGGTCAAGTGATTGCATAGGTTTGTGATAAGCATAAGTCAAGCATGTACACATCACAATAACTATAAGAAAATGAAATCCCATACAAGATAATATTTCATTAATAAGATAAGAGCAAAAACAATCTTCCATTGAATAATAGCTCACCAAGAGAGATGTACATATAGGAGTGCATGAGAACTCCTCCCAAAAAAGGTAGTTAGAGATCTAATAATAGATGAGTAACTTTCATACCCATAATAGTTGGTCAAGGGAGTTACTTCCTATTCATTTAGTCAAAATATAACTTTGAGTACACCTACGCATTCTTATCCATGAAAGTTGAAAAAATACAAAGAAGGGAAAAATCCCATTATAAATAAATAAGGGAAAAATGAAAACACTTACTCTACCATGGATATGTTGCAATATGGCATACAAAAAGGTATTTATATGGATTATATGTTCTAGTATATAATAATGCAAGTTGGTGAAGTTGATATTCTTACTATATATGCTAGATTACACATAGCTAGGTGAACCACGATAAATATATGTAGCTCATATGCATTATTATTCATATACTTAAAAATATTCTTTTATAATGGCTTTGTAAAAATATCGACAAATTGATCTTGAGTTATACAAAATTCAATAATGATCTCACCATTATTGACTATCTATCTAATGAAGTCATATCTTGTGTCTATGTGATTATTTATCTTATGATACACATGATTCTTGGAGATCATACAACTAAATTATTATCACAATAAATCTTGGTTGCTTCTTCCTGACTATGTACTAAATCTAAAAAAACTCTTCTCATCTAAACTGCATAACATGCCACTAATGTGGATATTATATATTATTATTCTACATAGGAAAGGGTGATAATAATCTACTTATTTGATGCAAATGAAACTATGCTTAATTTGATATGAAACATATAACTAGATGTGATCTTCTTATCATCAATGTTGCTAGCACAATCACTATATATGTAGCCAGTCAATTTGAAATCTTCTAGTGGTAAATATAGGATCCAATATAATCTTGTACTATAAATGTATCTTAATATTATTTTAGCTACCTTCCAATGTGATTCCTTTAGTTTATCCATAAACATTAAAATAAGGATAACTCTATACATAATATCATTTCTTGTGGTTGTTAGATGCATTAGGTTTTCAATAAGTTTCTTGTACAAGGTTGGACTGACATTGGATCCTTTATCTTCTAATCTAGTATTTGATCCCATAGCTATTGGAGTTGGTGCAGAATTAGCTTTTAGCATATTTAACCTTTTTAATAATCTATTTGAATATTTTTATTAAAATAAAAAAATACCTTTGTTCGATTGAGTGACTTCTATACCAAGGAAGTACGTCATCCATCCCAAGTCTGTCATTTCAAATTTTGTTTACATTTTTATCTTGAATGAAATGATTGAAATATTTCATATTTATAATACTTTCCTTTTGTTCTGAGCAACAATTGATAACACTGTTCTAATAGTGTTTAATTTTTGCACTTGTGTAAAAGTCTCATTGTAGTAAAATATAACCTATTGAGATAAGCCCTTTGATACTAACCTTTATTTGTATTTTTCCACATTCCCTTTACCATCGAATTTTTTTGTATAGACACATTTCAATCGTATGACATCCTTTCCTTTTGAAAGGTTGACTAGATCCCATGTTTGATTATTTACAATTGAATTGATCTTTTTATCCATGGTGTTAATCTAATTTTCATCTTGGAAAACATATTCAAAGTGTACAGGTTTTACTTATGATAAGAATGTAAAATAATAATGTGAAATTGTATCTTTACCTAGTTGAGATTCATCAAAGATTTCCCTTATTCTTCTTGTCTTCCTTGAAGAATAATTGAAGCAAAATCTTAGAGATGCTAGAATGGGAATTGATTAATCATCATTGTAAGTGCTTGCTGGTGCAAATGTGCTTAGACATGAAGGTGCTTTAGAAATTGATGTTGGAGTGCACATTATGGTAAAATGTGCCACTATGATAGACACTTGTGGAGATAAAGGAACATGTTGACCTCAATTTTCTTCTATCTCATTCTCATGAGGTATACCAAAACCAACAATTTTTATCTTATCAATACTTCCATCCCATGCTTATTTTTCAATGAAGTTTACATCGTTGTTGATGATAAATTTATTCATGATGGGATCATATAATTTGTAGACTTTAAACTATTCATCATAGCCTAAAAAATATACACATTTCTCCAATGTCATTGAGTTTTTTCACAAATTTCTTTCCACAAATGCATAAGGTACACAAACAAAAAATGCATTAAAAAGAAACACTATGTTTCATTCCACTCACTTCTTATTGAATAACTTTTTTATTTACACTCTTCATTAGGAATATATTTAGAATATATACTATGTATGAGATAACTTCTACCCAATACTCATTTGATAGATTCTTGACATTCAACATGCTTCAGGTCATATCAATGATTGTTCTAATTTTTATTTCATATGCACCATTATGTTGAAGTATATACCTTGTTATGAACTACTTCTTGATTCCAATACCTTTGCAAAAATTCATGAGCTCAATAGATATTTACTCTTCTCCCTGATTAGATCATAACACTTTAATATAGTGGTTGTTTTACTTCTCAACTTTATACTTGAACTCCTTATATATATTGAAGATGCTAGACTTATGATTCAAAAATTAAACCCATGTCTTTCTATTGTAGTTGAAAATAAAAGTAAGAAAATATAAATTTCTATCAATTTATTTAGATTGCATTTGTTCATATATATCTATGTGTACAATCTCTAGAGGCACTCTTGTGCAATAAGACTTTCCTACATGAAAATATTTTCTATTCTATTTTCCTAGTATGTAGCTCTCACATTCTATATTAGGATACGTGATCAATGGAAAACCATTCACCATATTTTTATAATGCATTAGCTTCAAACCATTTAATTTAAAATGACCAAATCTTAAATGACATAACCATGCTGGATTCATGAATAAAGTCTTAAAGGTTGTTTCATTAGGTAATTGAGTTTGCAAGATATGAAATCTAGATGCAGGGGCTGATAAAATATGAATCTTCAAAAAGAAACATTATTTCCCTTGTCATGGAAACTTTTATAATTAGTCTGGTGCTTGGTGGTTTGTCCATCATGACACATTCATCATTCTCAAAGTATACTTTGTATCCTTTATGCATGAGCTAGCTTATACTTAACAAATTATGTTGTAAAACACTAACATAGTATACATTAGGGGTATACTTATTCTCCCCTTATTTAATTTTTATGGGATTTAATGCTTTTCCCATAATTAAAATTCTTTTATCATTACCTAGCTAGACTTATGACGTGATATAGTTGGCCATGGTTGCAAACATGTCTTTGCTACCAATCATGTGGTTGTTTCATCCACTATCTAATAACCATACATAATTTGTGCTATATTTTACTAAATTGAAAGTGATTATGATTATTATTTTATTGATACTAGTGGACTTATTCTATTTATTAAAATTTCCTCTTTTTTATTCAATTCAAGGGCCCTTTTTTACATTTATTTACATAATGACCATACATTTTTCAATGTCACTCGACAATAAATTTATCATACCTTTCACTATGAGAGTGATTGTGTGAATGGACACTAGTCCTTCCTCTCTTATATCTAGACCTTCATCTCATTTAGTTGACTCTGAATTGATATTTGAATACATTCTCTAGATAAAATACTCTTGATTTATTTAGTCTTTGATCATGGAATAAGAGTAATCTCATCAACTAATCAATTGACAACTAGGTCAAATATTTTGAATATTCAATTACTATAACCATGGAGTAAAAAATTATAAGTAGACTCCTCAAAATATTCTCCATGATTTTCTTATTTTTGAGAGTCTCACCATGAGAACATATCTAGTTTACAATGACTGCTGCATGCATGAAGAATGAATCTATAATATCTGACTCTATCATCTGTAAGTTTTTAAAATATCTTCTTATCATTTGTAACTTCAAAATTTTACCTTCCTCTTATGTTAATAGGTAGTATGTACACTATCCCATGATTGTTTTGAAATGTTTGTTACTGTAATGTGCATAAATATAGACTCCTCCATAACTTGTTGAATGAAGAAAAGTGACTCCACATCTTTCTTGTTATCTTTGAATAGGTCCTTGTTTGCTTGTGATAGTGATTTAAATGCTTGCATACAAGAAGGCTACAAAATATCATTATCTAAGAGGTCCCATAGGTATTGTGAACAATATAATGTCTTCATATTTATGACTGAGAAGCCATAGTTACTGTCATTGAATATAAGAATCTGTAGTTGAGTTATGTTTTTGATTACACTCACCATGGTTGATTGATGCTTGCACCTAGATTGTTGTGGCTTGGAGCTATTCCTGAGTATTAATATGAGAGTACATAACTATGAAGGAACACAATGGGGCACTATACCTAAACATAATTATTGGATGTTGTGAGTAGGCATAAAAGTTTAAAGCATAAATGTTGAGTCCTAGAACTATGGCACTTAAGCATGAACCATCAGTCATTGGGAGCTGAAAGTAGGAACTAATGCACTTATACTTGATTATGGTGCTTGTGTTGTAGATCATTAATGCACTATTGGTTAGATGAGAACATTTATAAAACATCAAGGTTTGTCAAAATAGTGAGCACTTATCTTTAATGAAAAATTATGGCATGAACCTTAAACTACTTTACCACTCTCCAAGATAGCTACATAATCGAGAGTATTAACAATTGTATTTAATGCTTTACTAGAGTGAAACCAATTAGAAGGTATATGTTGTGATATGGTGTATAAAAGGATATCTATGGGGATTTCAAGTGTTATAAAAAATGGATGCATATTTGTGGAGTTGATCATCCTATTAAATATTCTATATTACACTTGGCAATGCCATATCATCCAACATGTTTCTAACATACAATAAATTTCTAAGATATGTGTATTTTGAAGTGTTTCAATTTAGGTGATTTTAATGTAACAATATTGGATTTAGAAAGAGGGTTTTTTAATTTTCTCATAGTGCTTGGAATACCCTATGTCAAAATTTAGATGTGGATTTAAGATGTGGCTCTAATACCAGTTTATGTGGCTCTGATACCACTTGATGTGTTCTAAAACCACAACTCACTCTTTCTCACAAATTCAACTCATGAATTTAATCAAAAATACAATAAATCTTCATTAATATCCTCACAAATACAAAAGATTTATCAACAAAGCTTAAATCTCATTAAAATATTCCACAAGCTTCCCTTAAACACACATACATACTTGGCATCCCAAGCCAAGGAGTCTCATAAATATTTCACACAAGCTTTCTTCCCAAACTAGCCTAATTACAAAGAAAAGGAATACATTTATTTATAGAAATACAAAGATATAATGAGAGGGAAATAAATTAAGCCCACACATTTGACCTCCTCTACTTGGATTGAATATTAATCAAAAGTAAAATGTCCTCCACCATGTGATCCACTTTAGTTTGGATCCCTACAATAGGTGGAATCTTAAAAAGGTGTTCCCCACTCCACATGTGCTTCCAAAAACTAGTGGAAGCTCCTTTTGACCAAGTTTAAACCCATTAACTTTGATCCCTACATGGAATTAGTCCCACTATCATAAAAGAGGTTAACATCAACTTTAGAACATGTGAAATATCCTCCATGGGCCATGCCAAGCCACATCAACATCCTACATTATCACCTGCATCACCTACCACATCACTATGAATAGTACCCATGAATAGTGATAGTGAAGTGTTGCATGAATAGTGTTTTCCTACCACATCATTATCTTCTAGTTGAAAATAACTTAGATCCTATGAGTTGCCATGATTATATTAGTGCCAATTATTCTAAAAAAAGAAAAAAACACATTTTTTTTAGTGATGCAAGATTGCACAAACCCCTGCATCAGACACCCAAGGTATTATAATGTGATATAATGATCACATAGATGGGGTGAGTGGTAGAACCACCCTTTTGGTCATGATGCAGACTGAGCTTGGCATCTCATTCCAATACACCATGTACACCTTAAAAATACTCTTTTTTGTCTACACTTCCATTTTCTATAGACTTAAAACCATCCTCCTCCTCCAAAATCTCATCCATATCCTAATGGATGCATATGTGGGATATAACCCACCACAAACACTCCCATTTGTGGGATTCTACCCACCATGAACCATACTCATGGGATCACACCTCCCATCCAAAATTGACCTCCTCCACCAAAATACCTCTTGGCTTCATACATCCAACCACCTATTGGATTCTCCACATCACATAACACATATAATTATATCTCCTTTCCCATGGATGCAACTAAATCCTTTGCATTCTCATCACGTACATATACATTTGGGAAAACAAATTTCCTATAAACACTAGTTTATTCATACTTAAAAGGCGTGTTATCAAACTCTCCTCCAATATTCATCATCTCCTCACCATATTGTTCCACAGTTGTCTAAATATGAGCCTTCACCAAACTCTTTTCATGTGCATCAAATTTAACAAATATCTCCTCTATTGTTTCCTTCATGGAATCTTAATCCTCTTCACATATTTCATGCTCCTTATGCTCTATATTCTCACAATGAGCTTTTAAAATCTCCTTAGAACCACTTTCAAGGATACAAATATCCTCATATATAATCTTATTATGTGCACATATTTGCACAAAATTATCCTACACACTATCTGTATGTTCACTACCTTTTACATTCATTACTCCCAATGTTTCTTCATAAGAACCATACAAATTTTCTTGGTTGAAATCTCCTCATTTTTGAAACTCTTCATGGCTACAATTTTCATCATGCATAATCTCTTCATGTGCATTTTCTTACACATCCACCAAAATATCTATGTGTGCACTCTCTTTCACTACATCCTCCTCATCCACAACTTCCTCCAAATAAGATTTCAACTCTAGATGGTAATAATTTCTTCTTCCTCCACATTCATAATTTCCTTCCCATTATCACACAATGGGTCTTCAACATCAGGTTTAAAAACAATATAATTTTCATCCTCTTTCATGAGGAATCCATAATATACTATTCCACTCTTATCTCTCCATATTCAAGATCACATATGATATCTTCTTGTTATTCTCTCAACAACTCCTCTTTTCTCCTTAAGTAAACTCTCAACTCTTGCCTCTTTCTTCTCTCAAAAATTAGCTTCACATGCCACTTAATTATCTACTTCATTAACCAACCATTCCATTGAATATATTATTCTTAAAAATGTTCCATCATCATGTCAAATTTATCTTGGATCATCATCAACATAGTCACCACATCCTTATTTCATGGTAATCCATTCTTCTTTGATTGAATCTCAACAATATCTTCCCAAGGAATCAAAAATTGATATGATACCACTTGATGTGATTTGATACCAGTCAATGTGGCTCTGATACCAGTTGATATGGCCTAAAATCACAACTTTCTCTTTCTCATAAATTCAACTCATGAATTCAATCACAAATGCAATAAATCTTCATTAATATCCTCACAATTACAAAATCTTTATCAACAAAGCTTAACTCTCATTAAAATATTACACAAAATTACCTTAAAAACACATACATACTTGGCATCCCAAGGCAATGAGGCTCCCAAAGCTTTCACACAATCTTTCTTCCCAAACTAGCCTAATTACAAAACAAAGGAATACATTTATTTATAGAAATACAAAGATAGAATAAGAGGGAAATAAAGGAATCCCAAAAATTAGACCTCCTCCACTTGGAAGACAATTCATCAATATTAAAATGTCCTCCACCATGTGATCTACTTTAGTTTGTACTCCTCCAATAAGTGGAATCTTCAAAAGGTGTTCCCCACTCCACATGTGCTTCCAAAAACTAGTGGAAACTCCTTTTAAAGAAGTTTAAACCCATTAACTTTGCTCCCCACATGGAATTCGTCCCAGTCTCATAATTAAGGTCAACATCAACTTTAGAACATGTGAAATATCCTCCATGGGCCGTGCCAATCGACATCACCATCCTGTATCATCACCTCCATCACCTGCTACATCACCGTGAATAGTACTCATGAATAGTGATAATGAACAATATTTTCCTACCACATCAATTTCCAAATCAATATTTTTTTATATAATATTTTATCACATACATGTTTAAGATAAAATAATAGATACTACAATTTTAAAGGAGGGTTTGGACAAAGTTAGATATGTGGTGGATGGTTTGATGGTCATTTCCTCTAATGGATCGAAAGAGTATAGTTTGGAGTTACGGTATGTGGCAATCCTATTTAAATGACTAGGTGGGAGATAAGGATAAGGAATGCATAATTTTTTAATATTCTTAGTGGTTAGTTTAGGAACTGTCTCAAGAGGAGGTTAAGGATTAATGAACCCAAATACAATCAAGGCAAAAAATAATAGGTATAGTATATAAAACTTCTAAAACAATCATTTGTATTAATTTATATATTGAATGAATAAAATAATTTCATAAAATAGTATAAATAAACCTCAATTTGGAATTGTATTTAACATACATAATTACAAAATAAAATAAATAAATAATTAAAAAACTCATCCTACTATTTTTAAGAACTAATATTTTTCTATGATTTGCGTGCTAGGGTGAACAATTTGAAATATCTATTCATATATCCTACACACTATAATTAACCTAATGGATGAATTTGAACTGATTTTCATGTTCAGTTACAAAAATTCACTAATTTTAAGAATATGAAAAACATAAAAATATTAAAATTGAGATTTGGACCCTTAGTCACGTATGGCCTCTGAAAAAGTTTTAAAAACATCACTAAAAAGATAGAGAGGCTCAAGGATGAATCACAATTTTCAATATGGTCATTTTAGCATAAATGATATATCAAATTGAGTTATGGATTAAAACTTATGGCCTCTGAAAGTTTGGGCTCCACTTTATTCTCCTCTAGCTAAAAACAACTTAGCTCCTGTGAGTTGCTTTGTTTGTTATCTTGCCAGTTATTCTTATCAATAATTTTCAGCTGTCATTCTAAAATCTAAGTATTATTTACCTATTATAATCCATCCCACTATACCAAATACTTGTTATAACTTCCTTGCCTTGTGTTCACTATTTTTATATCCAGAACTTCCACTAACTTTTCTTTCTTCTTCTTTGTTACCTATTGTTGCCAATATACTTCTTCATCTTATTCCACTTAAACATAATTTTACATGGAAATTATATAAATATAAACATTAAATACTAGAGAGATATCAAAATTATGTGGTGAACTCACCTCATAAGCATTGTTATTGATTTTTTTCACAATTCTACATGGACCAATCTTCTTGTACTTCAACTTGTTATATGCCCCTATTGAAAATATTTCTTTCCTCAAGTATACCATCACTAAATATCCTTATTCAAATATTTTTAACCTTCATCTAACATTTATTGTTTCTTTATATCTTTTATTACTTTCATGTAATTTTTTCCTCACTTCTTGTAATGGTTGCATATGCTCTGTAAATTCTTCTACATCATCACTAACTCAGTCTATAATAAATAACTTCATCAAAAATAAAAAACCAATAGTATTTATCTCATAAAACATATTAAATATTTATTTCATGTTGATCTATTCACTAAACTATTATATGTAAACTTATCCTATGGTAAATCCAAGTCTTATTGCTTGGGCTTCTCTCCAACTATGCATCTCAACAAATTTCCCAAGCTCCTTTTTACAAATTTTCTCTGTCTATATGTTTGTAGATGGTATGAAATATTGAATTTTAGCTTAATTCCTATATTCTTCCATAAAGTCCTCCATAAATTACTTTGAAATTTTGTGTCCTTATATGATGTAATGGTTTTTGGAATGCTATGCAATCTCACAACATCCTTAAAAAATATTTATGTAACTCTAATGGTATCATTGGTTTTATTACATGAAATAAAATGAACCATCTTAGAAAACTTGTCTATAAAAAAAGAAGTGAATCATTACCTCTTTGTATATTTGGTAACCCCAACACAAAGTCAATACTTAAATCTATCCATGATCCTCTTAGAACTAGTAGTTGCATGTAAAAACATGTATTATATGCATGTCCTTTAGCCATATGATATATCATAAACCTTAAAATATATCTTATAATATATCTCTTCATCTTTGTCAAAAAAATATTTATCCTCCACCAAAGCTATAGTCTTTACCTTATAAAAATGTCAACCCAAACATCCACCATATAACTCTCTTATATTATTGTCTTTTAGAGACCCAACTGAAATAAATAATTATTTACCCTTGAAGAGATAACCATATTGTATATGACACTCATCATAAATATTATTTATCTCACCTATTAATGCATTCCCACATTACTCAACTATCTTTCCAAAATCTGGACCAATATCATATTTTTTTATAACATTAAATCTAACTACATCACTCACCGTAGTAGTTAACAACCCCACTCATCTACTCAAAGTATCAACTACGTGATTCTAATTTCTTGATTTATGCTTCAAAAAAAAAGTATATCCTTATAATAATTACACCCACTTTGTATTTCTAATATTTAAATTCTTTTGAGCATTCACATAATGCAAAGCCTCATGATCTATAAATAGGTCAAACTTCTTAGGCACCAGGTAATGCCTCCAATGTTTTAATGTTTATACTATTGAATAAAATTCAACATAATATTTATAATACTTCTTTCTTATTTCATTAAATTTCTCATTAAAATATGCTATTGACTTTGTTTCTTGACTCAATACAACACCAATTCCCACATGTTAAGCATCACAATTTACTTCAAACAATTACCCCTCTATATGATGTATGGGATGGGATATATGGATTCTATATCTATCTATTTATATGTAACCAACCATATCTATGGTATATATAGGGAGGTCCCCCTATCTTATCTTGAGCGTAGTAAATATTAACTTATCTTGAGCGTAGAGAATATTAGCTTATTTACTATGCTCAAGATAAGATAAGATAAGATAAAATAAGATAAGATAAGATAAGATAAGATAAGATAGGATAAGATAAGATAAGATAAGATAAGATAAGATAAGATAAGATAAGATAAGATAAGATAAGATAAGATAAGATAAGATAAGATAAGATAAGGTAAGGTAAGATCTATAGAGAGGGGGAGGGTGAGGGTGAGGGTGAGGGTGAGGAAACTATATATAGTTAATCAATCAAATCTATATAGAGGGAGGAGGGCTAAAGAAACTCTATCTTGGGGGGGGGGGGTAACCCAAACCATATAAAGCTAAGTTGAGTTAGTTTCATATATATAAAGAGGGGATCTCTCTATTGGGGGCCCAAATTAGGGTTAGATAGAGTTAGAGGGTCCCTCTATATAAATAAAGATAATATATGGGATATGCCCCCCCATAGGTATACGTAGGGCATCCCAGATAGATAGATATATAGGGGTATACTCTAGCTGGGTGAGGCAAGGGTGAGGAAGGATTTAGAGTCTGCCCTAGGCTTGATACTCTAGGCCTATCCCAACTAGACTAGATGAGGGGCATATATAATAAGGATATGATTAGGTAGTATGAATCAAACCCACATCATTAGCTTGGAAGGCTAGGGGTTATAGTCAATATCGATTAACACCTCTAATTTAGAACTAAACATGAAAATTTCATTTCATTTAGCTCCTCTATGGTAGAAAGATAGAAATGGGGCTCAAGAATAAGATTATTGACATAAAAAATCTTTGTGAAAAAATAATTCACATTTCATGAAGTAACAAAGAATGAATGAACCCCATCAATGGTAATCAATTCATTAATTTTTTTGTTCAAATATTGAAATTAGAAACTACCTATGACCCAATAAAAACCTAAGATTCCTAACAAGAGTCCAAAATACCCTATATGGTTAGTTATAAATGTTTTTTGACAAGAATTATCCACATTGGGTTAGGTAAAACAAAAACCTCGAGCTCCTTTGAATAATGTAATTTTCCCCCCATGGTGGTAAGGAGCTAAAAGATCCACTACTTTAATCCCTATTTCAAAGATTAAAAACTTGGTATCTAATTGTGTAAAGGCAAGAACAATTCTATAAATAGGATATGTTGTGAGAGCACCTATAGGACCTAAATCATTGACAGGTTGTCCAATAACATTAAAAATTCTCTTGAGAAAGTTTCATCAACTCTTTTTTAAAATATGGTAATGCTAATATAGGTTTATCTATAATTTTATTATTAAAATTATCAAATATTTATTTTTTGTTCTTATCCACACAAATTATTTACCATTTTTATAATTTGTTATTGGTGAAACAATACTACTAAAATTTTTAATGAAATTTTTGTAAAAAACTGTTAAACCATGGATACTTCTTACCAATGTAATGCTCTTTAGAATATGACACTCAAAAATTGCCTTTACTTTTCATTAATCTATTCTTAGACCATCTACTAAGACTATAAATCCCAGAAATAATAAAATATTCAAAATTAAACATGCACTTTTCAAATTTTTATAGAGTTTATCATTCCTTAACATTTCTACTACCATTCTCAAATGCCTTAAGTTCTCTTATTTAGTCTTGATGAATATCAAAATATCATAAAAATAAACCATCATAAACTTACCAATGTAATCTCTTAGAATTATGTTCATCGCCCTCATAAATGATTTAGATGCATTATATAATGTAAATAGTATCACCTTGAACTCATATAATCCATTCATAGTCTTTAACATTACTTTCCATTCATCTTCTTCATGAATCTGAATCCGATAGTATCGACTCTTTAGATCAATCTTGGTAAAGTATTTTTATCCTACAAACACATCCATCATATCATCTAAATGAGGTATAAAAAATCTATAATTTATGGTAATTTTATTTATTAATCTATTATCCACACACAATATCCACCCTCCATTTTTATTTAGAGTTAACAATATTGGTATTGCACATGGACTCACACTCTCCCTTATGACACCCTTTCTCACTAATTTAGTAACCTATTTATTTGATTCTATATGTTCTACTGGATTCATCATATAAGTTGATTGATTATGTATATATTATCCTACAATTAATTCAATATTATGTTATCTCTATGGTGGTAAACCATTTGGTAAGTCATCAGGGATAACATCTACATATTATTTCAACATTATTTCTACTTATCTTGGTATTTGCACCAATTTTATGTCTTATTTATTTGATACTAATATATAACATAAACATATAATATTCATGTATTTGATAAATCATTTTATGTATAACATGATTTTTCCTATCGCTTTTTATTTTAGAGGTAATAAAACTACCTTTGT
Organism: Torreya grandis; assembly: GCA_037957365.1. Taxonomy (NCBI): domain Eukaryota; kingdom Viridiplantae; phylum Streptophyta; class Pinopsida; order Cupressales; family Taxaceae; genus Torreya; species Torreya grandis. Next base: position 1,198,353 of record JARHVA010004968.1, read on the forward strand.
ACCACCTTTCCAAAAATCATATGTGTTTTTCATTCCATTCATGAATTAGTTTTTAGTTAAATTGCCAAGGCCTTCCAAATAATGTTAAAATCAAAAACAATAAAAGGTAATAATAGGAGGGGGGGGGGGAGGGGGTAAAAAAATGTGAAAAATCTTATTTCAATGCCATATATAATCCATTAATCATTCAAACAAATCTAGAGATATAACAATGCATAATCAATCATTAATATGAGCATGAAGTAGGAACATAAAACATGAACACAAGATATAAGTGGAAAAACCTCATGGGGGATAAAAATTAATAATAAACCAGTTTTAATACATTCCCATAATCAATTTATCAAACATTTAGTGAGGCACCAACCCCACAAGGAGCACCAACCTCTCACTAGTCAAGAACCAACTAAACTAGCCCTTTAGCAAGTACCGACTTGTAAGGAGGCACCAAACCCCTAGGTAAATCAGAACCAAATAAAATAAATTGAATAATTTATCACCTTTTGACACTTTTTACTCACTCAATTTAATATTACCACCTTCTTTTTCTCTTCTCACTCTTCTATCTTTCTCAAACAGCCTATTAGGCCTTCTCACTCAACTAGCCCTTTGCTTGGTAGAATTAGGTCATATGACCTTGATAATAACTTATAGAAACATTTTTAGAATATAATTACATATTAAACACACATATATGATTTTATTAACACTCTCTACCTAGTTTCCAAAACTCTAAATCATTCGCTCGTGTATTTAATATTTTTACTCATCAAATTAGGCCTATTAGACCTTCTCTTTATACTTTACTCTTGATCTCACCCATCTTGGTCAGCCAAGAACCTATCCATACATGGATCACCATTTTAGTATATAAAAAAGACATTTTTCACAAGTTAAACAACCAATACATAGGTTTTTCATTACCCTTAAGATCTAAAACCACCATTAGGCCTAATAGAGACATAATGTGATTAGGCCTTCTTAAAGTACACATTTAACCTTAACTACTTTGGAACACCACGAGAATAAAAAAATGGATGAAACACTTAAAAAATTATTAAATTATACCCTTTATAATCTCACCTTATGTCATCAACACCATTTATCTCATTTCACTCCTTAAACCACACCATTAGGTTTACTAGCCATTAGTCCTTCTCACTGTCAAAAAGTTTGTCTTGAGTATTTGAAGTATAATTTAAAGATTTAAATATAACCACAATAAAAAAATCATATATATTTCATATCCATAACCTCAGGTTCAACATCATGTTCATTAAAATTCACCAAATAGAACAAAATACCTCAAACTGATCAACTTTATATGCTCACTCAGAATTGTACATAGACCTTAAGAGCCCAGTCAAAAGCCATTGAATTTTCACACCTTCATATAATTTTATCATGAATAAAAATGTGTTAAAATTTACCTATGATACCTATATAACATCTTTATTTGCATTATATTATTCAACTCTATGCAAAAATACTCAAAAACACTCATTCTCACTCATACACAAAAACTTAGCTGTATCTCCAAAAACACAATCACGAAAACAAAATTTTAGAACACATATGGGTAAAATTTTATGATATTACAATTTTTTTACATGATCCTTCATCATACCTATAACATATTGGAAAATATATATTACATAGTTCAATATCAATATTGGCCTTATAGACCAATCTCATGTCTTCACCCTACACAGACTTCATTGTGTTAGATAGGTCACTTTGGGAACAAATTTTTGATTGTATATGAGTATAAAAAAATATTATATTCAATTTTAAAACATGATATAGGTATTTAAAAAATACCCCATGCATTTGGATCCACCCCTAATCTCATTCTCACTTCTGTCTACTTTTCTCACTGTCTTGCTCATTAAGCCCTTTTAGCGATATGCCAGATTTCATGACTAGTTGAACCTATTTATGGTCTAAAAAAATTCATAAAATTACATGGACATATATTAAAATTATAAAACATAATCCTCCAATATTTTTTATGCTTTGAACTGGTCAACCCTTCTTGCTACATCAAAAATCCAATAAACAAAGGGTTTCTGATAGCTTCCATTCACTCTTTTGAAAGGACAAAACCACATGGAGAAACATGAAAGAGTCATATACATGATAAAAAACTAAAAATAGGTCAAATAAACCATTATAATCCATAAAAAGAAATATCTTTCATATTGGGTCATAATGAGGGTTCTAAGAGGGTTTAGACTACCTTCCATTCTTAGCAATCATTCACAAAGGAGTGCCCCTCAACTACAAAAATAATGAAATTAAATTAAAAATATTACCATTTCCAAACCTCCATTAACTTATTAATATCTCATGCAAAGGTTTCACATTCCAACGATCATAATAAGATCCTTCTTGGGTCTCTAACATCCCATTCTATGCACACAAAAGACCTCAACACCAATTTTCATTATTTTTTCCTTTAGGTTATGACCTAAATTTTTTTAAACACACTTAAAACAACCTATCACACCTATAATAATTTTATTATGATCTTTTTCACCTTGGGAACTAAACTTGACACCTCATTAGATCACACTAGGTCTCTTTGCATATTAGGTCTTGAACTACCAATCAAAGTTAGACCTTGAACACACTTTGAAACCACTTGTAATGTTCTAAAATATTCATATTTATGTCATAAAACCTCATAAAATACTCACAAAATACGAAAATTCTTCATACAATTATCATACTTCTAATCTCATCATGCTACCAGGCCTATGCCTTCTCACTAGGTCTCTCAAGTACATGGTTTATGAACTTAACTTCAAGAAAAAAAAAGACAAACTAGAATGACATTAGTGAAAATTTAATAACATCAATGAAAAATTCATGGATACTTTAGAACACATTCTCAATAATTAACACATGGAATGCATTGATTGGTATCACACCATATTTCATCCTCATAGGTTTTTCTAATAAAAAATTGATTAATCACCTTTAATCTACTATAACCTAATTCTATTTATTAAATAATTAAATTCAATAAGGATTAGGATGTTTTTCACACTACAAACCTAGTTTCTCAATCATGTCCTTAGAAACCATATTTTCATAACTACCACCATCTATAATTACCTTGCATATCTTACCTCATGAAGTTCACCTTATTTGATAAATATTTGTTCACATCCATGCATCACCACCTTCCTTATTTTGAACCTATTATTTCCTTGGATCCATCATTGTTATCTTTATCATCAGATTCTATCCAAAATATACTATTGTAACATTAATATTTTGTTCTTTTATCTCAAATTCAACTAAATTAACTCTTAGGTGATCTTCTTGCTTCATTTCTTTATCCTGGTAGTGTGGATAATAAAACTCTCTATGTCCTTATTTTAAACATTTGTAACAAACATAAGACCTATGTTGATTTAAAAACCATCTTATACCACCAATATAGCCTCATCCTCTCTAAAATCCTTTTCCTCTTTGTTGGTATTGAAACCCTTGTCTATTATCTTCTTGGATTTATGCACCACATGATGATTTTAATCTACTAGTATTAAACCCACCTCTATTAGTATAAAATCCACCTTGTCTCATTATTACAAGGTATTGTCCTCTTCTTGGCCTAATACCAAATAATATTATGAAATTATGTCTATTTTATTTTTCTTCTTCCTTCAAATTTAATTGATAAGTCTCCTCCATGCAATGTATTCTATGCATACTCAATTTATTTTGAATTTAAAACTTCAAACCATTTACATAAATTATAACCATATGTTCTTCTATTTCAACATGCTCCAATCATATCAAAATCTTGTAAAAATCATTTGTAAACTCATGTATACTATGACACTTTTGCCTTAAATTTTTGAATCCTATAAAGAATGTTTTTGCATAATCCACAAGAAGAGATTTATCTCTTAGCTTCATATGTATCTTTTTCCATAAATTTAAATTCTCTTTACCTTTTCTTTGTGTCTCTTTTTGTAGGTGATCCCATAAAATCATTGCATGACCCTTCAATTATGGGCATAGAAACTTTACTTTATTATCTTATATAATATATTTACATTAAAAATGTGTCTCCATGCTATTCATATAATATATCAACTCTTCTAATTTTAAAATTCGTGCATAATCTAGAATGTTATCTTTGATTCATTCGTTATTTCCATCTAAATCCCAAATAATCCTCTCTTACATTGATGGAGTTTGTTCCTATTTTTCCTCTTATTTTTGAATTTCATCTTCATGATCAATTTCCATCTAAATACCTATGTTGTTTTAGAAACTATCCTCTAGCACCACCATAACCTCATCCTCTTTAAAATCCTCTTCTTTTTTGTTGGAATTGAAACTCTTGTCTATTATCTTCTTACCTTATTGTACCACATTATGATTATCATTTAGTGGTATTAAAATCACCTTAATTGGTATTGAATCCACCTCAACCCATTATTGTAGGGTCTTAGCCTAATACTAGATGATCTTATAAAATTTTATCTATTTTATTTTTCTTCTACGTTCAAAACTAATTGATAATCCTCCTTTGTGAAAAGTATTCTATGCATGCTCAATTCATTTTGAAAATAAAAATTCAAACCATTTACATACCTTGCATCCATATATTCTTCTATTTCATCATGATCCATTCATAGGAAACCTTATAAAACCCATTTGTATATTACTACATACTGTGATCCCTTTACCTTAAATTCTAGAATCTTTTGAATAGGTTTTGTACATAATCCACAAGAAAAAAATTCTTCATTAATTTACTCTCAATATTTTTCCATGAATTGATCTTATTTTTACCTTTTCTCTATCTATTTTTCTACATGTGGTCCCACCAAATCACTGCATGACCCTTAAAATTTGTGCATGCAAAATTTTATTTATTATCTTCTCTTAGAGTTTTCCATTCAAAAAATGTATCTATGTTATTCATCCATTATATCAATTCCTATGGTTTTGAATTTCCCACATAATCTAGAATGTCAACCTTTATTCCTTGATTCCTTCCATCTAAATCCATAACCATACTCTCTTATATTGATGGTGGTTGTTCTTTTTTTTACTCCTCTTTCTGAATTTCATATTCATGATCTATTTCTTACTCTACATCTTCTGTTCTATTTTGTCTTTTATTTGTAATAGTTTTAGTTAAAATTTAAACTTTCCTCTACAACTATTACATAGTAATATTCATTTAATAAATTCCTCCTCATCCTCTCATAATCTATTACACCTCCAAGAATCGAACTTACTCTGATATAAAATAATATACCTAAATAATATCAAGGTAAAAACACACCAATAGACATAATACAAATAATATATGAAATAATATTATATATTAATTTGTATATTTAATTAATTAAATAATTACATACAAGGGAATAAATATCCATAAACATATAATTGGAGTTGACATTCAAAATTCAAGAATTTAACACAAAACCTAGACCTGCTATTTTTTTAGCTACTATTTTTAGTAAATTTTGCATGCAAGTGGGAGAATTTCTAAAAATATCTACATATCTCCTAAACACTAAAATTAACCTAATATATGAATTTTAAAATAATTTTATGTTTGGTTAAAAAATATGTTAATTCTAAGAAATATGAAAAAAATAGTTTGAGACCCTCTGATGGTCATTGATGGCCTCTAAAAAGTTTTGAAAACATCCATAAGTGGATAAATAAGATTATGGTTGAATTTAACTTTTCAAGACAACCATATTGGTGAAAACAAGAACTCAATTTTTTTATAGATCAAAAGTTATGGCTCCAAATGCTTAGGTTCTACATTAAGGATGGGATATATATCACAAAATATACACCATCTCCCAAACAAAATCATTTATTGATGAAAGCTACTTGTAGAAATACAAAAGGTAGAGGACATAGAAATGAAGTGTAAATATTATATATTGATTCTATGAATTATATTAACATAGGCATTCAATGGATGATGGAGGCCCTTTTTAATCTTAGGGGAAGAAGACTGCAAGCTATCTAGTGTTGGGTATTTTTGACATGTTAATGAGACAAGTTTTAGATTCATGTCATTATAATTTTTTGTATTATTTTGGGTGTTTAAGATATTTATTTATTTTGATGAAATATATCTATATATTAACTAAATATAAATATACAAATAATTTATAAAAAAATATAGGCGGTATGAAAGTATGCCACGTCACACTAGGGAGAGCTTAGGAGCAAAATCACAAGTATCATAAACCAGGCAGATCTTAGAAACAAGCCATAATATCATTAAAAAGAGAAGTTTTAAGAAGCAAGAGAAAGGATAGAAGGTATAGGATCCATATCATTAGGACCCCATCCTAATCTTGATAATTCATTTCCATCTGGAACAAGCTCCTAACAAGTAGCTTGGGTAGTGTCCATGTTATCATCTTTTGCTTGTGCCCAAGTGGGCAAGATGGCTAAATAAATCTTGGGGAACTTATCCAGCACATTCATTTAGCCTCCAAGTGGTACTTTGAAAGCATTTGGGTGTGTAGGAGGAGGATGAGTGCCTTAGCCATCCTAACCAATAGGGGAAGGAGGTGGTGGTTTCCACCCTCACATCTACCCAGGAGGGGAAATGTGATGGTACAAGGTACCACTATAAGAGTAGTGCCTGGAATGGTTATGGTGATGCCCACCATGAGGTATCTGAGGCACTCTATCATCCAATCTAAGATCCCTAGGTATAAAAGTTATAACTTGAGTCATAGTACATAGAGCATCTCCCCAATGGGAGAGGAGATCCTAAAGATAACCAAGCTCCATAACCATTTTATTGGCTTGGACTTGAATCTACAAGATAACATTGGAGATAATAGAATATTTTTGTAAAGATAAAATGTTATATTTAGCATAATCATGATTAAATAAATAATTATTTCCTTCTTTCCAAATCTAGAAGAGAATCTCCACTCTAAAAGTATGCTAGACTTGCATGTATTTGAATGACATGGTGGGTTTGTCTCCAAGGAAGATATGATGCCATCTAAAGAGTTTGGGCTGGAAAATATTGAAAATGTCATAGATCCATGTCTATAACCTTTGAGATTTGGAATAGAATCAAAATAGAGGAGGAATCATCTTGAGGTGGCCACAGAAGGGGCAAGTAGGTAGGTGGACTCCAAAATGGATGAGTTTTCTACTAATAGGCAAAATGAGAAGTCTTGGGCTTAACACAAGCCCCCTAAATAGTGTTGAAGTGAAAGCATCATATTTTAGTAGATTATTATAACCCCTAGCATGCATTAAACTTGTCAACCATGGGTAGATAGGGAGTGATCCATGCATATCTAAGTCAAGGGGTGTAAATACAAAAAGGGGTCTCGATATACCATTTACAGTCCTTCCACCATAGATGAGTGGAATAGACCAAAATTTTATGGATCATGAAAGTTATGAAAACATTGAGTATCTCTTGATAGGATTGTTGGTTCATATTGGCTAGCCTAAATTTATCTTTTGCCTCCTCCAAAGATAGCCAAGAATGAGAGTGCCTATAGAAGATATCCCAAAGATATGAATTCCTCTATGACAAAGCTTGAGATTATTGACCCAAGGGACCTCTTCCAAGAGCATCTCATTGTGATATAAAATGGGAGACCACTAAAGAGAATGGGAGTTAGTAGAAATCCTATTCTAGAAATCATAGCCATTCTAGAGAAGCCATGGTTTAATCTTTTCCCAAGATTTTCATATGCTTTTGGCCACAAAAGACCCTATGATTTAGATAGAAGACTGAATGAAGAGTAAATTGGGTAAGTTGAGCCCTTTCTATGCATTATTTCCCTTGGGAAATCTTGAGGATATATAGTGTCTTAACAATACCTTACAAGCTTCTTGGCCCTCAATGGCCCACACAATCCATTTGGCACATAAGGCAGTTCCTTATAGAGATATATCAATGAGCCCCATCCCTCCAGCATCATGCATGAGGCAATAATATTCTTAGGACACCCTGTGGAATCCTTTACCCTATAGGGAATTAGACAAAATAAAATCTCTAAGAAAATTCTCCAACTTATGGTAATAATTTTTGGAAGGCACCTAACATGATGAGTAATACACATGGGTGGATGTAAGAATTTTTTAGAAAATTTTAAATTTCCCTTCTAACAAAAGAGACTTGGTCACCCAGAGTTATAAATTCTTAGCAACTCTATAAACAACATATTTCCATAAAAAGGTGGCGAGTCATCAAAATCAAAGGGGATGCCAATAAATTTTAATATTCCCTTACGTTAGATCCAATTCTAACTAAACTTAGTATCCCACACTAGTGGAGGGAGGTAAGATTTTATATAGTAATGAGTTTTTTTCCATTGGATGTTGGAGCCAGATCCTAAAAAGAAGGTATCGAGAAACTACATGGTATTGTCCACATTGGTTTCATCCTCAATGAGAGTAAGAGAAGATTCATCCATAAAGTGACCATTGAGCAGTTTTATATCTCTGTGTGGGTTTGCAACATTAGGAGGGAGATAAATTCACTTAACAAGGCGCATAGCTTAGGAATTGATAAGAATATATCCATAACCCTCAACAATAACCACATAAAGGGAATGAACTAAAGGGCACACTTGAAAAAAAAAATGGAACAAGCCAAATTGCTCAAAGGTGACTTCATTAATGGAGAGGACAACCAGGAATATGAGAAAAGCATCTGAACAGTTTAGATGAATATGAGACTAAACTATGGTAAGAATGAATGGCCATTTGATGTGATCATAGGATTTTTAAAAATAAATTTTGATGAACATAGCCTATTTCTTAGATCATCTAGCCCAATCCATGCCTTCCCAGATGGTAATGATGTTATCCAAAACATAACAACTTATGATGAAGCCCATTTGTTTTAGACACATAATGAGAGGTAGAATATTACATAGATAGATTTCCAAAGCCTTGGTAATGATATTATAAAAAAACATTTAGGAGGGTGATGGGCCACCAATTGTAGATAAACTCAAGATATCCCTATTTAGGTATGAATTTGATATTTCTTTTATTTATGTTTTTATCCAAGGAATGCTTGCAAAATGCTTCTTGATAAGCCTTATACAAGTCACTACCCATAAGGTCCCAAAGTGTTTTATAGAATTCATAGGAGAAGCCATCATTTCTAGGGTCTTTGTCATTAGCCATGTGAGACACTAATCTATGTAAGTCATCAATAGAGAGGGGTATATCTTAAACCACCTACAGGGTGAGAGTGAGTTTACAAGGCACCACTCAAAGGCATTACTGAAGGGAAAATTAATACTCAACTACAGATGCTTAGGCTATGAACACTTGTTGATAATGGCAAATAAAAGCTTTCACTATTAGCAAAGTCTCTGTGAGCCTATTTCCAACCTCAAAAATTACTTGTATCTGATATTTTGAGTTTTTGGCTCATAGCATTTGGAAGAACTTGTTAGAAGATTTGTCCCCTATATTAAGCCAATGAAGCCTAGATTTGATTTGGGATCCCTGGGTATTGTAGTTATCTATAATATGAATGTGGTACCATAAAGAAGATATTTTTAACTATAAGATCTTATTAAAGTGATCTTTTTAATAGATAGAGCCACATGGATTAGCTCAGAAGAAGTAATAGAGTAGGAGTTTTTTCAAATTTTGGAAAGTTGGAGGACATAGATACACATAAAGTGAGAGGTTCAATTGATGGCATCATCCCATCAAATAATCTAACCAGATTCTTAGAAAGGGCATGGATATAAATTCCAAAATCTCCTAATGTGTGCCACTATGGGTTCATGCTTGAGTAAGGAGGTGTTAAGGAAAAATTATGTTTTGTGGAATTTGGGTTTCTTGAACTACCATATCATTCAGAACTTAAGTGGAGAGTGATAAAAAATCCCAAATTTTGGCAATGCCTACATTGAAGGAAAAACTATTATCAAAAGAGATGTACGATTAAGAAGACATCATTTATCTACCTATATGCTTCAAAATTCAAGTGGAGCCTTGCCTAAAATTACTCCAAGTGTACCAAACTCCATTTGTAGGCTAGAGGGTTTTTTTGGGGTCATAAAGGCCCCATTTAGTGCACATGCAAAACCATGCCTCCCTTTCTCTAGATACCCACCTCATAGGCAAGTGGCCCAACTTATCCTTAGGAGATGCCACCATATTAAATTCACCACATAATACCCAATGGGCATCGAGGATATCATACATAATCCATCACCATAAATGGGTACACTCTGAAGTGTCATTTGAGGCATAAATATTAATATAACCAAAAGAATGGATTTTAATGCTAAAATGATCCCATACTAATTAGTTGATGGGGTCCACACTAGATTGCAAAAATTGTGGCCACCACCTTGGAGAGATGAAAGTGATCACCCCTCCACATCCTGTAGTATGGCTGCTATGAAAAATGATACTATCATGCTAGATGGAATTATTGACAGCCATTAATAATAAATCCACCAACTTGGCTTCCTATAGATAGAATGCTCTCAATACCTTCCTTGAAGGAGTGTTGAGGTAGAGGAAGGAGAGTAATAGGTTAACCTTGATATGAGGAAGCAATTTGATGATTTATTGAGTGCCAATAGTGGGCACTTTATACAGAACTGTTATGATGCCCTAGAGGGGCTAGATTCAGAAGACATGTCCCTTGACACCCATCATCCATGAATTATTTTTCATTGAATGTTTGGGGTCTCACAGACACAAAACACAAGTTTTTTTTACATGATTTAAGAAGGAATTTTTTCTAGATGGACATAGGTGTTTCCTATTGAGTAGGAGGTGGAAGAGTGGTTAGATGTGAGTCTAAAAATATATAAAAATTGGGCAAAGAGGCCTCAAAACCTTGGGATAAAACATTAGCAGCTAGAGGGGTGTTTAACACAATTGATTTCTCTACCAATTTTAGAGCTTCAACTAGTGATGGATCTTTCACAATAGGAGACTACTCCTATAGGCCATTGCTTAAAGATGGTTTGCCTCATTTAAGAGCAATAATTATGGTTACAACATTGGGTTGAGTGGTTTTTTTTCCTACCATTATCCATTCAATTTTAGTTGTCTTCCTGTTAATTTTAGGAGAGGGATTGGGGGAAGATGATGAGTGGTTGGATGCATTATTATGAGCCAACTAAAGGGGATAATCCCATATCTTATGGTCTGTGGCTTGGCAGTGAAAGCAAGTGTTAGGAAAATTGATGTATAAGTCTTGCTAGGAGTGCCTCACATCCCTGACTTGGATTTCCACAAACTCTTTGAGGTCCCAAGAAAGGTCAACTTATACACATACCCTTTTTTATGATCTAGTTGAGTAGAACTAGTTTTGTTCGTAACAAACCACCCAGCCTATGGAGGATGCTATCTAGTGAATCAAGTGCTAGTAGGGGAGTGAGAGACTAATGAATTCAACCCAGACTAGGAATTTAAGAGTGGTGTGCTTTGAGATGACAAAGTATCATGTCTAGGGGGAGAGAACCATAAGTGGGTTCCTGATGTACCAAGTGGTTGACCTATGAAGGATTCCCCATGCATGGGAAGGCTTGAAGACGAGAAAATAAAGACCCCTTAGTCATAATCTAGATTCTCTCCAACTTAATTCATTGAGATGCCTAGTGATTTTGAACCTAAGACCAAAGCATACTTTTAGAGGGGATTATTCCTACAAAATAGCCTATTTAACATAATTTCTCTAACTATTGACATGCATAATTAAATTCAAGAATAGGCAATATAACATCAAGTTCCAAAGCATTACCTTGTGGTATACCTTTAGGATAAACTGATTTATATTCTTGCAGGAGGCCATTATTCGATGCTCCATCATTCTTCTCTATGGAAAAAATAATCAAGATAGGAGGAGAGGTCATTATAAAGGTTGGCCTCACCTAAAGGGAAGAAACCCTAAAATGACAATAAATACAATTCCTACAAGTGACTAAGGCTACAACATGACATAAGGATAGGAAGGTAGAAAAATAAGGGACAACTAAATGGCAAGCATGGAGGAAACCCTAGCAGAGCATTTCTCTCATCCTGAATCAAAAAAATGTGTTTAAGCTCTTTTTTGAAATTTGGTAACTTCTATTTTTTAGTTTTCTATGTTATCTATTAGGTTTTAATTTTGTATACATATTTTTAAAAATAAAATGGAAAGGGAACCTAAAAGTATAAATTATCTATTAAATACATAAAAATAACCTATATATAATGTATTTTTATCCATTACACATAATATTTCATAACCATAGCGAAGTATATTCTTTAGATAATACCCAAGACTTTTACAATAACTGCATAGAATCTTTTATAGCCATTCTGCAAAACATCCATAGACAATATCTAGTTTTTTTAAAATTATGAGCATAAACACACTTAGATAAAAAGTGATCAAGATGTCACATCAAGAGATCACCTACCCCGACTTTAAATAAATTTAAAGGTCATTTAAAAGAGTTCTTCAAAGGCCTCCAAAGCTTCCATCTGTAATATGTCTAACATAGTTTTCCTTCCTCACTTATTATTTATTTTAGAGGAATTAGAAACTAATGTTAATTGAAAAATCATTTAGTGGATAATATTATTAGGAGTAACTTGAGCTAAAGGTTTGCCTTCTTCTATATATAAAGTAAAGTCATGCTCTACCTCAAAAGAGACAGAGGCAATGTTTAGCATTTTTACCCCCCGATAAAAATGAGTCAACCCCATAGGTAAAAAACTTTGTCATGTCATGTTTCATAGGCCATTTAATGCCAATAAATGTTATATTAGCCTTGGTCACTTTTTGCATTAGTGTTCCATGTCACTTTGGGTCTTTTCAAGGGTCAAAAATAAGCATTTAATGCTTTGTACAAGTTTATTGGGAATTATGCAAGTCTAAAATGGTGATTTCACATTCCATGTGTCCTAAGGGGTCTTAACTAACTATTTTTAATTGATCAAGTCTACATGTATAAGTTAAAATCAAGAAAATAATTGAAAAAGGGAGTTTTTATCCACTTATATGGATTTTTGCAGGTGAAGGCACTTCAAGGATGTGTCTTGATCTCACCCATACTAATTTCCATGATCATATTAATTTTGTAGCTTCAGAAACTACAAATTTCACCTTTTCTTTCCCATTGCTCCTTAGAAGGGTTAAAGTTAGTCAAAGACTTTCACTCACCACAGGCCGTACAAGCTTAGTTGGGAGGAATAGATCTTGGGAATGTTAGTATACTAAGTTATATTAAATTTCATGAATTGTTTTTGTATATTGATGCCTCCTCCTTTATGAATCATCATTAATAAGGTTCAATCCTCAAAGTTACTTATACAACCAAGTAGGGTCCAAATTTGTATAAATTACTTGAACTCAAAAATGGATAGAGCTGTGTGGTTTTGGAATGTGATTTTCATATCATATTAATACCTCTCCATGGTGGAATCATAAGTCATAGCATCTTCATATTGTCATATCAAGAGAAAGCTAGTTTCTTGCTTAAAAGGCAATTTTCAAGATATAGGAGTGGAGGAAGTGGTTTGTGGATTTATTTAGAATTATTTGGTGTGTGCAAATCTAAATATCTATTTTGGAATCCTAAAACATCTTTCAAAACTCTCATCCAAGTAATAGAGCACCAAATTGAACCAAAACACCACTTACAACACTTGTATGACTTGCACTTCTTGGGGTCATGGAAACATGTGGTTTTTTAGTGTTCAATGTGCTCTCATGATTTGAAAAAGTTTAATTTGAAATAAGTGATTTTTATTCATTGGAAGCATAAAAAAGACTCATTTTCAAAGTTGAGCAAATTGGGGATGTGTTCCAAAATTGGCCAAAATAGTGCACCAAACACTTTTGTGAAGTCTTTTTGAAATGGTTCCATGAGGTTATAAGGTCTACAAATTGGTTCACTTTGTATCCCTATCTACATACTATTATTATGAAAATTTTTAGGTCAGAAAGCCAAAGGAAGGCTATCATCTCATACTCAAAAAGTGCCTCAGAACACACTAAAATAAGGTAGTGATACCTACATGAGTTTGATAGAAAGGTGAATTTGCACTTCATGGACTCAATCCTATACTATGCCAAGGAGGGGTAAATAATCCCAAATGTTCCAAAGAAAAATCCTAAGCACTTATGATATGAGAGAATGTGTTCATAGATGAGATGACCTTTTAGGCCCATACCCTGTCTATACACAGGCCTGAAATGACATCTACAACCAATACACTGAACAATGACCTATGGAGTTGAGACTAGGTGATGTTTTGAGAATTTCACATAGAATATGCTACTTTATAAAATGTTTTGAACTCAAGTTGAGTTCAAAATACCCTTTCACACCTGTAAACAAGATTTATCACATTCTTTCCGCCTTAGGTAAGGTCAACGAGCCCTTTTCTCAATCAAAGGGCAATGAATAAAATAGTGGTGTCTTGATGGTTGTTTAGAATAAAGAGGAGAGTACATGAATGAAAACAAATTATATGGTTTTAGTAAGTAAATAAATGACTCTAACACAATCACTAGGATCTCACAAGGCCATGATACCCTACAGATAGGGGTCAAATGGAATTATCCCAATCAAATGTCAAATAATGAGCTATATGGGTGTATTTGAGAGTGTTTCAAAACTTTCAAAAGGAATATAAGGTGAAAATAAATAATCTTAGGTTTCCAATAATATGATCCAATTTTTGATTTTTTAAAACTAATGGTGCAAACCGTCTCTATTTTGTCTTAGAGCAGGGGCAATTTTCTCATGCATGAGGGGACAGTTTGAAGGAAACATGGTGAGATGGATGGACCAGAGGTCAATCAATCCCAAGTGATGATTGGAGAAGCTATATGGTACCTAAAAAAAGCTAAAACACCCTAATAGAAGCTTTGAAAGCAATCAAGATGCTCTAACCAAGAAGGGCTACAATCATGCATGAAGGAAACCCTTAAGCCTAGAAGCCAAATTGAGGGTTATGTGTATTTTTGACCTTATCTATGATTTCCACTTGACTATTTCATGATTTTAGGGGTATTTTATAGATGTTTAAAACATCGAAAAACCTATAGACTCCATCAGTATAAACCCTATTTTAGGACCTGATGGTGAAAATGAGCCTAAAAGTGCATCTAGATGGATGAATTTGACCATGAGTGCTGAAGATAAGTTGTTTCCAACTCAATGAGGGTAAACTAAATGTAATTTTAATATATAAAATACATATAGGTGGATCACAAAGAAGGTTTTATTGATATATTTTTTTTTATAGGTCCTAAAGATGACCATGAGATGCCAATAACCTTGGGAGGTAGCTTGGGATTTGAGAAAATCCTCAATACAATTTTCAAACATTGAAAATAATCACAAGTGCCCCTAATAGCTCTCTCTATTTAGCCTATCTAAATTGGCATCTAAAATGACATAGTGGACAAAGTGGAAACTCATGTTAGGTGGCTTTTTATGATGTTTCTGATGAAGCAAAACATATGAAGTGTCCTAACACATGTAAAAAGACTGTTTGTATGGATCATTTGGTCAAAATTGAAATATTATAGTGCCAAGTGTCAAGGAATGCCTGTTAGAGAGTGGAGCTTGTGTAAGAGAATTTCATGATGAAGAAAACTCCAAATTTAGGTGCAATCATCTTTGTAACTCCCTCTCATCATCAGACATGAGACATTTATCCATAACATGCCTTATAATGATCAAATAAGCCATGACGAAGGTAGTTTCACAAAGGAATAGTGATTGAGAGGATTACTACATGACACTTGGAAGATGAGGCTAATTTGGGATGTGATCAAGTGTAATTCAGTTTCATGAAAAAAATTTCATTCCATCCACATGTAGTGTAACTGACTTTCACCTTTGGACACTTGTCCTTGTGCCTCTTCAACTTCTCCTTTCTCTCTCTTCTTCTAGGTTATATAAATGCAAGACATTTTGGCTTTATAGGGGATTCCATCTCTTGGTATGGAAACACACTACCAAAATTGTACCTTTATTTGTACTTAAGCTAATGAGAAGAAAGTTAGTTATAATCTAAGACCATTTACACTACGTGTTGAAGTGATCCATCTTGAATTTAAAGTATAGATTGAGTTCATCTTATTTTCATGAAATCCTTGAAATGTATTGCTACAAATCAATTCTCTCCTAATATGTTTCATGAAGTATATGCTATTGCAATAGACTCTTGAAGTGTGTATGAGTTTGGTAGTGTCATATCTGACCTCCCCTTCACTTACCTTCATTTGTGGAGTTGTTATTTGCCTTCATGATAAACACTAATGCTAAGGAGCTCCATTAATGGTATTGAGACTAGTTTGGTTGTCTTAGTTAATTATGAAAATTCCAAGTGTATGAATGGAATAAACTTTTGGTGTATCACCTCCTAGTTAATATTTTCTTTATGTATCTTTCTTTCCCTTTTCACCCATAATAGGTAGTTTTAGTAGCATAAGCACATCAAGTCATATCTTGGGAGCTAGCCCTTAAAATCTAGAGGTTTACTTCCAATATAGGTGACCTACACACCTATAAGTATTCCCATTTTGGCCAAATCTTGAAGAGGCTTGAGCAACCTCTTATAGGGTGCAAAATTTGGAGACAATAGGTAAATTTTTAAGTAGGCACACATTACATATAGTATTAGGAATAGAGAAAACACTCTTGATCTATAAAGCTTATATACATATTAAAAACATACTTCATCAAAAATTAAATATTATAATTTTAATAATAAATCAACTAGCATTTTTCTATAGAAAATGGATACATTTCTATAACATCTACAACCTTTACTATGAAACCTTTATCTTTTGTTACAGATCCTAAAAATTTTACTCTAAAATCATAATACATTATTTACGAACATGAAACATCTTTTATATAAGTTGAATTATTTGTCCAATAAGTTATATCCTTTATTATAAACCTTTCAACCTTTGTTGTAGAAGCTAGATGAATTTCACTTATTGCCAAATTTTAGTTTTGGCTCCAAACCTCCTTCTTGTAAAACTTCATAAGGGAATCCAACATATTGATTAATTGCATCGAATTTAACCATTTGATGATGAAAATCCCCCTTTTACATAAGGTGGCATCCCTACCCATTTTATGCATATTTTATACTAATTAAACCTTCTTTTGGGAAAAAAATTGTCATATGTCCCATGAAAAAACATGATCTACAATTGAATGTTACTAGTTCATATGCCAACTATTATTTCTATATACTATTTCCAATCTTGGTCAAAATATCTAATTAAATGCCATCAAAGATACATTTGAATATAGATCCTTAAAAAATTATGTTGGGAATGTAGCTCTTCCTCCTAGGGAAAAAAGAGGCACTTTCACAATGATTTCCAATTTCCTTAACAAATGGGAACATCTAGTATTGTAGAGGAAATGTAGGCATCCTAACCTAGAAAAGAGCCACCAAGAAAGTATTAATTAAAGGATTAAAGTATATAAACTAAGTTTTCATATAAATATTATTTGAACTTTATAACCAATGCCCTGAATGCAAAATCTTATCTTTGTCCTCCTTCAAAACACATATCACAATAAAAAAATATCCTTTGGTACATTGATAAATGAAAAGTTCTTCAGAAGAAAAAGAAGAATATAGAAATTAAAAAATTACATGTTGTGATATCTAAGAATTTTAATTAACTATAAATAAGCCCAAAACTTATGGAATCTATAAATAATCCCAAGATCTGTAATTTTTTTGCCTCCAACACCTATTTAAACAAAACCTCATACATCTTAAAAATAAGGGGTTATTTTAGACATGAAGATAAACAAAACCTCATACATCTTAAAAACAAGCGGTCATTTTATACACCAAGATGAAAGGAAGAGAATAAGGGAACTAACCCTTGAAATACCTTCTCATGAAAGGTTTTCATGCCCACCAAATATGCATCCATTTGTTAAAATATAGGGTTGATGACATTTTGTACAAAAATATAGCACCATTTTCCATGGTTTAAGTAAAAAACAATTATTATATTATTAGAAAGTAATTTATTCCACCCTAATTTAGCCCTAGATCTAAGGGTCTTAGGACCAAACCTACCTTTTTGTAATGGAATAAGAGGAATATTGGAAAGCAAACAGATTGAAGAAGAAGAAAATCACATCACATTAGGATCAGATTTTTTGTGCCATGAGAAACAACAATAGTTTGGGATGAAGTAGCCCCACATAAACATATGATCACTAAAAACCAAAAAATGATGTAGAATATGTTTCCAATATTGAGCATAATTAGTTAAAGAGTTAAATGAATCCTCATATATGTGTGATGCAATAGTGGCATAAGATCTTTGGAAGGACTATGATCTAAATATTCCCTTATGGAAGTCGCTAAAATTAGATATCAATAAAGCATGAAAATTTATATATGTTGGCAATGTCTCTCGATGAATTGTAGAAATGATGGAACTATGAATGGCATTAAAGGTAGAAGCACTTGAAAAAACATGATTTCCATGAGTATAAACAACACACTATTAGAAATTTATATGTATCTTCATGTTGGAAGAGAGAAAGTCATTCCTATGGATCAATTATTATGAAATAGTCAAATAGATTGGAAATATTAGTAAACATAAATCTTGATATATGTAAATATTATATATAATTCCAAATTCAATGATAAATATAAAATTTATTAATTAAAAAAAAAAGCATAAAGTTAAATATATAAAATTTAACTATAGATATTATTTTGATTTAATGAATATAAAAAATTACAATGTTTTTTCATCTTCATACATATCACCTTAGTGTAATCATATTGAAAAAATTAAATAAAAATAATAAAGTTTTTTACAAAAATGATGTTGATTTGATTAATTCATCAATGTTTTAAATACAAATTTTCAATTCATCATCAATATAACATACAATCCATCGTTAGGTCAACATAACTATACGTCCAAACATAACTAGATGGATTCAAGATGTCACATTAATTTGATAAATCCATTGACATATCAGATGACCACATGAAGCACATCATCCAAATATTGTATGATGTAATTAATTCATTGAAATTGGAAATCACAATATGCAATCCATCATCAAGTTATTGTAGGTTACAACATCCTCATGACAGATCCCATGTTGTAATATAAACTATCATGTCAACCCATTTTTACTTAAAAAATATTTCTTCTTATTTTTATTGAATATGAAAGCCTCAACTATTTAATTATTTATAAAACCAATATAAAAATATAGTTAATTTTAAAGTATTAAACACTTCAATATTTATGTCCAAAAAAAATCTTCAATAAATATGTGACCATCTATCAATTATTGTAATGAATATAAATGCATAAAACTCTTCAAGTAGTTCAAAGAATTGGTGTAGGTTAACTTGAGCCAAGACAAACTTTTGTAAGGTATATTCATTCATTACTTAAAAATCATATGTAAAATATAAAACAAAACCGAACACAATGTGAAAATAATATATAAAATCTAGAAATATGGAAAAACATTATAACAAGGTATATTCATTCATTACTTAAAAATCATATGTAAAATATAAAACAAAACCAAACACAATGTGAAAATAATATATAAAATCTAGAAATATGGAAAAACATTATAACGAGCCATTGTCCCAAGGGTGCAAGTTACATCAAGAGAATTTTTATTTATTTATGTAATGGAGATTGGAGTGTACGTGGAAAGAGTTGGGATGGGTTCTTGAAGGTGTTGTTCATGTGCATGATTATTATTGGATGCAACCATTATCAAGTTTGACAGAAGGATCCCATATTGAATATAGTGAAATGTTTTATATGGTAACATATTTCATATTAGAGTATGTTATCTTGTATTAATGATCATAAATATGATGGTGAAATTATTAAAAGGAATAGATATATAGATTAATTAATGTAATATTTGTATATAATCTCTACATTATGAAGTTATGAACTAATGTTATGCCATACTTGGAACTATCTATTGATTGTGAAAAGAGTAATTTCTATTCAATATCAGATCTTGCAAACTCAAGTGCAATCAATTTTGGCATTTACAGGCTACAAATGTTACTTGCTTGTGGTTTAATTCAACCCTTGGTACTCATTACATACCTGCATGCTAATACATGACCTTAAGTGGTTAGGTGATTCTTTTTTGATTGACCCATTTAAAGCTCTTTTTTTGTTATTATAAGTGTTGGAGGATTAGGGATGTTTGTCAAGTTGAAACTAACTTTACATAGGGGGCATGTATCATGTTTTTTATTTTCTATATACCCTATGCAACATGTCAATGGGTATAGAGTGGGCTTGAAACATGTAACATGTCATAATTGGTCATGGATACTTATCTTATTAATTCCTAATTGACAAAGGGGCCACATGGAGTTATTTTTCTTGCTTGGCAGACTCATGTCGACATTCCCTAACTCTTAATAGGTCTATGTGGTTTTTTCCTATTGGGTTACAGTTTTATGATCTATGATAAGGCTATGACTATAGCTCTTATCTCTTGGTCTAGGTGTAACATTATTATTTATTGTAGGGACCTAGGCTAATAGTCCCTAACTATCAGTGGGTCCACAAGCTAGTTCCCCATTGGATCCTACCCTGTGAACTCTAATTATATGATAGACAAGATGTGATGACTCTAGGTTTTTGGGACATATCCAAGTGTATACTACTATGGTCAAAATATCAATTGTTGATTTCTCAAGAGTCATTCCCTATGATTTATGTATGGTTATAAACCATGACATTTTAATAGGCTTTTGTATTGCCCAACACATGCATGGGTTACTTCCAATATTGGATTAATTCTTGAGATAAGCATTTCTTCTACTTGAGTGAGATTAGATATAACTTTAGGATATACTCAGGTCTATGTTATTATAAGCACATAAGTGATAAATGTTTTTCTCTGCAATGTACTTACGATAAGTATGATCACCATGGTAATTTATTATTTTAACACCTATATATGATTATTTATAAATTGAGCATGGATGTATTGAGGAAAAACCATCTATTCTCTCATAATAATCTTATTTAAGGTTTCCTAATAACACCATCATTAATTGGGGTTTAGTAATTTGACTAGTTTACTATTTTTTATGGTTTATGGTTTTTGTTTTATGTCAAATGTCTAACCGCAAGTCCTCTGAGAGTCTTCTGATATTTTGCCGATAGTTTTATAAAATTGATTGATTTAAAAATAAGAATTTTTGATTGATATATATTTCAAGAACACAAAAATAACATAGTAATAATGATTTCTTTGAGAAGAGATGTTTTATTACTCAATATTGCAATATAACCATATGCTTATCTTTGGGAAGAGATGTCTGATTTCTATTTCTAGGTTACATATTCATTTATACATATTTTAAAGGTAGGTGGAGGATGTGGAAGGTCAATAATATCAAGGTATATTAAGTGGCTTGACTTTAATGATTTACAATAATACAAAAATTCAAGGAATTACTATTTTTAGATTGCACTAATAAAATTAAAATTTGGGGCACTTATATTAGGTTTTCTAGGGGTTAAAAACTAACAAGAAAATATTGGTGCCATCTCACCACATTCTCCTCATTCTTATCTTTCCAATGGTTCAAATGGGGAGTTCATTAGAGCTATGGTGCAAAAGTTATGGCTCCCAGAAGTTCAATCATCAATTGGGGTAGAACCATTGCCCAAATTGTCCCTTGAATTGTTACCCAGATCATTCATCCCTCCTTGAGAAGCAATTGTCACCATTATGTCAATATTCCTCATCAAGTGTGATAGGTGTGTCTTAAATTTATTCTCTATGATCCACTCACCTTGGTGGCTATGTTGGCCCATTTTGACCACCCAATAAAGCAGAATAGAGTATGTTATTGTTGTCTTCATCTAGGTGTCCACAATCTAATCCTCCTCCATTGAAGTAAAACTCTATAGATCAACCTCATCAATGTCTAGTTATTATGCTATGACTGAAGTTTATAATAGAGGTGGATGATATGGTTTGAGGAGCTCCACATTGAATATTGGATATAGACCAAGGTAGGCTAGTAGGTTTAACTCAAAATCATTTTTTCCAAATTTTTTGGTGATGGTGTAGGGACCATATTGCAAAGGCCAAATTTTTCTATGTGGGCATAAAATTCATTCCTTTTGACGTTGTAACCAAACATTGTCATCCACATCAAAATGGTTTGCAATCCAATGTTTATCATGGCATTGCTTATACTTATGATTCATCTTCTCCAAGATGTCATGAACCTACTACTAGATGTGTTGCATTTGTTTAATTAAATTTATTACTTTTACTACCTCATATCTCCCATGAGGTGTGTATTCTATGGTGTAGAATAGAACATCTATAGCAATTGGTGTTATGGGTTAGAACCTAAAGCATAATTAGAATGGACTATTCTTGGTCTAGTTTTGTAGGACCTGATTATATCCATGTTGTATGAAAATAAGCCCTTCATCCCATGTGCATGGATGTTTGGAGTGATATATCTGAATCATGTGAATAATCAAGTGGTTCACCACTTTTGTTTGACCATCAGTCTGTAGATGGAAGGTTGTGGACTTCATCAACTTGGTATCCATCATCTTCCATAGAGTGGACCAGAAGATGCTTAGGAACCTGCTATCTCTATCTGAGATAATGGATTTGGGGACACCAAAATGGAACCATACATGACTAAAATATAGTTGAGTAGTTTCTTCAATAGATATATATTTTTTTACAAGAAATAATGATATCCATTTTTGAAAAATGATCAACTACAACAAAAATACAGTCCTTGCCATGTTTTAAAGTGGGCAAACCTAAGATAAAATCCATTAAGACAGATTCCTAAGGCCTAGTTGGTTTTGGTAATGGCATGTACAATCCTTGCTTCTTATTTGTTAGCTTGTATATCACACATGGGGTAAAATATTAGAGGTATCTTTCACATATGGGGCCAATAGAAGTGTTTTGAATAACTACCAATGTATTTTCTACACCAAAGTATCCAACTGTCCTTCTGAAATGTGCTTCCCATACCTTCTTCTATTACTTTGTAGCTGAAACATAGATGTGCCCCATGTGATAGAGGACATTATCTTGAAAATAAAAACATAAAGCATTTTTAACTTCTTGAAGCACCTGATATGTATTAGCAAAGTTAGGATCTACTTCATACATAACACCTTAAGTGGTAGTCTCATGTGCACAAAGGTCAAGAACTATTGTGACTGCAATAATTGGTGGGTGGCTTAGATAATATGCAGTCATATTTAAGCTCCCCTTTTTGTGTTTGATTATCAGATGGAATTATTACAATAATGTGGCCCAATATTGGTGCCTATCATTTCATAATTTGCTTTGTGTATGGATGAATTCCAATGGTTTATGGTCAGTGTGAATGATCATCTCTTTCCCCAAGATGTAATTGTAGACACTGAAATCGTGTCTAACCTTGGTCATTCCCCCCTTGGTCCATTTCTAACCCATACAATTACTAATTTAAAATAATAAACTTATTAACCCCCCTCCTTTAACACATCACCCATGACACCTCACCTAGGACACCTCACCTTGGACTATTTCCCATCCTATGACTCACCCAAGACCTATTCTTACTTCTCTCTAACCGCCTAACCAACTCTCGTGCGTATTTAGCCCAACCTTTGACATTCTCCAACGGATCTTGCACTTGGCGGATGGAGAATGGGAACGGTTCTCCACCCACCGACGTCAGTCAATTGTCGGCCGACACTGGCGGAATCGCCGACGTTGGTTTACTTAAACCATTTTTCTAACCTCTTTCGAATCTAATCACAAAAATCACAAGTTGATAATTTTTGGAGAGCTAATCGCGAATCCAAAACCCTCTTCTGGCAAAACAAAGTTCTCGTGCTCTTGCTTTTTGGTGTTCTGGCTTCTTGTTCTCTTGCAGGGATCAGCATTCTTGACAGCATTTTCTAGGCACTGAGATCTGGCATCAGACACTCTGCACAGGGACTGTATAATATCTCCATCACCATCGATAACAGAAACACAACTAAGTATTTGTACTATCTTTGTTTCAGTATCATTTCAATTATATTAGCACTCCGTCTACTGTCTATTCCAACATCCTTGACCCAATCTCCTCTGTCCTTCCCAGAGAGGCTGAAAAGCCCTCTCTCCTGTTCATCCTCCTTTTGCCTCTGTCACCAATTCAGTCCATTTCCAGACAATATTCTCAGTCCCTTAGACCTCAAGTAGTCCCACACAGACCCTCAGACCCTCAGACGAGACCATAGTCCATTCTGCAGACCAAAAACCAACCCTGTACCCAGCTCCTGGCCATTGCCCTGACCGACGCCGGTCATTTCCCCTATCGACGTCGGTGACCTCTCTGACCGACGCTGGAAATACCACCGATGTTGGCAACTATGCAAAGTAGATTCCTGCTAAACAGGTATGCTTTTACTTTCAGTTCTTTCATTCTATCTTTTATCATTTATCACTTTCTGCTTCCGATTAGCATTCTGTTTTAACAGTGGATTGTCATCCTCTAAGAAGCCTTAGCGCTTCTAGGATCAAGCTTTTGCTTGGCAATCCACCCTTTTGTCATCTAACATTTTTTGTGTTTTAGTTTCTTTCTCTTTTAGGTGTCATCCTCCACAACCAAAGAGGAGTTCTCACTATCGTCTGAATTTTGGTGCGCAAAACTATATCCAGGTACATACAAGCCTTAGACCATATCTATTAGTTTCTTATTCTTCTTTTGAATGTGAAAGCAAATCTAGCGTAGAAACATTCTAACACGCTCGGTGGGACCCTTAGGGCCTTCCTTGAGTTTCTTTCCTTCTTTTTTCATTTAGGTGCATTAGGTTTCTCCCTCTTCACCTCTTTCTTCTCTTCTAAAAGACATCATAAGCAGGAATAAAAAGAACTTTTCTCTCTTTTCTTGCATTTCTAGACTAGTCAAAAATCATATTCTTTAACCCTTTCTCAAACTTGTTTTCATTTGAATTCATATTTTGACTTGGGGCTTAAAATACATTGCATTCCATTTCTACTTGCTTGCATTTCTTAGTCCACACTTAGTAATTAATAAACGTATATTGAATTAATCGTAGATCACTTGATGTTACACAACCAAACCACTTACACCAAATCAAACATCAAACTCACTTGAGACAAGGCCTGACTGGGATTTCATCACCCAGTGGATACCTTACCCATTCCGGCAATCCCACTTGGATTTCACCACCAAGGGGAAAACCCACTCTGTTCTCTGGCAAAGTCTAATCTATAGGGAAAGTATATTTTGGCTAAGCGAAACTAGCTCACCACTGGGATCGTGAAGTGAGGGGAGCTTGCTCCTTAGCACCAGGGCAAGTACAGAACCTAACACAGACTTTTGAGTGCCTAAACATACCTGAAACCATCTCTAGACTACTTCTTCTAGGACCCGTCTCATAAACCAAACTTCCAAACACTTTTTAAGGCATAAGCCAACACGATCCTAATAAAATTATTCCTAGGGATTTAACATTTAGGATCTGTCTGTCTTCATCTTACTTTCTATTTTTATCTGGTTTTTTGAGCTAGTAAGGATGTTTTCTTCTTTGTTTCCAAAAACTTTTAAATTTTTTGAGTTTCTGGAAAACACAGTAACCGACATCGGTTTTATATCCGATGTCAGCAACTTTTCTCCACCGGTATCGGTTATCTGACTGACATCGGCAGCCTTATTCACTGGCATCGGTTCTTTTACCAACATTGGTCACTGTCCAATCTTTTTCATCCCAAAAATAGTAACCTTAAAATCCAACTTTCTTGCTGTGTAGACACCCATTCTGAGTTTCTGAAACTGAAAAAACACAGTTTTTTGAAACCTGACCCTTTCTTGCCTTGAATGTTTTTGACACGCAGTCAAACCAAGTCTCTTCTTGACCACGCTAGCCAACAACCGCTTCCGCCTTCACCATCCATAACTAGTCCTATAATGGAGTTCCACTCAGAGACTGAAAGAAATCCTACTCGCCCAACCCCACCCCAGACTCCTATTGTCCCAAAAGGGGACCAATATTTCACACGATTCTTGGACCTCAACGTCAAAGCCTTGCAGCACTATCTCACGCATAGCCAAATGTGAGACTCCCTAGGCAACCCAATCTATGGGATGCCCACTTCTTTAGCCGAGACAATGATCACATCAATAGTATCTACAATTCAACCTATAGACAATCAAGCCAACACCTTGACTAATAACCCAACTATGTCCTACCTTCAAAATTTAGCCTCTCCTTCTAGACCTACCTCCATGGGGGTTCTGGTACCCCCTCAACCTCAAACTACTCAACCAAATCCTACACCTTTCCAAAATCTAGTGGTCTCCATCCCCCTACTCTTCCGCCTATCAACACAAGAGTAATTGTCTACCCTTCAACAAGTGCGGCCACTCCTCAACCATCTTTGACGGCCCCTATCCAACTTATGCCTACCAACCCCATAACACAAGTGCCCTTTGCTTCAACTTCCGTCCTGATAACTAGCTACCCATATGTTGCGTCTATGCAACCAACCACGTCATATGTCCCTCTCAATATCTTTCAAGCGCCTTATAATTTAGGGGGCACTCCACCCACCAATCCGTCAGTAGATATCATCAAAATGCTGATGGACAAGATGTCTAGTCTAGAGACCTCCGTTTCTGGCTCACACAATGCTCTCTCATACGAGCAAATTTGCAATGAGCCCATTCATCCTTTTATCCCGATTAGGCCATATCCCAGCCAGTGGGAACTTCCTAAATTTTCTTGCTTTCAAAGCAAGGAAGATCCACAATAGAATTTACGAGCATTCAGACATGCCTGTTACCTTATTGCTCATGATGATGCATTGCTCTTACGCACATTTCCTATGTCTCTTTCTGGTGCTGTGCTTGACTGGTACAACTCTCTTACCAGCCATTCCCTCTTCACATTTACACAGCTGGCCCAGCTCTCTCTTGATCACTTCTCCATCAACATCACCAAGAAGGTCTCGATCACAGACCTCTATTCTATCTATCAATTCGATGACGAATCCATAGCTAACTTCGTTGCTCGATGGAGGGGTCTCATCAATCAACTCTCCTTTTCCTTACCCCAACCCGAACTTATTGAACTTTTCTCCCGAGCCTGGGCCAAACATATTTCTTCCACCTTACAGGTTCAGACCTTCTGTACCTTCGACGAAGCCTTCACGATGGCCCACAAACTTGAGTCACGTGTCATTGAGGAGAATAAAGTCAAGTTGCGGAGCAAGAATCCCAACTCCAAGACTAATGACCCCTCTTCAAAATCTTCCTCATCTATTTCTAAGTCTAAAGCTTCAGCAAATGTTGTGGTCATTAGATCTTCCTCCTCTTCCCCTTCAACTAACCAGCCTGAGCCATCCACGTCTCAGAGTGCCACCCACCAATTCTAGCAGAGATACGTAAAACAATAGTATACTCCACTCGGAGAATCATATGCGTCTGTGCTAGAAAAAATCATCAAATAGGGGGTCATCAATCTCCCCCAGATCCGACCACCTCCACAATTTGATCCTTCCCGCGCCATCCCTACATGGTATAGGGAAAATGACTTTTACAATTACCACCGTGTCAAAGGTCATGACACGGGTAACTGTAAGACATTTAAAAACATAATCCAAGACATGCTTGAAAAGGGTGACCTCATCTTAGATAATCCCAATGCACCTCCTAATCAGGGCATCGACATCTTCAAGCAACCATTTCCCAATCATCTGCCAGCCCAAAATAATGTCCAGACCTTGATTGACAACACTCATGAACACAACATTCAAACAATGAATACGGTCTTGCCCTTCATTCTCGACCAACCTCAAGAAGTTAGTCCAGCACATGTGGACGAGCCTCTTTCTCTAGTTAGTTCTCCATCAACCTCTCTCATCTTGGAGGATGCCTCGACCCTACCAGCACCACCTGTTTCACCATCTTCCTTCTTACTACCCATGGAGGACTCAACCCTTCCCACTCCTCGACCACAAGTGGAGGGCACAATCATTCCTACCCTTTTCCCGCTTGAGGAGCCTCATTCTCCAGTTTCTTCTCCTCCCAGGGGAGAACCTGCCTCTCCTTCGTCTCCAATCAAGGATGAACCTATCACGACTTCATCATGCCTTGGGACTGAGACTACTACACCCATCTCATCTTCAGCCCTGCAAACATCAACATCTTCTCAAGAACCCAAACCCCATCCATCATCTTCTCAACCATTTTCTCGGTTAGTGGAGAAAATTGGACTTCTCCCTTCAAGGAAAGTGGAACATCAGATATTGTGGGAGCATCTCAAAACTCTTCAACATGCCCATGCCCTCTCATCTCATGCTGCCAATCCTCCCAAGGCGCAATCTCCCACAACCCTTAGCAAAAACTAGACTCCTGTCTCTAAACCTCAACCAACCCCATCAAAACCAAACCCGCATCTACCCCATCTAAACCTATCAAGTCACTCGGCGTTCACCCTGTCTCTACCCTCACTCACCCGCAAGTGAAGGTGGACCTAGACCAGAGCTCAACCAATAGTAGTCTTCCAACCAAATCAAAGAAGACTGTCAAACCACAGAGGTGAATGCCTCCTCCTCCGTCACCATTGCCATCCATTTTGGGCCCCCATCCTTTGACCCTGACCAGAGTCCTTCCTACTCTGGCCTTTAATCAAAACCAGTTACCTCCTTTTCTTCCTTTTCCTACCTCCAGTCTACCCTCTCTCAAAAAGACAACACCTCTCATGAATAAAGTGCGGTCTCCACCTGTCGCCGCACCGTCAACCCACAAGGTGGTACGGAAGCCTCCTCCGACTCTGCCTAAGCAAAAGTAACCAGTATCACACGCATCAGCAGGTATGGACCCTTTAGTGGGTTCATATTCTTTGATATTACACCAAATTTTGCAGACTTCTAGCATAACCCTTCCATCCATCAGGCCATTCCAACCCCTCAAATCTAAGCCCTCCTGATTCGATGACACAAAGATTTGCTTATATCATCGTACACCAGGACACAATACCGAGACTTGATGTGCCCTAAAATCCGTCATTCGCCAATATCTGGAGAAAGACACTCTTCTCTTTAAGGACACTCTTGGCCGACCCCTGACTCCTCATAACCCTCTGACCTCTTCAAACCCATCAACATCTCATCAATAGGTTATAACCTCTTCATCTCCTTCACCTCCTATCTTTGAAATTAATGCCATCCACATAGCCACTAGGTCACGAAAGGATAAAGCAAAGGAAAAAGCTGCTATTCCTTGGACCTATCCTTTTGTCCAGTCACCTCAACCACCGAAAACCAAGATTTCCATCTTAGGTGCATCCCAACCCTCTTCTTCAGAGGTAATCAAAGACTCTATGATAAAACAACTTCACCAAATGCCTGTGAAGATGACCTTATATGACCTTATCCAAAGATCCCCCTAGCATCGTCAAGTCCTAATCAAAGCCTTACAGGTAGCAGAGGTCCAACCTGAAGACCCCAACCACTAGCTACCCTAGTCCATTCTTTATCCCCCGTCGCCTCTATCACTTTCAGTGATTCTGAAATTCCTACCTCTACCTTGGAAGATCAGGACGTTGCTCTTTTTATCACAGCCTATGTTGATCAAACCCGCATTAAGCATGTTATGATTGATGGGGGTGCCAGCATTAATATCATTTCTACCCACGCCTTTGATCAGTTGGCTCTTCCCAAGAATTGCATATCGAAAACTGATGTAATCCTTAGATCCTTTAATGACACTACCACTAACACTATTGGCACTATTGTCCTTCATATTCGCATTGGCCCATGCACAATCCTGGAGCTCTTCTACATCATTGAGGGTGAATTCCAATATAACATGCTATTAGGATGACCTTGGATCCGTGCCATGGCTTGCGTCCCTTCAACACTTCACCGTTGTGTCAAATTTGAACACGACAAATAAGTCCATGTCATTCTGGCCGACCCATCTCCTTTCAAGACTTGTAACACAACCTATCGACCAAACGATGTTCTTATTCCTCTCAAGGCACCAACCCAAACATCATCTCCATCTGCGGAAGCGTCAACTAGTATGCAAATATCAGTTGCCATCACATCACCTTCTCAAGTGACAACCAAGGACCCCATGGATGATATCTTCCAAAAACTTTCTCTTGGGGAATATCGCTTACTTACTCTAGACATGTTCCAAACTCCTCAAGAGTATGGACAACTTCATCATAATCCAAGCTATGACCATCGGATCGGAATGGTCATTCCTTATGGTCCTCCTAGCCTTAGAACCAACCTCATCTATGGGGGGCTGGATCAAGCTCCTACAGACGAGAATCCTTCCTCCTCACCTCAACTATTCACATCTGATTTCTCCTTTCTTGGTAACCCCACCTTTGCACATACCTACCTTTATAAGTGTGCATGGAAGGGTTTTGGCTTTGGGCGATACGAACAAGGCTCCCATCGGCCTATTGAACCACCCAATGATGATTATGCCAAGAAATGATATGGATTGGGTTTACAAGAACCCATTGAGGCTTCTGCAATTCTTTGCCCCGA
The DNA here is from genome assembly GCA_037957365.1 of Torreya grandis. Lineage (NCBI taxonomy): Eukaryota > Viridiplantae > Streptophyta > Pinopsida > Cupressales > Taxaceae > Torreya > Torreya grandis. The sequence goes on from JARHVA010004968.1 coordinate 1,228,952, forward strand.
ACCTACCATCGACCAATCTCTTCCAGACTCGCCTATTCTTCCTTCCTCACCTACGGAGTCAGTGGTTTCCATCCCTCCTAGTTTTTTTTTGTATAAACACCATCCGCTTGGAACCCCTAACCTATCAACTCAATAGGGTTCCCAGGTCTCTCCCTCTCATTTATCCTAGCATGATAGACGATGAATCGACAACCATTAACACTGTGCACTGCATAGACGACGATGCCATTCTTACCTATATGGGTGCCGACGACTCTTTCATTCAGTGCTCCCTCCCTTCTAAAATGCATGTTATGTTAAATGAATCAACCATTAACATTAACCTTCCATCTTCTGGTGTTCCTCATGTCTTAAAGATTGGTCAATCTTTAGACACTCAGGAGCAGATCGACTATACCCAGTTCCTCTCTGACCATAGCAAGGCCTTTGCCTGGACTTATAGCGACATGCCTGGCATTGACCCCACCATCGCTACCCATAATATCGTCAAAAACCTAGAGGCTAAGCTTGTTAGGCAAAATCTTTGCAAAATGCATCCTCGTGTTGCACTTCTTGTCAAAGAGGAGCTTCAACGTCTTCTCTCTATTTCTTTCATCCAACCCATTTATTATCTACAGTGGGTATCTAACATTGTTCCTGTTACCAAAGCAACTGGGGGGATCTGAATCTGTACAGACTATCGTGACCTCAACCTGGCTTGTCCAAAGGATGACTTTCCCCTTCCAAACATTGACCAGCTTGTTGATCTCATGGCCAGTCATGAGATGTTATCTCTCATGGACGGGTTTTCAGGATACAATCAAATCCTAGTTTCACCAGAAGATCAGCACAAGACCACTTTCATTACCCCATGGGGGACTTTCTGCTATCGAGTCATGGCTTTCGGCTTAAAGAATGCAGGTGCCACTTATCAGCGTACCATGACTACATTTTCCACGATCTCCTCCACAAAATCATGGAGGACTATGTGGATGACCTACTAGGCATGTCCAAACTTCATCGTGACCATCTGACCATTCTCAAAATCACCTTCTCTCATCTTCTTCAATACAATGTTCGCCTTAGCCCTAAGAAATGTGTTTTTGGGGTCCTCTCTGGTAAGCTTCTAGGCTTCATTGTTTCTTTTCGTGGCATCGAGATAGATCCCACCAAGATCCATGCTATCCTCAAAATGCCACCCCTGACCAATCTCAAGCAGCTTTGCAGTTTGCAAGGGAAGCTCTAGTCCATTCGACATTTCATCTCGTAGCTTTCTGATCGCTGCCAACCTTTTCATCATCTTCTTAAAAAAGACATCTCTTTTACATGGGATAAGGACTGTCAAGAGGCTTTTGAAGCCCTTAAACGCTATCTGGTCTCCCCACCAGTCCTCATTCCACCTCAAGACAACAAACCCTTTTACCTTTATATCTCAGCCACTAATCATTTGTTAGGTGCCATGATCGCGCATTGAGACGAGCATCACTGCGAGCAAGCAGTTTACTACATCAGCCGAACACTAGTCGACTATGAAACTCGGTACACCCATACCGAGAAACTCTATTTGGTGTTAGTCTTTGCCACTACCAACCTCTGCCATTATCTTCTTAACCACAAAACATTTGTCATCACTCACACTGACCCTCTCAACTATATGCACTCCAAGCCATATCAGAATCAACATATGGCTCGGTGGCTCATGTCGCTTGCTGAGTTTGACCTCAAATTTTTCCAGCAAAAGTCTATAAAGGGGAAAATAATCACTGATCAACTAGCAGATGCTCCTCTTCCCAAAAATCAACCTTCTCACTATGAGTTTCCTGACGAGTCTATCGTCATGCTTTCCACTGATGACACTGTCTATCAGATGACCATGTTCTTCGACGGCTCCAAATGTCAACTCGGTGGGGGTGCCGGAGTCATTCTCATCCCTCTCGAAGGGGAGCCCATGCCTCTGTATTTTAAACTTGACTTTGATTGTACCAATAATATGGCTAAATATGAGGCCTTAATTTTGGGACTTCAGACCGCCCTTTCTCTCAACATCAAGACCATCAACATCTTCAGTGACTCGCAGCTCATCGTCAATCAGGTCAACGGATCATACCTCTATAAAAATGAAATTTTGCAAAGGTACAAAAACTGTACTGACATTCTCCTTGCATCTTTTGACCATTACCTCCTACAGACTGTTCCTCGATCCATAAATAAGTTTGCCGACACCATGGCTTCTCTTGCTTCGCATATCCCGTCATCATCATCTGCATCCAGACTTTTTGTCATGGTGCATCATTTGCCGTTACCTTCCTATCTCTCTCCTAACATTAATCATGTCAACACTATAGACTCTAACCCACAAGATGATTGGCATAAGTAACTTGTGGACTAATTATCTCTTTCTATCATTCCTCCCAACCTCTCTAGCAATGCGCATCGAGCTTTCATCAAGCGCACCGCTCGCTATACCATGATAGGTGGTCTTCTCTATAAGTGAGGTTTCGATGGCCTCCTTCTTCGCTATCTCATCTCTACTGAAGCCTCTCATGCCATTAAGTAAGCCCACGATGGGATTTGTGGCAGACACTTCAGTGGGAATTTGGTTGCCAAGCGCATCCTTCGTTTGGGCTATTATTGGCCTACTCTTCATCAAGACGATAGCGATTATGTTTGGCGTTGCATCAAGTGTCAGTAGCATGCTAACTTGCTTCATCTCCCTAGCCATGCCTTACAAGTTGCTCAGGATTTTTGGCCTTTTTCACAGTGGGGCTTAGATCTCATCGGTGAGATTAACCCTCATTCGTCTCTTCGTCATCAGTCCATCATCACTGCCACTGAGTATTTCACTAAGTGGGTGGAAGCTATTCCTCTTGTCTCCACAAAATCCAACAAGATCATCGACTTCATCAACACCCACATCATCTGTCATTTCGGTGTCCCTCATAAGATCATCACCGACAATGGCAAGTCCTTCAAAAACAAAACTGTCCAAAAGCTATGCGACTCATTTGGCATCAAGCTCAGTTTCTCTTCACCTTACTACCCACAAGCAAATGGGCAGGCCGAGGCTTCCAACAAAATTCTGACTAAAATTCTCATGAAGGTGGTCAACGACACAGGAAGGGACTGGCACTTTCACATTCCCTTCGCTTTGTGGGCCTACCGCACTAGCATCCGAACATCTACGGGTGCTACACCTTTTTCTCTTGTGTACAAAATAGAGGCCATCTTACCTCTTGAAGTACAGATCCCATCTCTTCGCACTTCTCTACATGACATCCTTTCCAATGATGACTTTTGTCAAGATCGCTTAGCTCAACTAGAGTTACTTGATGAGCGCCATCTTGCTGCCCTTAATCACCTCCATGTCTATCAAAATCACATCAAATGAGCCTATAACAAAAATTTGAGAGAATGAGATTTTAATATCGAAGACCTCGTCCTCAAAGAGAATCAGCATGTGACTAATATGGAGTGAAGTAAACGAGGAAAATTCACTCCTAATTAGCTCAGACCTTACATCATCACACATAAGTATAGATCAGGGACTTATCATCTGTCTTCTCTTGAAGGCCGACTAGAACTTGAGCCCCTTAATGCGTTGCATCTATGACCATTTTACTGCTAGTCGAGTATTCATTTACTTAACATTTAACTTGAGCTCATCCCTTGAGCAATCCCCCGTCCTCTTAATCCCAATTTCTTTCAACCCTATTCCCCGTAACAAATCCTCTAAAACCCTTTTATATAGTATGGATGCTTTGTCCTAATAAAAGGGAGCCCTTGAACTTCTATAAGTCTTGTCCATGACTCAAATTTCTATCAACAATAAATCAAGATGTCAAAATATCTAAGGTCACTATATCAAGCTCAAAATTTAAAAAAAAGGCAGACTGCTCCCTCGAAGGACAGCTGTACTATCATTATTGTAGCTAATAGACTGCTCCCTCGAAGGACAGCTATTCAAAAGCCCTCTTATTAAGCAAAAATCTAGACCACTCCCTTGAAGGATGGCTATGACTAAATCTGGCAATAAACATCACTATCTTAGAAGCTTCTCGCATCGATCAGCTTCATAATTGACCACCAAGCACAATGACATCACTATATAGGCTTCCCGCATTGATCAGTCTGCCAAAAAAAAAGAGGTCATGGACTTGACTTGTACTTGTCTCAGGGTCTCCTATATGCAGGGGCAAGGTTATCTCTGCTCTTACAATGGGTTACCCTATTTCCTCCTATCCTAACATCTTCTCAGAGGACTTCGAGCTCACTTTAATGTAAAAAGTGATTCGATTACCGCTCTAACACAACTTATGGTCAATGACACAATGCATGAATGGGGTTCTTGGTTCTAACAACCCCTATCTGTGTTATCCTTTTGGTCCTTGTCAATGAAAGGGCGAATATGCCTTTCACTTCTCTTTCACACTTTGGTCACATTCAACCAAACCCTTTTTTTACCAAGACCACTACCATGACCATGACCTTAACCCTGACCAGACCATCACTCACTTTGACTCTTCTTCCCTTTTTGGGAGAACTACATAGGCCTGAGGCCCCTAACGATAGGGGCTATGTAGGCAACACTTAGTTGACATGGGGTCTTCTAGGGTTAGCTCGGCCATTCCTTCATCACATTCCATCATCGCATTTCTTCCATCACATTTTTATTTCATCACCTGCCAATCACATCACAAACAATCACTTATTTACATAATCATTAATATTAATCATTTACATTCATATCATTAATCATTAATCCTAATCATACATTCATCATCATATAAACACAACAATATCAGCATCCTAATCCTAAAAATCATATCACAACATGCATCAAATCAAAATAGCATCATTCACATCATAATCATTAACCATAAACGATATCATCATCATAAATTAAGCATTCATATCATATAATCTAAAAGTCATAACATAAATATTATAATCATATCATCATCATTACATTAAGCATACATCATTAAAAACATATAAAAATGCTGAACACATTAAACATTTTACAACATTCTCATAACACATCCATGATCAAATAACTGATATTATATATATCATAAAAAGTTTTACAATGGCATAATCATGCCTCTGTCACTCTCTCAAAATCATATACATCTCGCATCATCGGCTCGCAGGCTGGTATATACATAGTATCAAAATCTCTCAAGGCTGTGGCTACGGTGGTGGCGGCGGTGGCCTGGAAGATGTTGTATCATCTCTCCCCTCTGATCTGTGCCTCCTGCGTGAATCAGTAGCAGTCGCTCGTGACCTAGACCGCTGTCGGCTCTGCTCTGCCCTCATATTCGAGTAGCGTTGTATTTGAGGAAACCCCCTAATGGCTCCCTCATAATACACGATCTCATCCAACACATTATGGTATCTAACTATAGATACCATATGTGGTGGACCCATCTGACCTACAGTTGTGCCCTGCACTGAACCCTGTGGCTGTGAGAATGTTGGCTGCACTGACACTGACTATGTGGGCTCCTACGCTAGCTGTTGAGGTGGATGCTACATCAGGTCGTGCCCCCCAAAAACCTGTCCTGCCACTACCTGTGCCTAGGCTATGGCCAATTGTCCCTGTAGTAGTGTGACCTGACCTATTAACACTACCACTCGACCCGTCATCTCTGTCAGCTGCCCTGTTACCCCTACCAACTGTCCCTACAAAACTATGACCTGGGCCTGTGCTGCGTCCCTCTCCTGCCACGCGGTGTCCCTCTCCTTGCAGGCTGTATCCCGCTCCCTGGTAATGGCCTGTGGATCTAGTTGCGGCCCTACTTGTACACCTGTGTACTGCCCTGCCCACCATGCCGTGTAGGCCTCTGTACAACCTGGGTCAGCCACCCCAGGTCCTGCTGGCAACTCCTCAAAATTTGGGCCCTCTGTCTCTTCTGGCAGTGGGAGCGGTGCCTCAATATCATCTCGCCTATACTGCGAGAATGCGGGAGGTATGTCTTATAGCAGCCCGTACTGGCGCCGCACTCTCTGTGCTGGCACTCTCTCGAGCTCACCGACTCGCCTGCCCCTGACCCATCTCAGGCTCTGCACCCCAACCAGCTACTCTCCCTGGTCTCTGAATGCTGGATAAACCAAGTATGGTCTCTAAATGATGTTTTCAAGAATCAGGGCCTCCAGTACCCCTCTGTAGTGCTCAATGTCTATGACCACTCCATCCACCCGCGTCTGTGCCATCACCTCATGCCACCGCCTGAATCTGACCCTAAAGCTGGCCAAAATTTCCACTGGGAGGCCAAGAGGATGGGTAACCACTATATGCTCATAGGCCCCATAATGTAGCAGGTGGCCGATGCACAAGCTGTACTGCCACCGCCGGCTAATACCCCACAGCTCTCTATACACTTGGGCTAAAAAGATAGGCACCCAAGCAACACTGTCTACTGCTCTATCATCTCAATCAAAACTCTGGTCATAACGACTGGAAACCTACCACCCTCTGCATTTGGTAACGCGTACATCGTGATGCCTATCATCATTAGCACAGCTAGTCGATGTGCATCCTCATATGCAGCGTACAGAGGCTCATACGTAAAACTTGCTGAGTGGTAGCTCATCTCAGCAATGTGCTCTCCAAACAGTGTCACCATATGAATATCATGCACCTCTCTCGAGCACGCATAAAGGTCTGCTCCGTGTACCGACAGCCGCAAAATCTAGTACACATCCTCGACTGTGACCGTCATCTCTCCCATGGGCAGGTGGAAAGTGTTGGTGGAATGATCCCACCACTCGATCAATGCCACCATCAAGCTCACATCCCACACCACTCTGCAGTAGTGTCGCAACCCACCTAGTCCCATTGCGCTCATCTACGCCCACTCCTTGACTGTCACACCTCCACGCATCCGCGTTAGCAAAGTCGGGAGGCGATCTCGCAACATCAAAGTCATCCTCACCTGCATCCACCCAAGTCAATCTCATGTTAATTTTTTTTTCCTATTTGACTATCTATGCCTGACCCAACACCTAAGAAGCCCTTGGTGTAGCTTCGACCCCTCGACTTGACCATTTTTTTATCCCTCTTTTGACCAGGCAGCCATCGACATCGGTTAGCGTGCCGGTGATGGCACTCACCTAACCGACGTCAGCCACCTAGTGACCGACACCGGCAGGTTAGCGATCGATGCTGGTGAACCTGCCGACGTCAGCGATTGGTTCGACCCTAGGGCCGAACGAGGCGAGCCCTAAAATTAGGGCTTCCCCTCTATTCCCCCTATCCCCCTAAAACCCTCCTAACTTGTTTCTAACCTACCCTAATACCCCCACCCACCCTCCTAGCTACCCTCCCCCCTCAATTTCTAGCTAAAACAACAAAAACTCATAAAAACAAAATGAAAACAAAACCAAACTAAATGAGATCATGGGGCCTCCTACCTCATCTCAGCATCGTCAGCATGGTGGCATGATGGGTGCCACTGGTGGAGGACCTCCCGAGGGTCCTCTACTGCCCTCTACCATCTCCTCTGTCTCGATTTGTCCTTAAGCTCCTGCTGGCCCACAACTACCTCTTCAACCTCCAATCTGACTCTAATCCACTCCCTCTCTCCACCAATCTCATTCTGCCACCTCACACCGCTAATGCATTCACTCCCAGTCACTTTCACTCCCAAATCTCTAGAGCACCTTTTTCTCTTGGTCAACAAATCACAAATGACTTTTGGTGGGCCGCCAATCTAGTTTTGTCAGACTTGGCAGGCCACCGACGTCGGCATAGGTGTGCCCTAATCCACCGACGTCGGCTGACTTCTGCTGACATCGGCCCTTTTTGGCTACCAACATTGGTTTTTATCACCGATGTCAGCGGCCTTCCAACCTCCTTTTTTCATCATGTTGCCCCAAATTCATGACCCCAATCAGTCAGTTCTCTAGACCCCGTCATCTTAGCCCCTTAGGGTACCCTGGAGATCATGACTATCTCCTTCGACAACGACCACTTCCAAAGCAAATTTGCCTTGGTTATTTTTGCATGTATGCTACCTCATGAATGGCTAGCAAAATTGTGTGCATATTTTTGACCTTCACAAGTATAGGATCGCAAGCCGGTTGACCCCCACTACTTGTGACATTTTTCCTATTTTCAGGAGCACTTCCTGAGCCTGGGATACCTGGAACACGATGACCCATTGGAGCTTCAACTTAGATTGCATAACCCAATCAGCTATGACTATATGTTGGGGCCCAGTTACTTAAATTTTGGCACTCCTCGACCCTTGACCTGAGACTATTTGACCTAACCATCTCGTGAAGTGGTGTACGCGCAATCACGACTTTTGCAGCGTTCTCACTCTATCTTCCCCATTTTCATCCACTCTTTGTCAAATCAACACCCGATTCCAGGTTCCTTTCCCTCGACTCCTGCTTTGAGGGGGAATACCTCATCCACTCGAGACAACCAATCCTCCTATTTTTGTCTTGCAGTTCACTTGGACAACCAACAAGATGAAATCAACCTTATCCCACACTTGGGGAAACTAACTCCTATTTTTGTCTTATAGTTCGTCTAGAATAACCAACAAGACAAAAAGGGGCAAATGTAGACACCGAAATCGTGTCTAACCTTGGTCATTCCCTCCTTGGTCCATTTCTAACCCATACAATTACTAATTTAAAATAATAAACTTATTAACCCCCCTCCTTTAACACATCACCCATGACACCTCGCCTAGGACACCTCGCCTTGGACTATTTCCCATCTTATGACTCACCCAAGACCTATTCTTACTTCTCTCTAACCACCTAACCAACTCTCGTGCGTATTTAGCCCAACCTTCGACATTCTCCAACGGATCTTGCACTTGGCAGATGGAGAACGGGCTTGGTGGCTCTTTTACCTGTTCTCCACTCGCCGATGTCGGTCAATTGTCGGCCGACACCGGCGGAATCACCGATGTTAGTTTACTTAAACCATTTTTCTAACCTCTTTTGAATCTAATCACAAAAATCACAAGTTGCTAATTTATGGAGAGCTAATTGCAAATCCAAAACCCTCTTTCGGCGAAACAAAGTTCTCGTGCTCTTGCTTTCTGGTGTTCTGGCTTCTTGTTCTCTTGCAGGGATCAACATTCTTGATAGCATTTTCTAGGCACTGAGATCTAGCATCAGACACTCTGCACAGGGACTGTATAATATCTCCATCACCATCGATAACAGAAACACAACTAAGTATTTGTACTATCTTTGTTTCAGTATCATTTCAATTATATTAGCACTCTATCTACTGTCTATTCCAACATCCTTGACTCAATCTCCTCTATCCTTCCCAGAGAGGCTGAAAAGCCCTCTCTCCCGTTCATCCTCCTTTTGCCTCTGTCACCAATTCAATCCATTTCCAGACAATATTCTCAGTCCCTTAGACCTCAAGTAGTCCCACACAGACCCTCAAACCCTCAGACGAGACCATAGTCCATTCTGTAGACTAGAAACCAACCCTGTACCCAGCTCCTGGCCATTGCCCCGACCGACGCCAGTCATTTCCCCTACCGACATCGGTGACCTCTCTGACCGATGCTGGTAATACCACCGACGTCGGCAACTGTGCAAAGTAGATTCTTGCTAAATAGGTACGCTTTTACTTTCAGTTCTTTCATTCTATCTTTTATCATTTATCACTTTCTGCTTCCGATTAACATTCTGTTTTAACAGTGGATTGTCATCCTCTAAGAAGCCTTAGCACTTCTAGGATCAAGCTTCTGCTTGGCAATCCACCCTTTTGTCATCTAACATTTTTTGTGTTTTAGTGTCTTTCTCTTTCAGGTGTCATCCTCCACAACCAAAGAGGAGTTCTCACTATCGTCTGAATTCTGGTGTGCAAAACTATATCTAGGTACATACAAGCCTTAGACCATATCTATTAGTTTCTTATTCTTATTTTGAATGTGAAAGCAAATCTAGCGTAGAAACAATAATATTTCTATTATTTGTAGGCTTGCACAATGGCATAGATCTATTTGTCATATGTTAGGTATTTCCTGACTGTATCAGTGAAATTTTCACTATGATATGCAATAGGATGGCCATGTTGCATGATGACAGCTCCCATGGCATATTCAAATGCATCTATCATCAACTCAAAAGGTTGATGCAAATCTGGCAAGGCAAGAATAGGGGTTGAGAAAAGTCTATTCTTCAAATTATAATATGCCCTTTTTTGTATTTTTCCCCACTAAAATATAGCTTTAGCTCCTCCTTTAGTCACTTGGGTTAGTGGCCAAATAACATGTGAGAATCTAAGAATAAACTTGTGATAAAAATTTGTAAGACCCAAGAAGATACAAAGTTCTGTGAGGGTCCTTGGTGTAAGCCATTATCAAATAACCTAAATCTTCTTTGAATCAACACGGACCCCTTCCTCATTCACAATGTACCCCAGGTACTAAATTATTTTCATCTTGAATGTACATTTGTCAAGATTTGCATACAACTTATGCTCTTGAAGAGTTTGAAACACCTTACAAACATGTTACAGATGTTCCTCCCATGTTCTGATATAGATGAGTATGTCATCTAGGTAGACAAACATGAATGATTTGGTGAAGGGTCATAGGATGTCATCCATCATCCTCATGAAGGTTGTAGGTGTGTTAGTTAAGCCAAAAGGTATAACCAATCATTTAAAGAGACCCTCCTTAGATTTGAATTCAGTCTTATAGACATCGATGGGATCGATGGAAATTTGGTGATAGCCAAATTTGAGATCAAGTTTGATGAAGAACTTCACACCATAGAGTTGGTCCAACAGGTCATCAATCCTAGGGAGGAAGCAGTGATTCTTCACAGTGATTTTATTCAGAGCTCGATAGTCAATGCAAAGCCTCCATGTTCCATCTTTCTTTAGTGCTAGGAGAATTAGGGTACTACAGGGTGAATATCGTATCCTGGTGTGACCCTTTTGAATCAATTCTTGAATCTATCTTTTCATCTCATCATTCTCTAAAACTGATCTATGATACACAGGAATGTTAGGCAAAAAGGTGATCCTAGGATAAAATTGATAAAATGTTTTACCTGGTAGTGAAGTGGAACTCCCATGGGTGACTTAAATAAGTCATCATATTATCTTATGATTTATCCCATCTGTTTCTATTATTGTGTTGATTGTGTAGTTAGGATTGCAACATCAGCCTTCTTGGATTTCTATGGTTTGACCACCATGAAAACAAATTACTTTGTCTTCTCCACCAATTTCTTACATTGCTTGGCACTAAATAGGGAGACATATGTGGGAGGTGGTATCTCTGGTACCTTATAGTACCATGTTCCAAGAGTGAGGGTGATTCTTCAGGTTTGTGATTCATAAATGTCATGTCGATCATACATGAATGGCTGACCAAGGAGTACATCAAAAATATCTAGATTGACCACATCACACAAGACTTCATCTTGAAAAGTTTTTATTACATATGAAAGAAGATATTGATGGGTGACACGAAGGTCTCTCCTTGGGCTCAACCATCCAATACTATATGGATTTGGGTGAGGATTCATGGATAGATTTAGACTTTTCACAACTTTAGCAAAGATTAAATTCTTTTGACTCCCACTATCAAGAATAAAATGTAGAGGTTTATCTTTTACCCATAATTTGGAGTGAAATAACTTTTCCATGTAATTTGGCCTTTCCTCATGGGTTTGTGATGAAAAAATGATGGTATCAAGCTTAGCATCTACAATCTCTTCTTCATCCTCTTTGACTATAGGTTATGTATGAGACAGAGCAGTAGATGTTGAGTATTGTGACTCAAAAACTAGTGACTTGATGGCTCGAAATTCTTCTTTGGAGTGAGTTCTAGTTTTATAATAATCACACCATTTTCTAATCTTCCCCTTCTAGGGTTTCTTATCTTGAAACTCCTTTTGATTCCAATTTTGACCTTGTGTTTGACCTTCCTTATCAGTTTTCCATTTTGAAGGTTGACTCTTTGTATTCTTTCTTCCATACTTATGCTCAATATTCACAATGAACTTGTATGCCTCACCGAGGGTTTCTAAATTAAAGAGTTCTATTTCCCCCCATATGTACCATTGTAGTCCACCAAAATATTTGAGAGTCTTATGTTTCTCACTTTCTTGGATGCCTAATCTTGCAAACAGAGAATGAAAAATGTCAGTGTAATCTTGAATAGATTAGTCCTTACCTAGGTAAAGTTGTTTCCACTATATGTATAGATCATCATATGCTCCAATGAGATAGTATTATTCCTTTAACACTTCCATGAAATCATCTCAGGTAGGTTCCACCTCAAGGCTAATGTCATCTGTACCAAACCTATTTTGTACACTTCCCATAAATTTTCACAGGCAATGATGCTTTCAAAAGAACAAAAGTGATCTTTTCTCCATCAGTGAATTTATTTACAAAACATTACGAAGATAATTGATCTAACCAATTTTTTACTACATCAACATTGATTTTGTCTTCAAATGTATGGATATCAAAATTCACCTGAACCTTGAAGGGTGTTTGAGAATTAAAAATACATTCCATGGATTAGGAGCTAGAAAGTGTAGATGAAGAGCTAAAATTTCCCATCGAGATTTTTTGGAGAATTTGAGAAAATTATTGCAGCATCTATGCTTTTTGCCATTGGAGTGCTTCATTCATAATTTCCTTGAAGGGATCAGATGTCTCGATGTCATCCACAATTTGAAGTCATTTAGAGTGAATAGATGGATAGTTTGGAAGCTTTTTTATTTTTCACCCAAGCTTTTTGTAGCTTGACCTCTTCTTCGGTATCATACACTCTCAAGATAAATCACTTTGATACCATTGATCCAAAACTCAAAAGTTTTGATTGATAGATATTTTAAGAACATGAAAATAACATAGCAATAATGATTTCTCTGAGAAAAGATGTTTTATTACTCAAGATTGCAATACAACTATATGTTTATCTCTGGGAAGACATGTCTGATTTCCATTTTGGGTTAAATCTTTATTTATACACATTTAAAAGGCAAGAGGAGGATGTGGAAGGTCACCAATATTGAGGGATATTAAGTGGTTTGACTTTCATGATTTACAATAATATAAAATTTAAGGAATTACTATTTATAAAAACTTGTTATTTTTAGACTGCACTACAAAAATTGAAATTTGTGGCACTTTCATTAGGTTTTTTAGGGTAAAAACCCATCGAGCAAGGCTCAGTGCCATCTCACCATGTTCTTATTGTTCTTAGATTTACAATGGTTCAAATGGGGTGTCAATCGAAGCTATAGTGTAAAAGTTATAGCTCCTGAAAGTTACACCATCAATTGGGATAGAATCGTCACCTGAATTATCGCCTGAATTGTTTCCTAGATTATTGATAGGATGAAGATTTTTTGGTTTCTAGTTTCTGTCAACTATTTGAATTCAAGTCATGTGAGAGTATTTTGATACTCTATTGATTTATTTTTTTATAGTTTGCTGAAAATATTTTGAAATTGATAAAAATGGGCTCCAAGTTTCAATGCATGCCTAAGGTTTTAAAGATATCTCTCTGGCCACCAATGTCATCTAAGCGAGTACCACTCTCTAGAAAAAAAAAGGCCGTGGATTTACCCCTAAGTGACAGTGCTTAGTTTTCCTCACGGGTGGGAACTACTCAATCAGGAAGGGGTCATTGCCCATTTCACTGACAGGCCTTCTCAATGGGCTAGCTACTTTGAGGTGCCTATGGTACTCCTCACAATGAGTTTTAGGGTGTTCACCCAAGCACTTCCCACAATTATGTAGACATGTTTTTATCTTGATCCAAAATAGATTATTGTAATACAAAAAATACTTAAATGAATTATGCAGTAGAACAGAGTCAAGACTTTCTGAGAAAAATACTTAAATGAATTATGCAGTAAAATAGAGTTTAGAATTTAGAAAAAAAATTGACCCTAGAAAGTGCTCTAATACTAGATGAGAGGATCCCCCTGTGACAAATTAATAAAAATGTATAAAATAATAGATTTATATAATTAACAAAAGCACTGAAAAGATTATATTGATCACAGGCCACTTTGAGGGGGCAAGCTCAATACAATAAATTTGTGGATGCTTTTATTGGTCTCAACACTTACTTATATACTAAGTCTAATCTAAGTAACTACTACTTCCCTTGAATGTGGGATAAAATAAAATGCTCACAGGATGACTTACAAAGCATATGCATTCATAGCAATTAATATACTAAAAAAGTAAAGAGAAGGGGTAGCACGGGTTCCTAACATCTGGGTTTTCAATTTCTCATCATAAGATTCAACTCACTACAACTAAATATGCACTTAGCCAATTGCCCTCAAGCATTAACAATAACAAAGGCATCTTGATAAAAAAAAAATCCTAAATTACCGTCAACATCTTCTTTTGGGTCGAAAATGGATACATCAAGTGATAATCTATCAATCTTAAAGGAGTTGGAGTTTGCATTATGGGAACCAACTCATCGATCAATTTGATAGGAACAACTAGCTATGAGAACCGCCAATGAAAACTGTTGAGCAAACTGATTATGTTTACCACTTCACACACATATTTCAAAAAATGTAATAGTGTTAAGTTAGATAAAAATTGAATATACAATTTTTTTGGTCTCGTGTGAAATGAATCTATCGATTTACCACCACAATAGAAATGCTTCTGACGTAAATATATAAAAATCTTCAATTACTTAAATCCAAATTAATCTAACAATATAAAGAGATCAATATATTTGAGCATGCTAAGATAAACATAATGTTTATCTACTCTAAATGTTTTTGGACCTTATTCAATAATTTTTGCACCATCCAAAACACTACAACCTCATGTGCACTGAATTTATTTTGAACTCACATATTTATTATTTATACTAATTTGAAAAAAATATATATATTTATTTATTCGCTATGTTATTTCATTTTACTTTACTAATATTTTTTAATATAATTTTTTACCATTGAAAGTCTAATAACTTTTTTTAAAAAATTACCCCAAAAATAAAATAAAATTATGTAATAAAAAAAAATTTAAATGTTAAAAATCCTCTCAAATATCTCCCATCGATTTGACATTTCTAAATACCTCTTAAATGTTATGTCAGTCAATTATTATAGCAAATATAAATACATAAAACTCTTCTTGGTGAAAACTCACTCGAGTCCCTCAAATCTTTTCGTTAAACTCCTCCTTATCGGTAAAACCCTTCTCAAGTGCGAATTCATTCTATTATTTACCTTTTTTCCCCCACTTTGGCGGTGTTGAAATTTCGACGTTGCCCGAGTGGTCAGCATACGACATCTGCAACCCAGCGGCCCCTGATGGTCCCTCAATAATGTGGTTGAACGATAGTTGGAAATATAAAGTCCGTACGTAAGAGTCGATACGTGGAAATATAAAGTCCGTAGGTAAGAGACGATCTGATTTCCAAAATCAAAAAAATCGGTGGAGATTTGGAACCACAGAAACGGGCGGAACCAGAGACGATCTGATTTTCAAACAATAGGTAGGTATATGGTCAATTGAAAGAGATGGGAAAAAACTAGTTGGTGGATAGTATATCTCAAATGTATGCCGTGGCTCATGAAGGTACGTGTACAAAGTAGTTGGAAGTTTTTATCTAAATAGCATACTTCAAATATATGTTGTGTTCCTAGGATTGGTTTACTCTGATTTGAGACGTGTTTTCATATATATATTTTTAAAAAATTATTGTACACTATATTTTATTAATATATAAATATATTTCATCAAAATTATATATATATATATATATATTTACGGGGTAAGGGTTGGAAACTCGAATACTTTTAACGTCAATGTTTACGTAAAGTTCTCATGTTAAGACATTATATACTAGATAATGGGTTGCCAACTGTGTTTGTAAATACACGTGCTGCGCAGCGGTGGGGTGACCGAAGCAGACAGAAACAGATTAATGGCTCCACATTTTACACGAGGTTGGTTGTAAATTGCTATTGAGGAAATGCATCATTAGTGGAATACTTTGGACTACTTTACTGATAGCAACGAGTGAAAATGTAACTTTTCAAGTGCTCAAATCTGTGCAAAAGTAGATTTGGAGTAAGATTTATCTGAAGATATGTAGTTAAGTTCAGATGTTGTCAATTTTATAAGGATTAGATTATGAGCAATTACATTTGAAATATAAAAAATGGCAAGGGCATGGTCTTTTTTCCAAGGTTTGCAAAAATGAATAAAATATCTCTCAAAAACCCAAAAGTACATAGCAACATGCTTGCATCACAGCGAAAGCTAGAAGAGACCGTCACCAAAGGAATGTCAATAGAAACCAAGTAACAAACAAAGCCAAGTGGTTCCTAATACATCACACAAATTTGATGTTACAGGGAAAATTTACTAGAACTTATTGAAAGAAAGGAAATACAAGCAAGTTAAGGAGTGGAAATTTTCATGGGTGAAGTACAAAGTGATGTAGGAACAGAAAATAAGACAAATAGTCTATAAAAAGCGGAACAAAAGATGTTCAAAGAAACAAACGTATGGTTTATGAAGTGGTAGATGTAGCTTTTTTGGCCCGTTAAATTCCTTCTAGTCATGATGTTGAGTCCTTAAATAGAGATTCCTCAAAATAATTTGTTGAACAATGTGAACCATTCATATTTTTATATTTCCTTACAATTTTTGGAAATCCTTCGACCTCTTTACAGAATCGCAGTAAGAAAATTAAAAGGAAATTGTACAAGACAATTTTCATTCGAATGTAGCATATCCAAAGTATAGAAATATATAATTTATGATAGTTGTTTGATAGACGAAAGAGTGGAAAGTGGAAACCTTGAGTAGCAATGAAAGAAATCAAGATGATGGCAAAACTGTAGGTCGGTGACAAGTCTGCCACAACAGTTACGATTGCCCTTGCGATTCTCCTTGTAGTCAAGTCTTTTATACCAACATTATTATGACATCAAAGTTTCATTTTGGAGCTAGTTCAAAATAGTATTTTGGATTTATCTCCTTCAAGGATGCGACTTGCTTCACGGTTCCCCTTGTTTCAGCCTGCCCCACTGTTTTCCCAAGTCTATATATCGTGGAAAAAATGCATGAGATGTTAGCATTAAAAATATCTCTCCTAGAGATAAATGCTTTAAATTTTATATTTTATAGAATATGCTATTATTTGTATATTTAATGGATTATGGCTTCGATTGAAGGATATGCATTAGTGGGTCTATTTTACTTAGACTAAGGAGTGTGTGATCCATTTATGTTCTAAAGGTTTCTTTGTAGTTCAGTTTTTCTCCCTTCAATTCTTTCAAAGAATTATTGAGCAAGGCCCTTGGTTTTGGGGTAGAGTTGGGCTCTTTACTACCCCTTGGTTTTTAGATTTTGATCATACTATTATGGTGGTTGTCCAAAATGCCAGTTTGGATTTGGCACCTAAATCTTCTTCTTCCCTTTTGGCACCCTTCTTTATGTGAAGCTATTGGAAAATCTTTGGGAAGATTCATCAAGATGGATTTTGAAAGATTCAATCAAGGACTCTTCATCTATGTTTGCGTTTGTGAGGAGATGAATCTTAGCAAAGGTCTTATAGATAGAATGCAGTTAAAACATGACCATTCCCTTTGAAACCAAAATTCAGATTATGAAAACAATGTATTTAGTTGCCATTTTTGCCATCATATTGGCCATCTCTAAGGCACATTCCCTCACAAAAATAGACCGAAGAAAAAAATGATCAACCCATTAAATCTAAAAGTTGGGAGTCGTATGAGTATCCTCTTTCAAAATAAGAATAATACTTGTCTACTAAGAAGACCGTTGAGGTCAAGAAAAAATATATAGATGAAACAACAAAGAATTTTGGAATGGAAGCTATGGAAGAGACATATATGAAAGATATTATTTTAGGTGGAGAAATCAAGAAATCACATGAATCTGATACTTCCGAGTCGGATAAGGATCAAGCCCTAGTTGAACCCCAATTATAGATGGTTATTGTTGTTATTCCTTCCACCTCCTACAGAGTTATGGACTGAAGTTAAAAAATAATAAGGGTAAATAAGGATACTTTAATATTGTTGGATCTCATGCTTTGAAATGTATTTGATATGGGTTTTTCTCTTGTTTGTGTTTTTTGGGCCCTTGAGGCTAGTTTAGATTAGGGCAATTTAGATTCTGGGATGTGAATTTTGCACCCATTTTTTGTATGACTAGCACTGTACTATATTTTTATATTAATAAAGGTATGCTTTTCAATTTAAAAAATAAAAGTAAGGAAAAATAAAGGAAGAAGACTTGACAATCCCCTGTTCTTCCAAAAAATAGTTAATCATTAGGGTTTGGTACTATTATGACCAAACCCCACTATAAATATATCTTTGTATCATTTTGACATATTTCCTATAATGAATTTTTAACTTTTAAAAAAATTAAAAATATTACTTTTGTGTGGTTGTAATATCGTGTGCTTTCATACTACCATTTTTTTACAATTAATATCGTTACATCTCATTTTAAAAAAATAAACATAATCTATATCAAAAAATTAATCTTAAAATATAAGAATGTAAATAAATATTTACTTATATATTTTTTAGTATAAAGAATATAAAATTTTACTTAAAAAATTAATTTTATCATTATCCTATAATTAATGATATATCAAAATATATTGTTTTCTCAAAACAAAATATATATTATAAACATAATGTTAAAAATTGAAATTGTAATTAACTATTTTTTACATATTTCTAAATGTAAACAAATACTAATATTGAATATAATACTATCAGATTCCTTGAGGATTATGATGTTTTTCACACTATAAACCTAGTTTCTCAATTATGTCCTTAGAAACCATATTTTCATAATTACCACCATCTATAATTACCTTGCATATCTTACCTCTTGAAGTGTACCTTGTTTGAAAAGTATCTGTTCACATCCATGCATCACCACCTTCCTTATTCTAAACTTGTTCTTTCCTTGGATCAATCAGCTTTCTCCTTATCATGATATTTTCTCCAATATTTGCTATTGCAACTTCAATATTTTTTTCTTTTGTTTGAACTTCAACTAAATTCACTCTCAAGTGATCCTCTTGCCTCCTTTCTTGATTGTGGTCATGCGGACACTCAAACACTCTATGTCCTTCTTATCCACATTTGTAACAAACATAAGACTTGTATTGATTTATAAAACATCCTATACCACCACCATAGCCTCATCCTCTCTGAAATCCTCTTCCTCTTTACTAGTATTGAAACTCTTGTCTATTATCTTCTTGTATACATGTACCATGTGATGATTATCTTCTAATGGTATTAAACCCATCTCTATTGGTATTGAATCCACCTCCTTATTAGATGGGATTATCCTCTTCTTAGCCTAGTAGCAAATGATATTCTTAAATTCTATCTATTTTATTTATCTTCTTCCTTCAAAGCTATTTGATAAGCCTCTTCCATGAAAAGTATTATATACATGTTCCATTCATTTTGAATAAAAAACTTCAAACCATTTACATACCTTGCAGCCATATGTTCTTCTATTCCATCTTGCCACACTCATATAAATCTTTTAAAACTCATTTGTATACTCCTGTATACTATGATCCTTTTACCTTAAATTTTTGAATCTTTTGAATACGGTTTTTTTATAATCCATATGAAGATATTTATCTCTTAGCTTCCTTTACATATTTTTTCATTAATTGATCTTCTTTTTACCTTTTCTTTGTGTCTCTTTCTGTAAGTGATCCCACCAAAACATTGCATGACCCTTAAATTTTATGCATGCAAAATGTACTTTCTTATCTTATCTCAAATTTTTCCATTCAAAAATTATCTCCATGTTATTCATCCAGTCTATCAACTCCTATGTTTTAAATTTTTTTGCATAATCTAAAATGTTAACTTTTATTCCTATACTCCTTCCCTCTAAATCCCTAACCATCCTATCTTCCATTCATGGTAGTTATTCCTTTTTTCCCTCCTCTTTTTGAATTTCATCTTCATGATTACTTTCCCACTAAATACCTATGTTGATTTAGAAACTATCCTCTACCACCATCATAGCCTCATCTTCTTTTGAATCCTCTTCTTCTTTGTTGGTATTAAAACTCTTGTCTACTATCTTCTTACCTTTATACACCATATTATGATTCTCCTCAGTAGTTTTAAACCCACCTCAATTGGTATCGAATCTACCTTGTCCTCTTATTAGAGGGGATTGTCATCTTCTTGGCCCAATACCAGATGACTTTATAAAATTCTATCTATTTTATTTTTCTTTTGCATTCAAATCTAATTAATAATCCTCCTCTATGAAAATTATTTTATGAATGCTCAATTAATTTTAAATAGAAAACTTCAAACCACTTACATACCTTGTATCCATCTATTCTTTTGTTTCATATGCTCCATCTTTAGGGAAAGATTATAAAACCCATCTGTACAATACTACATACTATGATCCTTTTACCTTAAATTCTAGAATCTTTTGAGTAGGTTTTGTGCATAATCCACAAGAAGAAATTTCTCCCATAGTTTCCTCTTCATATTTTCTCGTGATTTGATCTTCATTTTACCCTCTCTCCATCTCTCTTTTTATAGGTGATCCCACAAAATCATTGCATGAGCCTTTAATTTTGCCCATGGAAACATTAATTTAGTATTCTCTCTCAGATTTTCTATTTGGAAATATTCTCCATGATATTCATCCATTCTATAAACTCCTATGGTTTTAAACTTCCTCCATCATCTAAAATGTCAACCTTGATTCTTTAGTTTCTTCCCTCTAAATCTCTAACCATACTCTCTTCCATTGATGGTGGTTGTTCTTATTATTCCTCCTCTTATTGAGTTTCATCTTCATCATCTATTTCTTCCTTTGCATCATCTTCCACTCTCCTTTGTCTTTGATTTGTGATAATTTTAGTTAATTGTTCCACTTGTGTTTTCAACTATTACATAGTCTTGTTCATTTGATAAATTTATCCTCAATATTTTACACCTCCAAGAATCGAACTTACTCTACTATCAAGTAAAGAACTAGAATACTATATAGGTAAAAATATCTAATATGCATAGTATACAAAACATTTGAAATACTAATCTATATTGATTAATATATTAAATGAATTAAATAATTAAATACAAGAGCATAAATAAGTATAAACTTGAAATTGGAGTTGACATGCAAAATTTGAGAATCTAACAAAAACACTAGACCTACTATTTTTAGTAGCTACTATTTTTAGTAAATTTCACATGAAAGTGTGAGCATTTATAGAAATCTCCACATATCTCCTAAAAAATAAAATTAACCTAAAATAAGAATTTAAACTAAATTTTATGTTTAGTTACACAAATATGTTAATTCTAAAAAATAATTCTTTTTTGAAAAAAGATATTAAAATTTAGTTTCAGACTCTTAGATGCTCACCTATGGCCTACAATTTTTTTGAAAACATCCCTACGTGGATAAATAGGCTTATAGTTGAATTGAAGTTTTCAAGATGATTGTATTGATGCAAATAAGAGCTCAAATAAAGTTATGAATCAAAATTTATGGCCTCTAAAAATTTGGGCTTTGCATCAAGGATGAGATGGATATCACATAAATATACACCATCTCCCAAACAAAGTCATTTATTAATGAAACCTAATTACAAAAATCTAAAAAGTAAAAGACAAAAAAAGAAGCGTAAAAATTCTATCTTGATGTTATGAATTCTATTAACATAGAAATTCAATGGATGATGGAGTCCCTTCTTAATTGTAAGGAAAAAATACTAAAAGCTATGTAATGTTAGTTATTTGTTACATGCTAATGAGACATGTTTTAGATGTATAGTGATCATGTCATTAGAATTTTATAGATTATTTTGAGCATATAAACTTTTTTTAAATTTTGAGAACTTCTAGTTTTCTATATTATTTGATATTTTTTTTTTTCTTTTTAATACATATTTTTAAAAATAAATGGAAAAAGGACCCCTAAAATCATAAATTATCTATCAAAAACCAAAAAAATAACATATATAATCTTTCACAACCATTGCCAAGTATAATCTTTAGACAATACCCAAAACGTTTACAAGAATATCTTTCACAACCATTGCCAAGTAAAATCTTTAGACAATACCCAAAACTTTTGCAATAACTACCTAGAATCATTTTCAGCCGCTACATAAAACTTTCGTGGACACTATCTCAATTTTTTTAAAATTATGAACGTAAACACACTTAGCCAAAAAGTGATCAATATGTCACAGTAACAGATCACCTACCCCAACTTAAAAAACTTAAATAAACTTTGTTAAGGTCATTTAAAATTATTCTCCAAAGGCCTCCAAAGCTTCCTTCTATAATTGATACAACAAAGTTTATCTTCCTCACTTATTCTTTATTTTATAGGAATTAAAAACTAATGATAGTTGATAAATCAGTTTATGGCTAATATTATTAGGAGTAACTTGAGCTAAAGGTTTTCTTTCTTTTAGATATAAAGTCAAGTCATGCTCTACCTCAAAGAGACTGAGATCAAATTTTATGTACGCACGCATTGCATATAGTTTTAGGAGTTAAAAAAACCCTCTTAATCTATAGAATTTATATAAATATTTAAAACATCCTTCATCAATGAATAAATATAAACTTTTTAATAATAAATCAACAAGCATTTTTTTGAAGATGGATTCATTATTACAACATTTGCATCCTTTACTATGAAACATTGATTTTTTTATTGCAGATCCTACAACTTTTACTTTAAAAGCATAATATATTGTTTAAAAACATGTAACTTTTTTTTTTTTAGAAGTTGAATTATTTATTGAATAATTTTGATCCTTCATTATAAACCCTACAAATTTTGTTGCAGAATCTAGATGAATTTCACTTAACATAGAACCAAGTTCTAATTTTGGCTCCAAACCCAATTCTTGTAATACTTCATAAGGGGATCCAACAAAGTGACTAATTACATCAATTTTAACGATTTGATGATGAAAAACCACCCCTTTCCACCAAGTGGCATGCCTACCCATTTTATGCCTTTTTATACTAATTAAACACAATCCTTTAGGAGAAACTTGCCATACATTCCATGACAAAACACGATCTACAATCGAATGTTATTAGTTCATATGCCAACTATTGTTTCTAGATAATATTTCAAATATTGATAAATTCTTGAATAAAACCCCATCAAAGATACATTTGAACATAAATCCTTGAAAAATTATGTCAGGAATGTAGCCATACCTCTTAACGAATAAAGAGGTGCTTTCCTAAGGCTTTCCAATTTCCTTAACGAATAGGGACATCTAATATTGTAGAGGAAATGTAGGCATCCTAACCTAGAAGAGTCACCAAAAAAGTATTAGTTAATGGATTAAAATATATAAACTATGATTTCATGTAAATATTATTTGAACTCCATAATCAATGCCCTGAATGTAAAATCTTATTTTTTTTTCCATCAAACCACATATCACAATAAAAAATATCCTTTGGTACATTTATAAATTAAGAGTTCTTCGGAAGAAAAAAAATTAAAAAATTACATGTTATAACATCTAAGACTTTAGATTAACTAGATAATCCCAAAACTTATGAAATATAAATAATCTCAAAGATTCATAAAATATTTATTTTACTCCAACACCTCTTTAAACAAAACCTCATACATCTTAATGACAAGGGAGCATTTTAGATACCAAGATGAAGGGAAAAGAATAAGGGAACTAACCCTTGAAACTACCTTCTCATGAAAGGTTTTCATACCCACCAAATCTACATTCATTTTTTTAAAATATAGGGTTGAAAATATTTTGTACAAAAATATGTTAGTGTATTACATGCATTACAATAGCTATCTTTTAATTATGCTTCCATTAGATTTCAGTTGATCATGCAAACACTGGTAACTAGCATACTTCACTATGATTAAGCTTAGTTATTTTTAACATAGGTGATGTTAAGTGGGAATTAATCCATTTGTAAACTCCACTAAATATTAATGGATTTGCCTATATGTACACTCATATATTCATTCAATTTAATGGTGAAAAATCTTCTTTGCTAATGCTTATTTTCAACCCAGAGATTCTAGTATTTTTTTACAATATCAAAATATCTAGGTTAAAAACAAGCATTAGAAAATAAGGTTGTTCATCATTAAATTGAATAAAAGATGAGTTTAAATATAGGCAAAGCCATTATTGTTTAGTGGAGTTTAAAAATGGATTAACTCCCACTTAACATCACCTATTCTAAACCTAACTAGGCTTAATCATAGTGAAATATGCTAGTTACTAGTGCTTACATGATCAATTGAAAGCTAATAGAAGCATAAATGATAGATAATTGTTGTAATGTACTTAATACACTAACATCCCCCCTTAAGCACAACTTATATGAGCAGTAAAAAAAATATGAGTCTCGACAACAAGGCCTGATGAAGTACCCATATATAATGCAACTCTCAATAAGTGGAGTAAAAAGAGAAAACCCAATGGGAAAAAAACTCCAACCCCCAAAAATAGAGACAAAGAAAAGAAGTTGGGACTAGAAATCCCACTCCAACACCCCCCTTAAGCATAGCTTAGGTGGGTTGTAAAATTGGGTCTCGACAATGAGGCCTGATGAGGTACCCAAGTACATAGTGATGATCCCAGTATCCTACAAAATGTGAAATATGTGTGCCTCCAAAAAGAAGAGAGAGAATGTATGCATAGAATGCCATATGATGAATTCTATAGTAGGTCCCTCTACAAAAAATACTGTCTCTTCCTTTTGAAAGAAAGAAACCACGAGCTATCAAACTGATGAATTCCCACTCAAGTGAAGTGTAGATAGGAATCATGATGTATATCTCTAAAAAATACTCAAATGTCTCCCTACTAATGATCGAATGTGCCAAAGTCTGATCAGATATCATACGGCTAATTGTAGAAGATGGAATTGAAGAAGCAAAAAATAAAAAAGAGAGAATAGCTAGAGAAGAAGATAGACATGGAACATTCACTAAAGGAATGTCTATGTGAAGAGTGGATCATGACTCACCAACGAAAGAAAGAATTTCCATAGGAAGAGATGAGTTGTTGATACTCATAATATGTGTACTCATACTAAATTTTTTAAAGTCCTCTAAAATGAAAGTCTTTGAAGGCTCTAAAAGAGTAAAAATATGCACAAGAATGGAAGTAGAATATGCAATAGGACAACTAAGATCTAGCAAAATCTCATCCTATAGTGGTGGCTTGACACAAGAAAAAGCACTATCTACCATAGATGTATCATCATAAGAAATAAAATCATGAGGAGAGAGTATAATAGTCTCAAAAGAGATAATAGGAAGTGAAGGAGGAGGTGTGACATAAATCTCTGTAGGATCACCAAAAAGACTCTATAATATGCTCCAAACAGTGCATAGACACTCTGTATATTCCACATGAGAATGAAGATCCATGGAAACATGAAGTAACAGAGTGGAAAAAACCTTGTCATAAGTATTAACCCACTTATTGAACTAAATAGAATTAGTGGGTGTAAGAATTTATCCATATAGAAATGGAATATGATTCTTGTGTATGAGCAAGTGTTCTTTATAAGCACACCAAGAGCATAATTGTCCTTCCCAAGAAGGATCACTAGAGATGAAACAAAACTCCTCATATGTGATCTCTCAAATAAGGTCAATGTGACCGAGAGAAGACACCAAAAAAGTTTATAAATGCACAATATACTCTATAATGAACCCATGAAGCACACTCATGAAAGGGATGTCAGACATAGTAGAGAATGTATCCAAATGAGCAATTGGTGTTGGAATAAATGAAAATAATTGTGCATGCTCTAGAGATGAACTTCAAACTAGACTGAAAATGACTCTATATAGATGAGAGCAATTAGTGCACGATATATGCTACAAAAACTAGTGTAGCCCATAACCCCCTAAATTTCACACTTTATAACATGAGTGCATTTCACATAATAAAATAGACCAATGGAAAGAGGACTAAAAAAATGCACTTTAGAAAAAAGTGGCATTCAATTTTGGTTTACCAATCAAAAGTTATATCAAAATACTTTTTCCATCATTAATGGTCTTTTTAATGAAATTACACTTAAATTTTAAGTGATCAAGCCAAATAAATGAGAAAGGGACCTTCTAGCCACTTGTTAGAATTGGAATAGAGAGCCTGACATCTTCAAAACTACAAAAGATAAAAATATCCTTGCCCATACACTTTGGCATTCATTTCTATGAGAAACACTTATAGAAAGTGTTTTAATTTTTTAAAAAAAACTATTTTAAATAAAATTAAAATATTTTCTAATTTTTAATATTTCTAGAAATAAAAAACAATTATTTGAAAATGGTAAAAAATAGCATATTTTCTAAAAAGATTATATGTCAAATTTTTGTCTTTTAGCTTGGAGATTATTGAGGCACCACTTATGCATGCATAATGTTAAATCCAACCTTTGTCTTCACATGTTGTAGAGAGATATGTGCCACCCACTTTTTCAAATTACCAGGGGACATCATGGTTCATGCACAAGTCTAAAAATTGCTAAAAATGTTGGGCGCTGCCATCTAAAAATCTAGCAGGTCTAGAAATTAGAGATATTCACCACTTGAGAGAGAGATCCACAATCAATTTTGGTCAATTGATTTGCCATAAATATAGGTTGAAATCCCAAGCTTGAAGGAGAATGGTTTGATTGGCATGTGATCTTTCTGAAGGCTCTTCATGCAAACTTTTGGTTAACCCAGATTTGCTCTGAGACCATGTAGAAAAATACCAAAATATCTGGGTTAAAAAAAAGCATTAGAAAATAAGATTGTTCACCATTAAATTGAATGAAAATATGAGTGTACGTATAGGCAAAGCCATTACTGTTTAGTGGAGTTGAAAAATGGATTAACTCCAACTTAACATCACCTATGATAAACCTAACTAATCTTAATCATAGTGAAGTATGCTAGTTACCAGCACTTGCATGATCAAATGAAAGCTAACGGAAGCATAACTAAAAGATAACTACTGTAATGCATGTAATACACTAACACCTACCCTTAAGCATAGCTTAGATGGGCAAAACAAAAGGATGAGTCCCAACAACAAGGCCTAATGAGGTACCCACATACAATGCAACTCTCAATAAGTGGAGTAAAAAGAGAAAACACAATGGGGAAAAAAATCCCCCTCCCCCAAAAGAGAGACAAAGAAAATAAGTTGGGACTAGAAAGCCCAATCCAACAAAATATAGCACCATTGTCCATGGTGTACATAAACAACAATTTATTTATAATTAGAAAGCAATTTCTTCATCCTCAAGTTAGCATTAGTTCTAAGGGTTTTAGGACCAAACACATCATTTTATAATGGAATAAGAGGAACATTGGAAGACAAGAAAATTGAAGAAGCAACAAAGCACATCACATTAGGATCATTCTTTTTGTGCCATTATAAATAAGAAAAGTCTAGGATGAAGTATAGAGACATAAAATTATGTTAGCACTAAAAATTAAAAAAATGGTTTAGAATATCTTTCCAAGTTTGAGCATAATTAGTGAAAGAGTTAAATGACTCCTCATATATGTGTGATGCAATAGTGGCATAAGATCTTCAAAAGAACTTTAATCCAAAGATTCCCTTATGGAAGTCAATAAAATTAGAAATCAATCAGGGATGAGCATTTATATATGTTGGTGATGTCTCTAGAGGAATTGAAGAAATGATTGGAATTGTGAAGAGCATAGAAAAAAACATTCTTTCCATGAGTACAAACAACACAAAGATTAGAAATTTATATGCATCTTCATGCTGAAGAGAGAAAGTCATTCCTATGGTTCAATTATTATGAAATAGTCAAATAGATTAAAAATAGTAGTAAAAATAAATCTTTGATATATGTAAATGTTATATATAACTCAAAATTAAGTAATAAATATAAATTTTATTAATTAAAAATAATCATGTGTAAAGTTAAATATATAAAATTTAATTATAGATATTTATTTAATAAATATAAAAATATTA
Organism: Torreya grandis; assembly: GCA_037957365.1. NCBI lineage: Eukaryota > Viridiplantae > Streptophyta > Pinopsida > Cupressales > Taxaceae > Torreya > Torreya grandis. The sequence goes on from JARHVA010004968.1 coordinate 1,256,965, forward strand.
CAATGTCTTTTTATTTTCATATATATTGCCTCAGTGTAGTCATATTGAAAAAATTTACTAAAAATAAGAAGAAAGTTTTATAGAAAAACTATGTGGATTTGATTAATTAATCGATGTTTTAAATCAAAATTTCCATATGTCATCGAGGCAACATACAATAAATCATCAAGGCAACTTAGTTATACATCTAAACATAATTAGACGGCTTCTAGATGTTATGTTAATTTGATTAATCCATCGATTTATCAGATGACAACATACAATACATCATCCAGATATTGTATAATCAAATTAATCTATCAAAATTGTAAATCACAACATACAATCCATCATCAAAATATTGTAGGTATAACATCTTCCTGACAGATCATATCTTAGTAATCTAAAACTATCATATCAACCCTTATTTTTCCCAAAAATCAATTTTTCTTATTTTTATTGAATGTGAAAGCCTCAACTATTTAATTATTTAGAAAACCAAGGAAAAAAAATACCATAAATGCAAAAGTATCCAATACTTCAATATTTATGTCCAGAAATAAAATTTCAATAATTATATGATCATCTATCAATTAATGCATAAAACTCTATAAATGGTTCAAAGAATTGATATAGACTCACTTGACCCAGGACAAAATCTTGTAAGGTATAATATATTATTACTCGAAATTCATATAAAAAATATAAATCAAAACCAAACACACTTAAAAAAGATTTATATATTAAATCCATAGATATGTAAAAACATACAAATATATAAAACTTTTCTATTTATTAAATCCAAATTAATTTCTATTTATTAAATCCAAATTAATCTAACAATACAAATAGATCAACACGTTTGAGCAGGCTGAGATGAACATAATGTTTATCTATTCTAAATGTTTTTACACCTTATTCAATGATTTGTGCACTATTCAAAATTGTTACAACCTTGTTTATGCTGAATTTATTTTGAACTCAAATATTTATTATTTATATTAATTTGAAAAAAGAATCTATATATTTATTGACCATATTATTTCATTTTACCTTAATAGTGTTTTTCAATATTAATTTTTACCCACTAAAAATGTAATAACTTTTATGAAAAAGCTAAACAAATCATATATTAAAGAAAATTGTAAATGCTTAAGAAAAGAAAAAATACCCTCTAATTATCTCCCATTTCTCATTGCTATATTCCTCTTACATATATGTTATGTCAATTATTATACAAATATATATACATAAAACTCTTCAAAGTGAAAACTCCGTAGGTAAGAGATGATCTGATTTCCAAAAGCAAAAAAATCGGTGGAGATTTTGGAACCACAAAAATAGGCAGAACCAGAGACGATCTGATTTTCAAACAGTAGGTAGGTATATGGTCAATTGACAGAGATGGGTTCATTAGAGCGTTCAGAGAAAAGACGACTAGGTGGATTGCATATCTCAAATGCATGCCGTGGTTCATGAAGGTACAAAATAGTTGGAAGCTTCTGTCTAAATAGCATATCTCAAATATATGCCATTTTTACACGACGCAAGGGCTCGAAACTCGAAATGTTTTGACGTTAACGTCTACGTAAAGTTATTACATTAAGACATTATCTAGTAGAGAACAGATACCCACGGCGCAGCGGTGGGGTGAGCGAAGCAGACGGCAACAGATTAATGTCTCCACTTTTTACATGAGGTTTGTTTTAAATTGCTATTGGGGAAATGCATCATTAGTGGAATACTTTGGACTGCTTTATTGATTATAGCGAGTCAAAATGTAACTTTGCCTGTGCTCAAATCGGTGTAGAAGTAGATTTTGGAGAAAGATTTATTTGAAGACGTCTAGTTAAGTTTGGATTTATAGTCATTTTTATAGGGACTAGATTATGAGCAGTTACATTTTAAATTTAAAAAATATTAAAGTTATCCTTATTTTTTAAGGATTGGAAAAATGAACAAAATATCTTTCAAAAACTTCAAAAATATATAGTAACATGCTTTCATCTCAGCCAAAATTAGAAGAAACCCTTATTAGAGGCATTGTCAATAAAACCTAAGTAATAAACAAAGTCACATAGTTCTTAATACATCAGATTTTTTTTTGAAGTTTTAGGATAAATTCACTACAATTTATTGAAACAAAGGAAAAGCAAGCAAGTTCAGGAGTGAAAGTTTTCATGAGTGAAGTGCAAAGTGATGTAAGATGATAAAAAATAAGTCGAGATTTTATAAAAGTGGAACAAAAGATGTTTAAACAAACAAACAAAAGGTTGATAAAGAGGTAGATATGGCTTCTTGGGCCCATTATATTCATAATTTGAACCTTTAAATAGAGATTGCTCAAATAAATTTGTTGAACAACGTAAACCATTCATATTTTTATCTTTTCTTGCAGGTTTTCGAAATCCTTCAACCTCTTTACAAAAAAGCAATAGGGAAAAATAAAGGAAGAAGACATGAGAATCACTCGTTCTTCCAACAAATAGTGGCTTCTTGGGGTTTAGTACTATTATGACCAGCCCCATTGTTTTGACATATATCCTATAATTATTTTTTAACTTATTAAAAACTTGGAAATTTTACTTTTGTGTGGTTGTAATGCTACGTGCTTTCTTACTATCTATTTTTTTTACAATTAATATTGTTATATTTCATATTTAAAACATAAACATACTATATATCAAGAAATTAATCTTAAAATTTAAAAATTTAAAAATAGATGTCCAACAAGATGTTAAATTCACATATAAGCATATACTTAACATATTATTCTAAGATAGTTTAAATATAGAAAGCACAACGTGTTAGATATAAAAATGATCAAGAAGTAATGTACTTAGTTTATTATGATGTTAATGTAGTTATGGAACTGAAATATGTAGAATGTAGGATAGAAGGAGATTCTAGAAAAATCTTCAGATTCTAGTTATGATGCTTTTGGATTTTTGGATAGTAATGTCATCCTAGGATGGTTGTGTTGATATTATTGTCTGGGTTCAATGCTATTGTCATATACCAAATATCTACTAGAATAGAATGTGATCACTTGGATGCTTTTAGATTTTGCTTCTCCTTTGTTCAGGTACGTTCAAATTTGGTTCATGGACAGTCACTTCTTGTGAAATGGACAAACACTAGCTTTCCATCTTCAATGTAAACTTGGTGAAAAATGGGTTAGGGTGCACATAGTGTTGAACTACCCTAAAGACCCTACTATTAATGGGAACTACATACATAGCTAATATAAACCACCATGTATTATTTTTGTGTGTTTAATTTCCTTTGTAAATAAAAATCAACTAAACAGGACCTATTTTTTGTAGAATAGAGCCAATAGAGAATTATTTAAGGGAAGCGAACACATTAGACTTTTGTGTATCTTTTTTATATGTGTATGTATCATTTTTAGAGTTAATTTGTAGTAACTATGCCATTTTCACATGTAATAGAGGAAATTTTTGTCAACTTCAAGGTAGGGGACATATTAAAAACCACCACATGTGTCTCTTTTTTTGTGTCTGTGTATCATTTATAGATTGAGCTCATAGTAAAAAAAACCTTTCCAAATGAAATTAAGATAATGTCCAAAGATTTAGTTTCAGGTAACACATAAGACATCATTGTGTCATTTTTATGTTTTCATCTTTCTTTTCTACACCAAATTTGATTTTAAATAGACCCTTTTCACATTAAATCAATGCAATAAAGGAATATAATGAACCTGAAAATTATCAAGAATAAGAAAATTACTAGTAGGCCAAGATCTTGAAATAATACTTCGTATTGATTGATTGAAATATTTAAAAACCCACACCATTCTTAAATAATCCTAAAATTAAAAATTAGAGTCTACATTCAAAATTTAAAAAAAAAACTCAAATCTAAAAAAAGGTCTATTTTTAGCAGTCGCTATTTATAGTATGTTTCACATACAAGCATGCACGACTTTAAAAAATTACCTAAATATCCTAAATTCTAAAATTAGACTATGAGATAAAATCAAATTGAATTTGACATCTGATTCTAAAAATATACAATATTTAAATTTAGAAAATTCTCAAAAAAATCATTAAAAACTAATTTTAGATCCTCAGATGATCACATTTGGCCTCCAAAAATATTGAAATCAAATCAAAGTGGATAGAGCTACTTAGAGAAGAATCAAACATTTTGAGATGGTCATTTTGGTTCATGGAAGAGCTCAAATGGAGTTACCGGTCAACATTTGTAGCTTCCAGAAAGTTGGCCTATTTTTTCTACATTATTCTTCTCTTGTTGAAAATAACTCAACTCCTATGAGTTGGCTTGATTATACTAATACCAATTTTTTTCCAATCTTCTTCAACTCCCATTCTGTAATCCAAGTGTTTCCTTCTCGCTCCAATCCTTCCCACTGCACCAAATACCTATTATAATTCCTGTGCCTTGTGCTCACTGTCTTCATATCCAAAACTTGCACTAGTTTTTCTTTCTTCTTCTATGAAACCTGTTTCTCCCACTTTATTTCTTCATCTTCATCATCTTCACCATATTCTTCATAGAATTTATTTAAATTTGAAACATTAAATAGTAGAGATATATCAAAATTTTGTGGTAAACTCACCTCATATGCATTATCATTGATTTCTTCACAATCCTGTATGGTCCAATTTTCTTGTACTTCAACTTGTTGTATGTGCCTTATGAAAATATTTTTTTCCTTAAATAAACCATTACCAACTCTCCCTATTCAAATACCTTAGATCTTCTTCTAACATCTGTTGCTACTTTATTTTTCTCATTACTTTCCTACAACTTTCTTATTACTCCCTCTTATAACTGCTACATATGATCTGCAAATGCTTTTGTATCATCACTAATTCGATATGCAATTATAAATTGTACCAACTCTAAAATACTCATAGTATTTCTCTCATAAATAATTTAAAAATGTGACTTTTTTGGCTGATTTATTCACTGATTTAGTATATGCAAACTTAGCATGTGGTAAAGCCAAGTCCCATTGCTTGGGCTTCTATCCCATTAAGCATTTCAATAAATTTCCTAAGCTCATATTCACAACTTCTAACTATCCATGCATTTTTAGGTGATATGCACTATTGAATTGTAGTTTAGTACCCATCTTCTTCCACAAAGTCATCCAAAAATGACTTCAATTTTTCATGTTCCTATCTGAAGTAATAGTTTTTATAACACCATGCAATCTCACAATATCCATAGAAAATAATTTTGTAACTCTAGTGGCATAATTAGTTTTCTTACATGCAATGAAATGAATCATTTTACAAAATATATCTACAAAAACAAAAATTTAATCATTACCTCTCTACGTGTTTGGCAATTCCAACACAAAGTCCATACTCAAATCTGTCCATGGTCCTCTTAGAATTGGTAATAACATGTAATGTCTAGTATTTTTTGCATATCCTTTATCCATCAGACATATTTTATACCTTAAAACATACGTTGTCACATCTCTCTTTATATTTGGCCAAAAATATTTTTCCTCCACCAAAGCTATTATCTTTATCTTACCAAAATGTCTAGCCAAACTGCCACTATGTAATTCTCTTATTATATTGTCTCGTAGAGACCCAACTAGAATGGATAATTGTTTCCCTTTGAGGAGATAACCTTCTTGTAAAAGATACTCATCATGAATAATATATATACCACTTGCTAATAGATTATTGAACTATTTATCTATCTTGCCAAAAAATTGATTAGGATCATATAATTCTTTGATAACTTCAAATCCAATTACTTTACTTACCATAATAGTTGATAGCGATACCCTACTACTCAAGGCATTCACTACCTTATTCTATTTTATTGATTTATGCTTCAACACAAAAATATACCCCTGTAAGAAAGAAACCCACTTTGCATGCCTACTATTCAACTTCTTTTGTGTATTCATATACTTCAAAACCTCATGATCTATAAATAGTATAAACTCCATAGGCACCAAGTAATGCCTCAAATGTCTTAATGTTTGTACAATTGCATAAAGTTCAACATCATATGTAGAATACTGCGTTCTTACCTCATTCAATGTCTCACTGAAATATGCTATTGGCTTTCCTTTTTGACTCAGCACAACACCAATTCCCACAAATGAAGCATCATAATTAACCTCAAACACTTTGTTAAAATCTAGTAATTCTAAAATTGATCTTTTTTTAATCCTCTTCTTCAAAATTTCAAAACTTTATGTGGCTTATCTAGTCCATATAAATTCCTTCCCTCTCATGCAATCTGTTATTGGTACCACAATACTACTAAATTTTTTAATAAATTTTCTATAAAAATTTGCTAAACCATGAAAACTTCTTACCTCTATAATGTTTTTTTGAATAGGCCACTCAGCAATCACCTTTATCTTTTTTTCATCCATTTTCACACCATCTACTAAAACTACAAATCTTAAAAATACTAAACTTTTCTGCATAACCCTGCTTTTCTTCAAATTTATATACAACTTCTCATTTCTCAACAAATCTATTACCATTCTCAAATGATGTAAGTATACTTTAGTCTTACTGAATATCAAGATATCATCAAAATAAACAACCACAAACTTACCAATATATTCTCATAGCATAATATTCATCACCCTCATAAATGTGCTACGTGCATTAGATAATGCAAACGACATCACCATCTACTCATATAAGCCATCCCTAATCTTGAATGTAGTTTTCTACTCATCTCCTTCACAAATTTGAATCTGATAATAACCACTACTTAAATCAATCTTGGTAAAATATTTTGCTCCTACAAGCACATCCATCATATCATCTAAATGAGGTATAAAAAACCTATACTTTATTGTGACTTTATTAATTTTTGTACTATCCACACACATTCTCAATTATCTTTCTTTGGAGGTAGGAATGTTGGTGTTGTACATAGACTCATACTCTCCCTTATCACCTTCTTTTTAGCAATTTAAGTAACATGTTTATTTAATTCTACATGTTCTGTTAGACTCATCCTATAATCTGCTTGATTAGGTAGAGTTGATCCTAGAATTAAATCAATGTGATGACGTATATCTCTCTCTAGTGGTAAACCATCTAGGAACTCATTAGGCATAACATTTGCATATTCTTTCAACACTCTTATTGCTTCTTTTGTTATTGACACCATTTCTATTTCTTCATTATTTTATACTAATACATAATAACAACTTGCTACCTTCATATCTAGGATAAATTATTTATTAGAGAGCATGATTTCTATATTTTTTTATCTTTAAAAGGTAATAAAACTACCTTTGTACCGCCTTTCCAATAAGTGTATGTGTTCTTAGCTCCATCATGAATTACTTTTTGTCAAATTTCCATGGTTTCCCCATTCATAAATGGTATGCATCCATTAGAATAACATCACACCATATCTCATCATTATAAGTTTTTTTTTATAAAAAAAATGATTAAACACTTTTTATCTACTGTAACTTCATTCTATTTCTTAAACCATGAAATAAAATAAGGATTTGGATTCTTTTCGCATTATATATTTAGTTTCTTAATCATTTCTTTAAAAACTATATTTTCATAACTACCACCATCTATAATCACTTTGCATACCTTTCCACTTGAAGTACATCTTATTCAAAAAATATTTGATCGCAGCCATGCATCACCACCTTCTTTATTCTACACTTTTCCCTTGGAGTGATCATGGTTCTCATCATGAGATTCTCTCCAACATCTGTTGGTGCAACTTCAATATTTTACTCTTCTATTTTAACCTCAAGTAGGTTTACTCTTGGGTGATTTTCTTGCCTCCTTTCTTGATCATGATAGTGTGGACACTCAAATGCTATGTGCCCTTCTTCTCCACACCTATAATAGACAAAAGATCTATGTTTATTTAGAAACCATTCTCTAGCACCACCATAACCTCATCCTCTCTAAAATCCTCTTCTTCTTTCTTGGTATTGAAAACATTGCCTATTATCATCTTGTCTTTCTGCACCATGTGATGATTCATATTTATTGGCATTAAAACCACCTCTGGTGGTATTAAACCCACCTCATACCCTTATTAGAGGGGATGTACCTCTTCTTGGACTAGTAGGTATATTTCCAAAATTTTATCTATTTTGTTTTTCTTCTGCCTTTAAATCTAATTGATAAGCCTCCTCCATGTTAAGTATTTTATGCATGTTTAATTCATCTTGAATAGAAAATTTTAATCCATTTACATACCTTGTAGCTATTTGCTCTTATGTCTCATCATGCTCCACTCGTATAAAAAGCTTATAAAATTCATTTGTGTACTCTTGTATACTATAATATATTTGCTCAAATTTTGAAATCTTCTATATATGGTTTGTGCATAATCCACGGGAAGATATTTCTTCCTCGGCTTCTTCTCTATATTTTTCCATGAATTAATCTTTTTTTTACCTTTTATCTATCTCTCTTTCTGCAGATGATCCCACCAAATCATTGCATGACCTTTCAATTTCATGCATGAAAAAATTACCTTCTTGTTTTCTCTCATAGTCTTCCATTAGAAAAACTTCTCCATGATATTCATATAATCTATCAACTCATCTAGTTTTAAACTATCTCCATAATCTAGAACATCAACCTTGATTCCTTTATTTCTTCCTTCTAGATCCTGAACCATCCTCTCTTCCATTGATGGTGGCTGCTATTATTACTCTTCTTCTTCTTGCTAAACTTTTTCATCATGATTTGTGTCTTCCTCATCACCACCTTGTCTTCTCTACTGATTGGTGATAACCTCTGTTAATTGTTGAAATTACCTCTACAACTCTTGTATAGTATGATTCATCTATGCAACACCTCCTCATCCTCTCACCATTATATACTCTTCTAAGATTTGAACGTGCTATAATACTAGATAATGAACCCAAAAACTATCAAGAACAAGAAAATTACCAATAAGCCAAGATATTGAAACAATACTCAAAATTTATTCATATTTATTGCTTTAAATATTTACAAAACCACACCATGCTTAAATAATCCTAAACTTAGAAATTAGAGTCTACATGCAAAATTTAAAAAAAATTTAAAATCTAAAAAAAATGTATATGTTTAGAAGCTTCTATTTATAGTAAGTTTTGCATGCAAGCATGCACAACTATAAAAAATTATGTAAATATCCTAAATGCTAAAATTATACTATGGGATGAAATTCAACTAAAGTTGACATCTAGTTCTAAAAATATATAATTTTTAAATTTAAAAAATTCTTGAAAAAATCATTAAAAGCTAATTTCATACCCTAAGATAATCACGTTTGGCCTCCAAAAAAATATTTAAATCAAATATAAGTAGATAGAGTGGCTTAGTGTAGAATTAAATTTTTTTAGATGGTCATTTTGGCAAGTGGAAGAGCTCAAACAGATGTACAGGTCAAAAGTTGTGGCCTCCAAAAAGTTGGCCTATTCTTTTTACATCAAAATATTATGGTATTAAGGAGAAAATACGCATCCTTGTTTCATTAGTTTGTTTTCTTATTTGAATTTTAAAGTTAAATTGACTAAATGGGACCTCTCTCACATGTGATCAAGGAAATTGAAGAATATTTATCTGTAAGTGTCACATCAGACCACATTGTCTTTTTTATGTGTTCAAGTATCCTTTTGAGAGTAGTCATAGTAATGGGGCCTTATTCACATGAAATGGAGGTAAATTTTGTCGATTTAGGGTTAGGGGGCATATTAAAGGATAAATTTGTCATTTTATTGTGTCTATGTTTCATTTGTGTAGTGAATTCATAGTAACACGTCATGTTTCACATTTACTAGAGACAATGTTTGGTTATTTATTTATAGGGGACACTTTCAACCACCATATGTAATTTTTATGTCTTCATTTTTCCTTTGTAATATGAATTTGACTAAAACGAGACATTTTCTTATGCAATCGGTGCAACAAATGAAGATCTAGGTCTATGAAGATAGAATATACTACCATGTGTCACTTTTGTGTGTTCATGTTTGTGTACAAATCTAAATATGATACACACCCATTATTAATGGAATTTATTTCAAATTTTCAGATATAGACTATATTCACTCATTCATTTAGTTTTATATTATCTTTGCATTCATCAATAACACTCAATTGGGATAATTTGGTGATCAACAAAAGTGAGTAATCTATGCTTTTATCCACTTGAAACATTTATATCTATAAATAATTTTAGATTATATTCTTGATATCGAGCATGGATAGTCACATCTTTTGCCAATTTTCACTTTTAGATATCTAAAATAGTAGATAAAAAACCTAATATAAATATTTAAAATAGTTAATTTTTATTTATTGAACGTATTTAACATTTTTATTAGAAATTTATGTATATCTTAGAAAACATAAGAATTAGAAATTTATGTGTGACTACATATTGAAAGAGCGAAAGTCATCCCATTGGATCAATCATAATGAAATTCTCTCTCTCTCTCTCTCTCTCACACACACACACACACACACAAAATATATATATATATATATATATATATATATATATATATATATATATATATATATATATATATATATATATATAAAACCATATATATTTATTTAATTTTATTTAAAATATTAAGTCTTTACATTTTCATATATATCATCTCAATGTAATCATATTGAAAAAATCTATTAAAAATAAGAATTATATATATATATATATATATATATATATATATATATATATATATATATATGATTAATTTATTAATGTTTTAAATCACAACATATAATCTATCATCCTAATTTTATATTGATTTGATTAATCTATTAATATTTTAAATCACAATATGTAATAAATCATTTGATTGTTGTATGATCTAATTAATTCATCATTAAAATATTGTAAGTTATAATATCCTCAAAATATATCACATGTAATCCAAAACTATTTTCCTAAAACTCTTTCTTTCCCCTTTTTTGTGTGCAACTCAATAAGTAATTCAAAAGCCTTAATTATTTAAAATGAATAAAACAAAACACCGTGAGTGCCAAAATTTTTGACCCTTTATTTATTTATTTATATTTATATATATATATATATATATATTAATTATATGTTCAATAAATATGATACCATTTATCTTATATTGTAGTAAATACAAATGCATGAAACTGAGTGGTCCAAATAATTGGTAGATTCATTTGAGACAAATCAAAATCTTGTAAAATATAATATTTTAGTATCCAAATTTAAATATAAAATATAAATCAAAACCAAATATAGTGTAAAAATAATATATAAAAACTAAAAAATATATAAAAATAATTTAAATGTATAAAACTCTTCAACCACCACAATCTGACAATGGAAAGAGTACATCTCGTTTAATCAAGCTGAGACGAACATAACGCTTCTCTGTTTTAAATGTTTATGGACCTCGTCCAATGATTTCCTGCACTCTTTAACACCGTTGCAATCACATTTATATGTTTATTATCTGTACTAGTTTGAAAAATAGAATCTATATATTGATTGGAGATATTATTTCATTTTACTTTAATACTAGTTTTGAATATATCTATTGGCGATATTGTTTCATTTTACCTCAATACTATTTTTCAATATAATTTCTTACCTGATGAGTGTCTAGTGGCATTTTTCAAAAAGCTGCGAGAAAATCGCCTAAAAATTCTGTATCAATGAATGATTAGAAGTCTTAATAATCCTCTCAAGCCATAAAACTCTTACATTTTATATGACAATCAATATATAAAACTCTTCGTGTGAAAACTCGCTTGAGTCACTGAAGCGGAAATCTTATCGATAAACCCTTCTCCTTATAGTTAAACGCTTCTCGAATGTGTATATATATATCTTTTTTTCCGCGGTGTTGAAATTTCGACGGTGGTAAGTATACATCATCTACAGACAGCTGCCTTAATAATGGTGTGGAATTTATATCGTCTATCACTTCGAATGACAGGAGGAAATATAAAGTCCATCAATAATGTTGTGGAATTTACATGATCTATCACATCGAATGGTCGACGGAAATATAAAGTCCGTATGTAAGAGACAATGTTAATGTCTATCCGTTTGATAAGACCTCTTTTGACATAAGTTTGCGTCCACATCGTATCCCTTAATAATGTTGTAGAATTTGTATCATCTATCACGTCGAATGATAGAAAGAAATATAAAGTCTGTATGGAAGAGTTGATTTGATTTCCAAATGTAAAAAATCAGTGGAGATTTGGAACCACAGAATTGGGTGGAAGCTTGTCTGAATATTATTTTCAAATAGTAGAAAATACAAGAATAAAAAATTGATGTGCATATGTATGTTGAAGAGCGAAAGTCATTCTTATAGATAAATTATAATAAAAATGTAAAATAAATTAAAAATATTATTATAATAATTTTTAATTTTATAAATTTTATATATAATTAAAATTTTAATAATAAATATAAAATTTACATATAACTGACCAACACCCTGCTTTATTTTTAAAAAAAGAAAAAAATATTATAAATAAAGTTAAATATACAACATTTAACTATAGATATTTATTTAATCTTAAATTTTTTTCTTACAATGTCATTTCACCACCATATATATCAATTTCATGTAATCATATAGAAAAATTCTTAAAAAAAACGTAAAATAAATTAAAAATATTACTATAATAATTCTTAATTTTTATAAATTTTATATATAATTAAAATTTTAATAATAAATATAAAATTTACATATAACCAACCAACCCCCTGCCCTATTAATTAAAAAATAAAATAAATAAAGTTAAATATACAACATTTAACTATAGATATTTATTTAATCTTAAATTTTTTAAAATATTACAATGTCATTTCAACACTATATATATATCAATTTCATGTAATCATATAGAAAAATTCTAATAAAAATATAAATATATATATTTTTTTAATGAGAAAATTGTATCGATATTTTAAATTTTAACATGCAATTCCTCATCAAAATATTTGTTGATCTGATAGATTTTTGATGTTGCAGAGAATAACATGTAATATATCATTTAGATGTTGTATGATCTAATTAATTTGTTTACATTTTCAACAACAACATGTAATTAATCATCATGGTATTGTAGGTTAAAAAATCTTTGTGATGGATAACATTTTATGATCCGAAACTATTATATCAATCGATTTTTTTCCAGAAAAATTATTCATTCTATTTTTTTTTTAATACATAATAATGTGGGATTGGCAAGCCCACATTGACTCTGAAATACAAACAGGGTTCCAGTTCTCATACTTTCTCAATTTTATTCTGTGTATATTATGTCCCCTAAATTATAAATGTAATAAGTAAAGTGAATATATTTATATCCCACCAACAATTAAAATAGACACAACTATTTAATATTAAAATTAATAAAAAAATACTATAAATACTAAAATATCCAACACTTCCATATTTACTTTTAAAAATAAATCTTCAATAATTTATAATCATCAATCAATTATTATAATAAATATTAATGCATAAAACTCTTCAAGTGGCTCAAAAAAATATGTATAATGTCTTCTATGGTATAATTCTTTTGTTCTCATAGGCTCAAGACATGTAGAATTTTTTTTGTTTTTAAAAAAAAACGCTGCATTTATGCTTAAATTAAATTAGCTGGAGGTAAGGGAATAAATTCTCGTTGATCGTTGATCATTGATTGTTGGCATTGTTCCTCGTAAAGCGTTTATGAGCTGAGCCAACAAAAGCTCGATCTCCACAACACCATTTCAAACAACTATCAACATTTCGCTATATCAACATTTCTACACATAAAGATTGCCAGCTTGAATGCCAATTGATCTTCCCACACGCTCTGATATCTTCCGATCGCCCGAGCATTGACAATAATTATCGTTTTGTGAGGAATAAAATATTTATAAGTAGCAGAGGGAACAGCCAGATACAATCCCATCCCTTCTTTTACCACATTACAGACACTCTACGGTTTCCAGATCGCACTCTTTTACTGACCTAACACGAATTTTATGTCTTTCTGAAAGAAAAAATTGTTTGACAGTGAAATGACATATTAGCACCTTTAGGTGGTATTTTAAAATATATGTGATGTTTACGTTCATGCCAAAAAAAAAAAAAAAGTCGTTATGCAAATATGTGTGATAACTATGTAGAGTTTACAAAACAATAGCTTTAATACCTTTTTGTTGTGATTTTGAGACCATGGGTATAAAAGTATTGACCTTTATCTCTAAGGCAATGTCAACAATGTTTTTAGTAGTACTAGTTTGTTGATCTTATATTTATGACCTTTCTATCTCGTCTTGTTGGTGTTCATTTATTATTTCTCAAATAATTTGGTCGAAATACGTGTGTTCTTTTATTTTGTGTCAGTTTTTGTCTTACATATCAAGCCATTTTATATAAGGAATGAGGTTTTTCATGTTGGAAGTTCTCAATATCTTTGTCATTTTTGACATCATTTTTTTTAATTTATTTTTTTAATGTGATAATTGTTGAACATTTATACGTTAAAATATCTCATATCTTAATAATAATATAGTGTGTCATTAGACTCAATCATGGTTAGAAATGTTATATTTTACAATTATTATTGTTGCTTATGATTGACAAATTTAAAAAATTACGATATATATATGGATCTCACAACACCATCATCTTGTTTTTTAAATAAGTATAATCTATTTTATAAATAAATGTCGTGATACCACTTAAATATATGATTATTAAGAGGATGTGATTTTTTGTTATTAATAAATATGTAACTGATCTATATGTAACAATTTTTTCTTAATATAATATGGCAATGATTTTTACATACTAAAAAACTCTTATTTAATCTAATTGATGGAACTCTCATGAATTTAAATGATAGCATATAAACTTTTTAAAAAAAAAATATAAATCTAATTTACAAAATATTTTTTGGCATCCTTTCAATATATTCAAAAATAGAAGTATACTCAAACTTTTATATATATATATATATATATATATATATATATATATATATATATATATATATATACGTACGTACGTACATATACATACATATATATACACACACACGCGCGCGCGCGCACACACACACACACACACATCTTTGTGTGTGCACATAAAACATTTCATTTAGTTAGATCAGTGGCACTTTCATGGATTAAAATGTTCACAACATATAAACTTTAAAATAAAATATAAAATCAATTTATAAAATATTCATTATCATCTTTTCAATCTACTCAAAAAATAAGAATATAATCAAACATATTCTCAAATTATATATATATATATATATATATATATATATATATATATATATATATATATATATATATATATATATATATAATTTTTATATATATACAAACACACACTCTCTCTATAGAGAGTGTTTGTATATATTTTTCAGATTATCTGAGAATATATATATATATATATATATATATATATATATATATATATATATATATGCGTGTGTCCACACACACACAACAATCCCATTAATAAAATATTATAAATATAATTTTAATAAGATTAATGGATTAAATTGTGTCAAATTTTTTTTTATATCTTACTAAAATAATTTCATGGACTTTAAAAACATTCTCTTTAATCATAAAATATAATTTAAATGAATTTGAAGAATATCAATTTGTCATTTTTCTTTTCTTTTAAGTTTAAAATAAAAAATTATAAAAATTATTTATTATATTTTCAAATAAAACATATTGGAACTGCCTTCACTGACACATATTTGATTTTTTTAATGTGAAATTTGTTGGAAAATCTTTTCTCAACTTGTCTCATTTCCTATTCCTTTTTATTGAACTTTGTAAATCTTATATTAAAGTATATTTTGAATACATATTAATTTCTACATTAATATCATTTCCTTTCCTTTTCATACCAAAAACAAGTGGGTTTCATGTGCAAGACCAAATAAGGGTGCCCGCCTATGATCCTGATTAATTTTTTATGATGTTTTTTATAAAGATATTATCAAGTTGTTTGTAAAAAAATAATTGTTAAAATTAGGTTATAGCCATGATTGATTTATTTATTCACTTAAGATATATTTAGCATCATTATTGTTAGAGATAACATTATTTATTTATTTATTTATTTATTCACTTAAGATATATTAGTTTTATCATTGTCCTCTAATCGGTAAAAAAGTAAATAAATTATTCACACACACACATGTAAACAACAAAAATGTAAACATGATATAAATGCATAAAACTCTTCATATGGTTGGTTAAATAGACCTCAATCTAACAATACTAAAAGATTATCTATTTGATCAAATTGAAAAAAACATAGCATTAATCATCTCTTAATATTTTTGGACTTCGTCCAATAATATCGATGCTCTCTAACAAGCCTACAATTCTATATATGTTGAAATTTTCTTAAACTCAAATATTTATTATCTCTACTAATTTGAAAAAAAATTTTTACATATTTATTGATTATATTATTTCATTTGATTTATTTTTCAATATATATTTTTACTTAATAAAAGTTCTTACTTTTAAAAAAAACAATTATATTAATTTAAAAAAGAATCTATATATTTATCAACCATATTATTTCATTTTATCATATCTTAATGATCTTTTTTTTTTTTTTTTTAAAATAATAGAAAGGCTCTAAATTTAATCTCAATAAATAATTAAAAGCGTTTAAAATCTTCTCAATCCTTTTCTGTTATCTTAACCTTTATACATGCCTCTTACATTTTGTATGTCAGTTAATTATAATAACAAATATAAATGCATAAAACTCAACTCTTCAAATAAAGACCTATAATTTTATTTAGTTTATAATATTCACTAGAAGTTAAGAATGACCAATTGAACTGAATAAGATATTACAGGAATCCTACATATGAAAGGATTGCCAAATACATCTCCAGATGATAGTCATTTATGCCGAAATCTTACGAAATTTTAGCAGGAAAAATATGTAAAAAGTTAAACATTCATATCTTTAGCTATTAATCACATCCACGTGCCAGCAATTTATGGGCAAATAGACAACCTCAACGCAGGAAGGGCCAGAAGATCGACATTTCTGGGCATGGTGGCTCCAAAGCGTTCGCTCATATCCAACACTCCTTCGACTCTCCATTCAAAGCAGTGCATGAGCTGAGCCAACGCAAGCTCGATCGTCACAAGGGCCATGGTACTCCCCGGGCATCCCCTCCTCCCTGCTCCGAACGGTATCATATCGAAGTAGTCTTTTCCTTTCTCAATATCAACATTTCTGCCCATAAATCTTTCTCGCTTAAATGCCAATGGATCTTCCCACACATTTGGATCTCTTCCTATTGCCCAAGCGTTCACGATAATTCTCGTTTTGTCGGGGATAAAATATTCTTTAACAGCGCAAGCTTGAGTTGATTCGTGGGGCAATAGCAAAGGTGAAGCCGGATACAATCTCATCGTTTCTTTGACCACACATTTCAGATACTCCATGGTTGCCAGATCACACTCTTTTACCGACCTCTCTCTGCCTACTACGGATTCTATTTCTTGCTGCACTTTTTTCGCCACCCCTGGGTTGTTGAGCAGTGCACTCATCGCCCACTCTAACGCAGTAGACGTCGTTTCGGCTCCAGCAATGAACATATCCTGCAAAATTTATTCCACTAAATTAAATTAAAAAATTAACGGGTGGATGATGGAAAAAAGGTAAGAGGCAGCATAGAGGTGTACAGAAACAATGGCTTCAATGTTTTCTGTTGCGATTGTGAGGGCATCGTTACTGTCCTCCATCTCCAGCAGCACGTCAACAATGTCCTTAGTAGTACTAGTCTGTTGGTCCTCTACTTTCGACCTCCCCATCCGCCAGCGCTTTTGGTGTTCGTCTATTATTTCTCTAATAATTCGGTCGAAAGATTTGTGCACTTTCTTCATTCGCCGCTTTATGCCTTGCAAGTCAAGCCAGTCTATTTAAGGAATGAAGTCCCCCATGTTGAAAGCTCCTAATGTCTTTGAGATCTCTGATATCATTTCTTTGATTTCTTTGCTTTTGCCATTGTCTCTGCCAACCAGGCGGTCTTCGTCAGAATAATATTTGGCACCAGATAGAATTCGCCACATGAGTGCCTGTGTAAAGGAGCAGACGATCTTGGTGATATTAACAGGAATTGTGCCCCGCCCAGACATCTCCCACACTGAATGAATGGCTAGAGACACCTCTTCCTCTCTTACAGATCTGAAAGACTTGATTCTCTGGGCATTAAGCAACTCGACCACGCATACTTTTCGCATTTCTCTCCAATAAGGCCCATAAGGAGTCAATACCACATTCTTGTAATTAAACCCTAAGTATTTCCCGGCAGCACTTGCAGGCCGACTGGCAAAAACCAGATCGTGAGATTTTAAAAACTCTTTTGCCATCGCAGAAGAAGAAACCACAACGGCAGGAACAGAACCCAGTTTAAGAGACATAATGGGGCCATATTTCTTAGCAAGTTCCTGAAGATCGCGGTGCGGAAGAGCTTTTAGCAGGTGGAGATTTCCTATGATAGGCAATGAAAGTGGTCCGGGGGGCAATCGTAATATAGTTTTTCTCTGCCATATATATCTGTACAGAACCCATAACAAGAATAAAACTGTAAATGTCGTTGTCAATGGTGGAGCGTGAATTCCGCCACTTAGCAGTTTCGTTACAGGCAATGATCTGAGCGGCTGAGGGAAAGCCATATTGAAGAGGCAAACGACCATATCGCATCGACCCTCCTCTGTCTCAAATTTATGCAGTGTTTGCACGGGGCAAGGTTGGAAAATTTATTAATTTTGTCGTCAACAGGTACGTAAATTAAAAAATTAATGTTTGAGACATTATTTACTAGATAAAACGGGTTTTCAACGGTGTGCGTAAATGCACGCCCTCTTTACCGGTGTGATAACAGAAGCAGAAGGAAATGGGCCACTTTTTGGCACAAATTGTCGTTTGTTCATAATTTTTTATTGGAAAGTGTGTGATGACTCATTAGTGGAACACTTTGGAGGTTCACATTGCAACTTGGATGTTATATAGGAAAGTTAAAATTAATTAAATTTTAAATATATATTTAAATATTGTATGAATGTATTATATATTTGAATATGGTATGAATGTATTATATTAATATATAATTATTGTGAATTTGATATGTTAAAATATGATTCGTTTTTATAAGATTAAAGTTAAATAATTATTTAAATGAAAAAATTATTAAAATTATTAAAAAATGTATAACAAAATAAGATTTTATTTAATTTGTAAGTTATTTATTTTTTCATATATATATATATATATATATGAAAAAATAAATAACTTACAAATTAAATAAAATCTTATTTTGTTATATATATAAATAATTGATCCAAATATATAAGTCTTTATGTAAGACGTATATTTAATATTTTTAATGTAAAAATTATTTGATGAACTAGTTTCATATCTTTTTATTTCATATTAATCTTTACAAAAGCCATTTTAAAGTAACTTTCAAGTAAATATTTATTTCCACATTATTATCCTCTACTCTTCTTTTCACATTAAAAAGTAGGATTCTACATATAAAATAAAATAAGAGATGGAAAAGCAAAAGCAGATCAAACCACCATTAAGGTAAACATTTTGCTATGTTTCTCTAAAAATATCACTAGTTGATGTTTTATTTGTGAGTCCCTAAAAAATTATTTGTTGGTGTTAGGTCATGACCATGACCATTCTATAAATAATATTAGTAGTATCATTATCGTGGACAATGATTTTCTATTTTTTTAATAAGTAATATTTTTTATCTATAAAATTAATATTATCATTGTCTTCTAATCAAATCCATATTTATATGAATTTTATTTTATTAAATATGTAAAATTCGTAGCTTAGGGCATAGGACACAAAGAATAAGTAAAGAGTTAACAAATAGTAGAACAAAATATATTCAAATAAACAAAGAAGTAATTTGTAAAGTGGTATATGCAGATTATTCAACTCATTATTTCCTTCTAATCATGATGCAGAGCCCTAAAATATAGATTCTTCAAAGGAATATGTTGATTAGGGAGAACCATTATTAATTCCATTTTGCCTTTTGGGTTGAAGAAATCCTTTACCCTCTTTTAAAAAAAATATCAGGGAAAGAAAATGAAGAATATATGAAGAGAATCACTCATTTATTAAAAAAAATAGTGATTTATTAGATTTTGGTACAGTTGTGACCAACCCACATTGTAAATGTATCTTTGTAGTTTTTTGGTATATTTTTTATGTATATTTAAACTGGTACATGTAGATTATTCAACTCATTATTTCCTTCTAATCATGATGGAGAGCCCTAAGATATAGATTCTTTAAAGGAATATGTTGATTAGGGAGAGCCATTATTAATTCCATCTTGCCTTTTGGGTTGGGAAAATCCTTCATCCTCTTTACAAAAAAATATTAGGGAAATGAAATAAAGAATATATGAGGAGAATCACCTATTTATTAAAAAAAATAGCGATTTCATAGATTTTGGTATTGTTGTGACCATCCCACATTGTAAATGTATCTTTGTAGCTTTTTGGCATATTCCTTGTAATGATATTTAAACTTTTTGATAAATTAAAAATACTTATTTTGTGTAGATGTAACGATGCATGATTTTATATCACTTAATTTTTTTGTGAATACTTGTCATAAATTTTAGATGTAATATTGGTCTATTTCATCTTTAAGAAATAATTACAATATACATCTCAAATATAATTTTAAAAATTAAAAATGTAAATAAATATTTTCTTATACCTTTTGCAATATAAATAATTGATGATAGTGAATACAAAAAATTAATCTAGAAAACTATTTTTTCATTGTCTCTTAACTAATAGTATACCAAAAGAATTATACAATTTTTTATTTTCTCAAAATATATTATATATCAAAAACTTGGCATTAAAATTTGTTAATGTAAATAAATATTTTTTACACATTTCCAATTGCGAAAAAAAAAAATCCAAAATTAAATATAATAATATCTACTTCTTTAAATACTAAAAAAGTAAAACTTATTAAATTTG
The DNA here is from genome assembly GCA_037957365.1 of Torreya grandis. Classification (NCBI taxonomy): domain Eukaryota; kingdom Viridiplantae; phylum Streptophyta; class Pinopsida; order Cupressales; family Taxaceae; genus Torreya; species Torreya grandis. The sequence continues at coordinate 1,278,004 of JARHVA010004968.1, forward strand.
CAAAATTACTTGCAGGATTCAACATATAAATATTATTTTTCATAACTATACTTAATCATATTATTCCTAGTAATTATATTTGTTTCATACAACCCAACTAATATTATTAATCTAACACCAAATTGAAATTAACGAGTAATATATTATTGAATTTTTGATTAAATAATAAATATTATACATAAAAATTTAAAAGACAAAAATATATAACCACTTAAAAACATTATGTAAGAGTTTAAATAGACAATGAAGTGCAGTAAACCCCTATAAATTATGTTAAAACTTAAAAACTACATAAATATATTAAAGCTAAGTATTTATGGAATGCTTTCGAAGCATTTATTTATAAAAATACTTAAAAAAAATTAAAACCAAAATAAAAAATGAGACTAAGTTTATAGTACATTCTAAAATACAATTAGAAACATTACCAAGATGTCTTAGAAAAACTCAAAAATGTGACCTAATCGTAGACAGGTTTATACCTTACCAACCGATCTAAACCATGTGCAATGATTTTATATTTTAAATATGACTCATTTAAATAGACAAAACATGAAATCTGAGTGTACCGAAAATGTAAGAGTTTCCTTCACCAATTTTTTTAAAACAACTCAGGTCAAAATTTAAAAATATTGGCAGATAGAAGTTTTCACCATTGTTGAAAGCCTAATCCACAATTTAATATATATTAATTTGTTTTTCATTGCTACACATATGCCAATAGTTAGCTGGTGGATTTTTTCAATCTAAATTACTCGAGTGTTCTTGTAATCTTGATTCTTAAAAGCTAGGTTGTACTCATCTTGAAACAAGTGAATGCATTTTCGACCTTCTCAATCCTTTTACACATGTATTCCATTTAATCTTCCATGAAATATATATGTTTTAGGAAGATAAAAATAAAATTAGTAGTCGAGGATAACATGAAGCAGGTGGGTATAGCTACCTAGTCCACTGTAAGAAGAGGCGATTGCACACAAACAAGGAAACAATAAATACACACTATTATAGCAAGGGGGATCGAAACGAGTTTTATACTTCACATACACTCCTTGTGTAAAACTCAATATTATAAAATAATACAAGATCCGAGGGACAAATAATACACCTACATAGAATGACTTTGATACATTTTATGTATAAGAAGTATCATACATCCAATTTATTGGAACAAACCTTTATTGCATTATAGTTGAGAATGAATGTAACAATGACTCTTGTAAACGAGACAGTGGAAATGTATATAATCATGAGAGAAAGTTATCTAGAAACCAAAATGCCCCACCAGTTAAGATTCATTTTGTGGCCCGGGTGTTATTGCTTTCGATTTATAGATGGCATAATTTAATATATTAATACATAATGGAGGACGAGAAAAATACATATATGTTATATATACAGAATGGAGGATGGATCGCTATGGTATAAAGTACCATACATGCATCGATGGACCAGCCAAGTGTGATTATTTTTGTGGCTGATATACCATGGATATCATCTTCCTATTGTTTAGATTGTTTATTTTTTATTTAATAATTAAATGTTATTAAAAAAATATTGAAATTTAATATATAATATAATATATAAAGAATTTAAATTTGAAATACAATAATTTATAGAATTTGAAACAAGTTATATAAATAGTGAGTTGAGAATCATATATGTATATTTTTCTCAAATTAGGTTTATGTTCACTTTGCAGGTTGACTATTGATGGGAAATATGTTGTAAGGATCCCAAAACTATCTCACATCTAGAAATAGAACTTTTTTATGCCCTTGGACAATAATTCACTAGGGTGGACATGAAAACACTATGAATTTATCTATTGATTATAGCTCTATCTATGTTGTTCACGTGGTTAATTTATTTTTGATTGTGTACATGTACATGTTGTGATGGAATGTTGATTATTTGTAAGAGTTGATTTGATGCACAAAAATACATGTAAAAAAAATACTTAATTTATGCACATAAATCAAATGTGTATCAAATAATCACTCCCCAGTTATAACATGATATTAGAAGTTTTTCATATTTTTACCATTTTTCTCAAATATGCAAGGTTGAGTTCAAGAGATATACAACTGGGAACCAAAATGATACATTAGACCACATTGTGTCATTATATTTTCAGATTTCTTTTTTAGACCAAAATTGATTTTATAGATGCCCATTTCGCATTAAATCAATGAAATAGAGGAATACTATGGTTGCAGGGAGAAAACATACCATCATGTTTCATTCATTTATGTTTTTGTTTATATTTTAAAATGAAATTGACTAAATGGAACCTCTCTCGCATGCAATCAAGAAAATAGAAGAATATTTATATGTAAGTTCCGCATTATACCACTATGTGTCATTATTATGTGTTCATGTATTATTTTTAGAAAAATCATAGTAACGAGGCCTTATTCACATGAAATGAAAATATTTTTGTTGATTTAGAATTATGGGTGATATTAAAGATCAACATGTGTCATTTTATTTTGTCTATGTTTTATATTTACATTGAATTAATAGTAATGGGTCTTGTTTCACATTTAATAGAGATAATGTTTGATTATTTATTGATAAGGGACACTTTTGACAACCATGTGTAATTTTTGTCTTCATTTTTCCTTTCTAAAGTGAATTTGATGAAAAAGAGACATTTTCTTATGTAATCGGTGCAACAAAGGAAGATTTAGGTCTTTGAGGATAAAATATCCCACCATGTGTTATTTTTATGTTTTCATATTTATGTATAAACCCAAATATGGTACACACCCATATTTAATGTCATTTATTTCAAATTTTCAGGTATAAATTATATTCATTCTTTTATTTATTTATATATTATCTTTTCAGTCATTAGTCACACTCAAGTGGGATGATTTGGTGGTAAAAAAGTTCAAATAACACCCCCTTAGAAGTTACCCACTTGCAACATTCATACACAAATAGTTTTAGATTCTATTCTTGATATCGATCATGCACAATCACATATTTTACCTATTTTCACTTTTAGATATCTAAAATAGACAATAGAAAACCTAATTTAGATATTTAAAATAATCAATTGTGATTTATTTAACATATTTAACATTTTTATTAAAAATTTATGTGCATCATAGAAAACTTAAGAATTAGAAATTTATGTGTGACTACATGTTGTAAGAGTGAAAGTTATCCCCTTTGAATCAATCTTTATGAAATAACTCATTCTCTCTCTCTCTCTCTCTCTCTCTCTCACACACACACACACACACACACACACACACACACACACACACACACAAAATCAATAAAAAATATAAATTTTATTGATAAAAAATAATAATAGACATGTGCATAATGTTAAATATATAACATATAACTATAAATATTTATTTAATTTTCTAAAAAATATCACAATGTCTTTACATCTCCATATATATCGATTCAATGTAATCATATTGAAAAAAATCTAATGAAAACAAGAATAAAATCGTATGGAAAAACTATGTTGATTTAAATAATTTACTAATGTTTTAAATTGTAACATGCAATTCATCATCCTAATATTATATTAATTTAATTAATCTATTGATATTTTAGATCACAATATGTAATACATCATCTAGATGTTGTATGATCTAATTAATCCATCAATGTTTCAGATCATAATATGCAATCCATCATCAAGATATTGGTGGTTACAATATCCTCATAATGTATTACATGTTTCGATCCAAAATTATTTCTTAAAAATCCTTTCTCTCCTTTTATTTTGTATGTGCCCCAACAGGAAATGCAAAAGTCTCGATTGTTTAACTATTTAAAATAAATAAAACAAAACACTGTGAGTGCCCAAATATTTGATACTTGATATTTACTTCTAAAAATAATTGTTCAATAATTATGATACCATCTATCATTTATTGTAGCAAATATAAATTTATAGAACTCTTTTAAATGGTACAAATAAGTAATATAAATTGACTTGACCCAAATTAAAATCTTTTAAAATATAATATTTTGGTATCCAAATTTAAATTTAATATAAATTTAAATTTAAATTAAAATCAAATATATTGTAAAAATAATATATAAAAATTAAAATTATGAATATATATATATATATATGTGTGTGTGTGAGAGTGAGAGAGAGAGAGTGTGTGAGTGTGAGAGAGAAACTCTTCAAGTGATTAAATCCACCTCAATCTAACAATGTAAAGAGATCATCTCGTTTAATCATGCTAAGATGAACATAACACTTCTTTGCTTTCAATGTTTTCTTACACTCTCCAACACCATTGCAATCACATGTATATATTTATTATCTATAATGGTTTGAATAAAACTCTATATATTTATTGGAAATATTATTTCATTTTACTTAAATACTATTTTTCAAAATATTTATTAACGATATTGTTTCAGTTTACCTTAATACTACTTTTCAATATAATTTCTTATCCGAGGGTGGTCTAATGAGCTTTTTGAAAAATCTTCGAGAAAAAAGGGCTAAAATTTCTGTATCAATGAATGGTTTAGAGGTGTTAAAAATCCTCTCAAGCCATAAAACTCTTCTATATATACCTCTTACATTTTATATGACAATCATGTAAATCATTACATAAAACTCTTCGCATCGAAACTCGCTAGAGTCATTGAAGCGGAAATCTTATCGTTAAACCCTTCTCCTTAGCGTTAAACGCTTCTCGAATGTCAATTTATTTTGTTTTTCTCCTTTGGCGGTGTTGAAATTTCGACGGTGGTAAGTATACATCTGCCAGGCAGCTGCCAATTTAGTTGGTCCCTCAATAATGTTGTGGAATTTACATGATCTATCACATCGAATGGTCGGCGGAAATATAAAGTCCGTATGTAAGAGACGTTGTTCTTGACGTCTCAGTATTAAAATGTGTGGCCTTTAGTGGTGGTTTAGTCGCTCGTCGCCCAACTAAGGGATGTTAATGTCTATCCGTTTGATAAGACCTCTTTTGACATCAGTTTGCGTCCACATCGTATCACTGACGTCTTCAAAGGTGGATTCAGACGTAATGGCATCATATTTCCTATAAATTTCCTTAAGAGCTTTTAGCAGATGAAGATTTCCGATAATAGGCCATCAAAGCTGTCATGTCCCTTTTTTCGTGGACATTGACAGGCTTGATGATTAGCCTATTATGCGACCTTCGTAGGCTGATTGGATGGATAGAGGGTCATGATGGAGATTGGCTTGGCTTTGATTTACAGAATTCCTATAGTTGGCTCTCATTCAGGGTATTTCAGACACATTGGGCCTGAGCTCCTATTATTTAGGGATATTTGACATACAGCGGAGCACCCTTGTTTTGATATGGTCATGTGCAGAATCACTCCCTGATTCACCAGCTTCAGACGGTTCGAAGATCCGACATGTATTGAGGGAGCTATTAATATTTGATTGATTTAATCAAATATTAATTATTTGGTCTAATTTTAAATTAGATATTAATTAATTATTAATTAATTAATTATTTGGTCTAATTTTAAATTAGATATTAATTAATTATTAATTATTAATTAATTGGTCTAATTTTAAGATCCAAGTTCTAATTTGAGGAATTCTAATTTTAGAAGCCCAAGTTCTAATTTGAGGAATTCTAATTTTAGAACCCCAAGTTCTAATTTGAGGAAATCTAATTTTAGCAAGCACACCTTTGGAAGGGTATAAGAGTTTCTCATGGGAGAGAGTTTCTATGTATGAATTGATTATTGAAATTGGAGAAATTCTTCTGTGAAGACTGAGCCAAGGGTTCCAGGATTCCATATGCAGTGGAGAACGTCAACTCTTCATTGTGTGCGATTCAGAGGTTGTGAAAGATCAGCCGATCTATTGCCAAATTGAGAGATAGCTTCATCCAGAAGTTATCACAGAGGTACAAATTTGAGAGATAGCTTCATCCAGAAGTTATCACAGAATTTCAGGGTTGAGAGATAACTTCACACAGAAGTTATTACAGATATTTCAGGTATTTATCTTTATTTAGTTTTTGATCCAATAAATTATACAGATAGAGGTATTCTGTATTAGAATAGTATATCTTCAGATCAGGGGGTTCAACAATCAGGGGTTAAGAACAGACTGGTTGGCGGCCGTACTAAGTCCGTACAGGTCCGTACAGATTCTCGCAGATACCGACATCGGCAGACAGAGATCCCCAGTGACCGACTTCGGCCGTCTGAGGACCGACGTCGACAGATAAGGACCTACAGAGACCGACGTCGGCAGTATATCGACCGACGCCGGCGACTGTGTGTGTCGACACAGCAGGCCGAGACTTCTAGAATTGCAAGTTTATTCCCAGTTTGCATAATTTCAGGGTTTTAAGACCATATCTGTAATATTCTTTGATTTGCATAAGAAAGGACATCTATTGTAATCAGCTGGATGAATGATAAGATCTGTGATTTGTTTATGCATGTTTGAATCTATTCTGAAAATTGTATCTTGTTCAGAGCTTTATATGTTTCTATATTACCTGATTGAAGGGGATATTACAGTTGTTCAGAGCTTTTGTAGGAGAAAAAAAGAGCCCCTAAGTAAGGGACATCACAGTGGTATCAGAGCTTTGGTCTTTGGTATCATAGTTTTGTGACTTTCATATATCCCTATTAGCAAGGGACATCACAAAAGTGGTTCAACGGGAAATCTTAATGGAAAATTTCTGTGCACATTATAAAGTGGTTAGATAAAACCCAAAACAAAAAATCATAGTAAATATCGTTGCCAATGGTTTATCTGCAAGTAAAGATGTGAGACAGTGAAATCCATATTGAAGAGGAAAACGACCATATAGCATCCAGGCAAGGGTTGGAAAATTGAATAATTTTGACGTCAATAGTTACGTTATTTTTTAAAAAAATTCGAGACATTATTTACCTGATAATGGTTTGTCCCTTGGTTTTGTAAATGCACGTCCTACGTAGTGGTTGGGTAACTGATGCAGACGGAAATAGATTGATGGGTCCAAATTGTTATTGGTGAAAGGCACCACTCTAGATGTTATATTAATTCATTTGAAAATGTTTGAATATCGTATAAATATATTGTATATTATTGAATAATTGTTGTGTATTTGATATATATTATGATTGGTTATTGTGAAATAAAAGTTAAATAATTATTTAATTGAAGAAACTTGACTATATTAAAATATATATTCAAAAGTAAAATTTTATAAAACTTTCAAGTTATTAATTTGTCTTTTTCTTTTTCTTAAAAAAATGATGATTAAATCTTTCATATAAATAATTTAAGCCTTTATCCATAAAACCTATTCAATATTTTTAATGTAATAGCTGTTTTCACCTTTACTAAGCCCAACTCATCTCCTCTTTTTTCATGTGGACTTTTACAAATATTATTTTAAAATTACATTTAAATAAAAATTTCTTTCCACATTATTATCGTCTACTTTATGTATCACTCAAAAAAGTTATATTTTACATACAAGACCAAATAAGAGGTGGAAAAGCAAAAACAAGATCAATCCTCATTAGCATTAACATTTTCCTATGTTTCCTATAAAGATACGACTAGTTGGTATTTTATTTATGAGTCACTTATAAATTAATTATGGGTGCTAGGTCATGGCCATGATCATTGCATCAATAGTATTAACATCATATTTGTCGTAGGTAAAGATAGATTTATTTTTAAACAATAATAGTTTTTATATAGAAAATTAGTTTTAGCATTGATTCTAATAAATAAATAATTGTGTGTATGTATGTTAGCATTATAATTGTTGTAGATAATGATATTCTTTTTTTCCAACAAATACTATTTTTTATATAAGAAATTAGTTACACACACACACACACACACACACACATAGATGGACACACACATGTCCATCCATATGTGTGTGTGTATCTGGATGGACACACACATGCCCATCCATATTTATGTTTGTTTGTGTGTGTGTGTAAAATTTATGTTTCACACAAAACAAGTAGATTTTACATGCAACACCAAATTAGGAATATAAAATCAAAATCAAGACCAACCTCTAATACGATAAACATTTTACTATGTTTCCTATAAGGATAAAATTAGTTGGTATTTTATTTGCAATTCTCTTAGAAATTAATTCTTGGTGTTTGTCCATGGCCATGATCATTCCATCAATAGCATTGTCATTATCATTGTTGTAGAAACCAATTTTATTATTTCTTCTAAAAAATACTATTTTTAACCCAAGATATTAGTTTTATCATTGATTCTAATAAATAAACAAAATGTGTGTGTGTGTGTGTGTGTGTGTGTGTGTGTGTGTGTGTGAGAGAGAGAGAGAGAGAGAGAGAGAGAGAGAGAGAGAGAGAGAGAGAGCTTAGGGAAGAGAATACATCTATCACAATTACTACCATTGGTTGATATTAGTCATAGTTACAATAGACATAATTATAGTAGCAAGATTAACTAGTGTTAATTTATGTATATGTATATACATAAACATACACATGTATGTATGTATGTATGCATGCATGCATGCACATATGTATGTGTGTGTGTGTCTAAATATTTGTGAATGTATTTATATGTATACATATATCCATATACAAATATATATACACATACAAATATACATATACATATACATGTACATATACATATGCATGTACATATACATACATATGGTTATTATTTTGTTAAGGAAGTAAGGAAGTGAATAGACAATGATACCTTAGAGAAGAGGATAGAGGCATCACAACTACTACTATCATGTGATGGTAGATACAACTAAAATATACACAATTGTAATAGAAGGTTTAGTTGATCTTATGTCTTCTCATTGCAAAAAAAAGGAGTTTAAAGGTGATGAACAGACTTTCAATGATTTAGCAGTAGTTTTTGTTAGTGGATCTAAAGCAAACCTCCTCAACCATTATTTTTAAATATGATAAGATCAATCCCATATGCCTTTAGTAGCCATGATGCTCCATGGAATAAATATATAACATTCTCTTAGAAGGGTTTAGTGGATAAGAGCCAAGTCCATTGATGAATGGATAAGAGATATTGTAAACTCTTATTGAAGGCAATATTGTTTAGTTTTTTTTGTAAGAGGGTTTTATTATTATTTTACTTGAGGTGAAGGTGGATAAGGATTTGGTTTTCATAAGTGTTCCAAATTTTATGGGATCAAGAGGACTTTGTCTGAACTAGTGGACCATTGATTTCAATCCAACATAATATCTACCTAATGTTGTCCCTATTTGGCTTAAACTTCTTTATGATCTTCTTATATGTTTTATGATGATAAATCCTTGTCTTACAAAAGAGAAACTTTGGGATTCTTTATTACACTATGTGTATAAGTATATTTGGAGAAGGATTTTCATGAATTCATTTAGTTAAGTGTGGATGGATGGTCATATTTACAAGAGCTATATTATAAGAAGTTAAATTTCAAATGTAACAAATTCCAAGGCCATCACCATTTCTATAAGGACTTAAAAAAATTAACAAAATGTGCCTTAAGAATCCAAAATTATTTAGAAACATGCTCTTATCACATTCAAAATGACAAGAAGAGGCCAGGGTAAATTTTAAGAGCCCATATCCAAAACCCCCTTATGTTTGTTTAGGCAAATTTTATTCATATCATTGGCAAATCTAAAGGTTCCAAAGTTTTTTTATTTATTTTATTTTTTAGGTTTGCTATATAACTACCCATCTACGCACTACAGTTGGGTGACCTAGGCTACTACCCAGTTTAAGAATGTTTCTAGATGTCACATGCCACCATTTGGTTAGATAATGATTTTGTGTGGCATGTACTTCTTCCCAACCATACTATGCAATAGGATAACATTTATTACCACTTAGTCACAACATGCTATTGGGTGATCATTGTTGTTGCCCAAACATTCCATGCAACCAAGTAGAATCTATTGCCACCTAGTTGCAAGGTGCCACTAGGAAGCCACAGGGGTTACCCATTTACATGATGCATCTGAATGGTATCAGGTATCACCCAATTGAATAATACAACTAGAAAACACTGATGCATGACTAGTTATTATCAGTCACATCTACCAACTACCTCCTTTACATTAGGGACCTATAAATACCCCTCTTGGCCCTCATTTTAACACTTTAGTCAATGGTTTTTTATCATCCCACTTTATACTTATACTTTTTATGAACAACAAATCTACATCTAAATAGCTTCAATAGCTACACCATTCATAGACACAAGTATCATCCACAAGTATATTTTCAATTATTTATTATGTTTAGACTTCCTTAGCATGGTGGAGCAGCCTAACATGTATGTGGATTGGATCAATATATGAAATTTATGAGGCCTCATTGATAGGCCTTAATATGAAATGGACACACACCTATTTCGATCTTTAACAGATTGATAAAACCATATCAAGACTAGATTCTATGTGTGTGTCAACATGAAAGTGATATCTTTTGTCACCTCTCCTTTATATTTCCATAATTTAATAGGCTTTCCACACTATATTTCAAACCTTATTAAAAACAAAACCCTCTTATCTAATGAAGACATAAAGTATGTAGATTATATGTACAACTTGGCCATTGATCTAGATGGTAAGCGCTGACTTTATTATTGATTTTTATTTTTATTTTTATAATTTATGAATCATTATTCTTGTTACTGAGTCTAATGTCCTAATTTCATGTTTTTCACTTTCATTGTAGATAGTCAACTTATAAGGGGAATCTAAGTGGATAAAATATCCACCCATTTCTAAAAGTTGATGTCCATTTCTTCCAATAAAAAATTGTCTTATAGGGAAGATAAGGGGACATTACTTATTAGGATATTTATTATATTATTCATTCTCTATCAGGGTTAAAATATGACTAGTACATGTATATATCTAGTAGGATTAGGTCTGAGTTAAATTATACTTTTTTGAATTAGACTTCTACCATTTCTTCCTCCAATTTTATTCTGGACTTGTATTGTGAGGCCTTATAGGATATAAAAAATAAATAATTCCAACTATCGTGCATATAAAATTGACCACTAATTCTTTGTCTATTGACGAAAAGGAGGTAAGTTTAATCTTCAAAGTAATCAACTCTATTACTTTATACTTATTTAAAAATTTAAATTGTAACATTTTTTGGCTTGTTACAGATAATAATACATACATACAACACAAGAAGACATGCAACATCGAAAGTTTGTTGTTCTCTTGAGGGATTTGGTAATACTGAGTCTACAAAGTCTTCATTTAATTTATTTCAAATTTACAAACACCCAAGGCCTTCTTCGATATCATCTCCCCTTATAGGTTATCCTCCCAAATTTCCATGATTACTTATTTCTTGTATTATTTTATGAAAAATTATTTTTTATATTATTTTATTAATTTGTTTACTTTTTTTAGTGGAGCTGTTGCTATGGAGGAATCTTTTCAACAACACTTTCAATGTTTTATACCTTAAAACTTTTATTTTTTGAATTGATGTTTCTTATATTCAATAATTTATTAAATACATAATTTTCTCTTTGGTAGTTGAAACTACCACTCTCACTCTGACTCAGACACAAAGTGGAAGAGGCAATCTCTCTTACTACACATAATAATTGTTACATTTTAAATTAGAATTAATTTATGTTTTCAAATTTACCATTTTCAATAAATTTTTATTTTTCAGGTCACCCTGCATATACTAGTAGTATGCCACCACCCTCACCACCCATATATGATCTAAAAAGAGGGAAGAATATCTCCCTCTTTGCACAAATTAGAGTAACCTTATAATTTTTAGGGTCTAAATTCCCAAATTTCTCTATTGGTGGTGTTTCTAGTGCACATGGACTTATATGTTTGAAGCATATTGGTCTTGATGAAGAGTATCTTGGGATCAAAAGTGGGACCCCAACTAGTGGTGATTTCAATCCATATGATTTATTCAATTTTTTAATTTTTCTGCAATAGAAGTGCCTTCCACCTCCTCCCTCTCCACCCCACCCTCCACCTATAATTTGAATATATTTGATGACTCTATCAGTTATTTTCCATTGGATAATTTAGTGTCAAAATATCTAATTTCCAATATGAATGAAGGTGTTTTTTATGAGTTCAATGCTTCAAAATAATGGGAAATAAGGGAAAAATCATTGATCAAAGATATTAATGCCCATTTTCACTATCACTCCTAAAGAGTGAATTTATTTTTGCTTGTTAAAAATGAACCCTCAAAGATTGATGATTTATTCAATCAAGCTCAATCTAGGTTAATTTAAATCAATACTGTTTATAATGACAATGTTTTAGGCATTATGATAAATAGGTTGGAAAATTTGAATGCAAAATCCTAGGCCTATTTAAATAAATGGGCTAGAGATATAAACCCTATTTTCATTACCCAAGTAGAGAAAGAAAAATCTTTGGTAAGTTCTCATCATTTATAGAATATATATTCTTATTATTATAATTTTTATCTACTTAAGTCTTATATTTCATTTTTCAATGGCAAGAAAAATATGAAAATTTAAAGAAAGAAGCACATCTTTTTAATGTACATTTGAAAACTACTTGCAAAAGTATAACTTCAGCTATTGCACTCAAGGAAAATCTTGTTCTATTAAATAAACAAATCAAAATTTTAAATAAAATTATTAAAGAACATATGATGGATCCATACATTTTATTAAAGTAGAAAATAGACATAAATCTAAGTTTATTTTCAATAGCTGATGCATCAAATGAGGAGAGAGAAAATTTAGCAAATATCAATTTTGATGTAGAAGATATTTTAAAGGATTTATCAAGGAGGGAAAATAGGCATATCAAGAGAATGGGGTTTCAATGGAGGGTAGTGGTAAATTGCAAGTGGGTGGAGAATCTATTGTATAAAAATGTTAGTTTGTTACAAAAAGTTTATAATGTTCAAAGTGATAATGATTTTTATTATGTTTGTTTGAAAAATAATTCATTATGTTTGAAAAACACTTGTTTTATATATTTTACATGTCAATGATAATGCTAAACACTTTATTATGTTTGAAATACTCCTGATTCGTAATTTTAAGATTTTAAATGTATTGTGGTCAAGCTTAAATATTATATGGAGTTATAGTAGTGTATTATTTAATTAATACCTGGGTGAATACTAATTTTATGAACTAAATGAACTAGACTATAGTCTATATTTTAAGTTTGAATGTGTTTTTGGTTGGATTGTGTATCTCATTTCACATTAAGTAATACCAAGTTATAATTTTGTGTTTAGCATCCTTCAATATGGTTGTAAAGATACAAGTTATATTGGTACAATTATAATAAATTTCTATATAATTTTAAGATTTTAAATGTATTGTGGTCAAGTTTAAATATTATATGGAGATATAGTAGAGTAGTTTTTAATTAATAATGTGGTGATTATTAATTTTATGAATTAAATGAACTATATTGTAGTCTATATTTTAAGCTTGATTGTATTTTTGGTTGGACTATGTATCTCATTTCACATTAAGGAATACCCATTTATATTACATCATTTAATATGGTAGTAAGAGTACAAGTTCTATTTGTACACTTATGATAGATTATTATATAATTGTAAGATTTTAAATATATTATGGTCAAGATTAAATATTATATGGAGATATAGTAGAGTAGTATTTATTTAATACTTTTGTGATTATTTATTTTATGAACTAAATGAACTAGACTACAGTCTATATTTTAAGTTTGAATGTTTGGTTAGAATGTGTATCTCTTTTATTTATAAATATGGAACTTATATGATTATAATATGTTGTCATCCAATAATAACATCAGATATTTATTTTGATTTATAAGATAATATTGATAGTTGAGTATCTCCATATTTATATGGCATGTTCGAATAGATCAGTCTTAGAAATTTTATTATCATGACTATGGTTACTCTGTTGAATATGATATAAATATATTTTTTATCATTTATAATGAAAGAATATACATGGATCTAATATTCATGGTATTTATCATGAGAGTAGAGGCATCGATGGCCTTGTTGTCATCTGGATTCATCAATACAACCAAGAAGTACTTTTTGTCATTTAGTTGCATCATGTATAGAGGTGGCATTTGAATCCACTAGACTGCATCATGTAGCTGGGTGGCATTTATTACTGCCAGGTTGCATCATGCATCTAGGTGACAAACAAAATTGCCCAATTTCATAATGCCACTGGGAAATAATAACAACAAGTACCACCTAGTTCCATGGTGTCTAAGGGATCCTTTAGGGTTATTTTTAAAAATTCAAACCTCATAAAAGTAGACTATGTACATAAAATTGTGATATGACAAAAAATGAAGTGATAAATTTTAGTCTTTCTATTAAATAAGTATTGATGCATTTTTTAATGTCTAAAAGGTGTTCCAAAAAAAATTAAAATTAAATTCTTTAGTTCTAATTAAGTCTTAATCCATAGATTTTAAGAAACTTGCATGTAGTTTGCATTTAGGAAATAGATTTAACAATTTGAAAAAGTGAGAAAAACATCTATTAAGTTAATCATAAGGTTATCAATAGTTTTAATGAAGTAAATATTTCAAATATTTTACAAAATAAAAAAATGAAATATTTCAAAAGAATATTAATTATTATACTTAGTAGCTTAAATAATCCTTAATAAACTTACTAATTGTAAGTGATAGTTTCATCTACCATGTAAGTGATATATTTAGTCTTAGTATTTACATCCTCTATATTTGTCACTCTATTATTTATGCCTCTTCTTTTATATAGAGAGCTCATTTTTTCTAGTTTTCTTTCATAAGGAAACTTATCCATAGAATAACAAAGAAACATGCAGTCTCAAGCAAGTCTCTAGTTTTTTATCTAGTCTGTTGCAAAGTTTTGAGTTCATAAAAGACAATGCATTAAATACTCCCTCATCTTCCACACAATCCAAAATCATTGTTTTAAAAAGTTCATAAAATCTAAAATATTCCCTAATACTTTCTTGTAAGATGCTACTAGGATTAAAAAAATTCATAGCCATGTAATTGAACCATTTTTAGATGGCTCACTTAGACATTGAAGTTGTTCCATCATTGCATATTGAAAATGTGTTGACTGAGATGTCAATAAATCTTTTTCTAAAATATGTTTGATTTCAACTCTATTTATCTCTAAAAATTTACATAAATGCTTAATAGGGGAACCAATGTATTTTTGAAATAAAGTCTTAATATATTATTGACTATTAACACTATTCCAAAAAATAGGCTTCATAACTCCCATACCCTCTAGAAACTCATCCCATTGAAAACATTCTTTGATCTCAAAAAATAAGCTTTGAGAGATTCTACTTAACTTAATTTGTGTTTCAGATATAATAGTATCGTATATAAGACATGTTACAAGTACATCTTCAAGTTCACCTCCCATAACATCAAGTCTTATGTGGAAAGTGTGCATTAGGATTTCCTTGTCATTTATCAAAACACAAAGATGATCATTGATATTCAGTTCAAATAACTCTTAAAATTCTTAAGACGTGTCACAATTTTCCAAGGTCTAAAAATAGGTGTGTGAAAGCTTCATTCTATGTGTAAAATATATCTAAAGATTAACATAATCATTTTTTCAAACATATGAAGTCAACAATATATATGTATATCTCTCTTGGGGATATTTCATTAAACAATTGATTTCCTTCAACATTGGAAAAATATTACATAATGTCAGTAATGTTTCTAAATCTATTAAATAATATAACAAATCTATTGCCTTCTTAGCTTCCCTACAATATTTATACATAAAACTTGCTAAAGATGGATATTCTTCAAAAAAATTGCATGCATATATGGAAATATATCTTGTATCAACATCTTTCAATAGTTTTTTTTACCATCAGTCACCCCAATTGCACATGTATGAAACTCCAAAAAAATATTTGGGTTGTTTGACATATAATCATGCAAGTCATGAATGAGCTCTTCTACTTTTACAACATTACCAAATGTGATAAAAAATTTGTACGTAAGATTCATCCTATGAGCCATGTAATGAATAAATACCATAAATGGGGAAACTATTGTTTGAATTTGAACACAAAGGCAATTTCTATGGCCCTACATTACTTATGCACCATTAGTGCCAACACACACCAATTTCATAGCTACTACATAATCATCTATGCCATGTTTATCTCTCAAATTGGATACACTCAATTTGTGAAGGTCTTTGGCATTGTAATTTTACACCATTTTATGGACAACTAATAGATGAAGTTTCCTTGAATATTTTTTAAAAGTATAAAAATGCATGCAAATCCATGATATGTTGTCAACTGCAGTGGCCTCATAAATGGATAATGAGATAAATAGTGATATCTTAATTTTTAATTTCAAATCTTCTTTTTCAACCATTACTAGACATTTTACCATTTTCCAAGCACTGATATGTGACCAATATGATTGTGAAATATTAAGAACCCAATTATGTTAAAATAAAATGTTATAATCTAAAAAATTAGAAATAAAACTACCCTTTTCAAAATGTGGTAAACATAGAGAACATTATATATTTGGCCTTTAGATTGGACTACATAACTTTTAAAATTGAGATTTGATTCTTCCCCCTTTCTCAAAAAGATTCTTATTTTATTTCTGATCATTTTCATATTCATGTGCATATCTTACATGCATGCATTCTTCTACATTTTTATATCTGTGTGTTCTTGTTGTCTGTCCATTTTGATGCTTCATGGATATATATTTTTTCCCATAATATTTCTCAATAGTATCCAATTTAAATTGTATTCTATTTTCTTTTCCAAGTTTTATGTTACATATAGTACATCTACATTCTATTGGAGTATCATTACAATTTTCTAGTTCTATAGTTTTTATAAAATAGATATTTTACTACCCAGTAAACTTGAAAAAATATTCCAATTGTCCATGTACTTACGTTACTCCTTCAATATTTTTGAGTGTAATTTTCAATTCAAATTGGAGTTTGATGAAAACTATAAATCTCT